>JAEQBH010007331.1:0-99951 GCA_016808115.1 Tetrastigma voinierianum | reverse complement strand
CCCCAATATGGACTTTTCAATGATTTTCCCCACATTTAGCATTCAGACACCGATGCATAGAGGAGGATTGCTTCCTCCCTTCTCTCTGTGTTTAGATGCTTCGATGGCATAAGGACAGACCTGATAAAGTGGAACCATACCTTAGCATCTTTAGCCACATCTCCTCTGGCAATGGATTTAAAAGGAGTTTTCTTTGTCCCTTTCCATTCTCCCTTTCGGTAGATTAGTAGATTCTACTTATTTTAAATTCTGGTTCCTTTAGTTGTTTCTTGAACTTCAAGCCATCCTTTTGCACCCTCAGACTAAACAATCTGTTTATCTCTTCTTTGTTGAAGTCTACCCAATGCCTCTGACATATACTTTATTTCCTTCTTTCTCACTAGATTAGCAAAGAATTCCTTCACCAAAGTAGCACAACCAGGTTCTTTGTGTTCACTTAGTGACTGCCATCCTTTATTTTCCAGCATTTCAGCAAAATGGGAGATAAGCCTTTTGAATCCCTTTTCAACAATGAATCCTCTGTCCTTCAAACTTCTTTCCCTTAGAGCTACTGCTTTGTCATAAATAAAGTTTCTTGCTCTATCTTTCCTTTGTTCTGCTTAAGCTTCATCCGCTCCCCTTTTTCTTTATCTTGATTCTTCCATTGTCTGCTAATGCTCTTCATTTTCATCATCCCTTTCCTAAACTTGCCCAGCTGTTGCTCAAGAAACTTGTTCTGTTTGATTTTCCAACTTAGTGTACTCTTCCATGATTTCGTTGAGGTTTAGAATCAAGATTGTGGGGTCAGACATGGTAGGGTTAGGGTTTTGGAACTTTAGGGTTTTAGGGGGTTGAGATGAGAGAGATTTGAGTGAAGTGAGAGGTTGGGAGTTTATAGTGGCCTTTAGTTTTCAAAATTTTTCAATTTATAAACCAAGCTGTTTGATTGTACACCTTCATTAAATTTCATATGACAACAAGCTTTGCCTTATGGTTGTTCCATTTTTAATAAGATGTGAATATCGAAAACTGGCGGTAGCGATAGTTTTGCAATCAATTGGAAACTGGGCCAGTTAAATGTCGGGACATTGAGAAGAATGTTGCGACACTCTTTTCAATGCATCATCTGAGTTTGTGTCGCAACATTGAAACTTTGTGTCACGACATAAACTTGCCTTTTCAAATTGAGTCCAAAATTATTTATGTCGCGACACAGAGAAAGTATGTTGTGACATTCTTTTTAGTGCTCTTTTGAATTTATGTCGCGACATTAAAGAAGTGTGTCACAACATAAACCTTCCTTTTCAATTTGATTCCTAAATCAATTGTGTTGCGACATGTTAACTAAATTTTTTTTAAATTACATCTTTCTCTGTTTTATCTCATGAGACATTTAAGGAAAAGTGCATCCATGATTCGTGCCACGGTAGGGTGATCCGGAATCAACAAAAATTTGTTTCCTATGTTCCTCCTCTTTGCAAACTAGTCAAACTCTTTGCGGTGATAGCGGTCTAGGGTCGAACAGGGGGATGGGTTTCATCCCACGAATGGTCGCATTATGTTTGAAAATGGTGAGACTTTTATTTGTGGATTTTTGGTTGCATTTAAAAAAGCGGAGAGGTGGTTGTTCTTTGGTTAAGCCGAAATAGAAAATAAATTGAGATGTGAAATGGTAACCTTGAAGGCTTGGGTCACTAGCTTGATACAATGGGGTTATTAAGGTGTCCTCGGGTTATTTCCTCGCATTAGGGCAAATGACTTATAGTCAAAGCCAAAACCGGATCTTTGTTTAGCTATTAAACCTAACCCTAAAAACACTATTTGGAGTCTGACCAAATCACGAGCATTCGGTGTTCCAATCGAGTTTGAAAACCTAGCATTTAACCTCTATTTCAATGGCTCGTAAATGACATCTAAGAATGTCGGTCTCTACCATTAAGAATGCCGAACCCCTAAAAACTTATGACAAGTGACCAAAGGGAAAGACGATAAATAGCATTAAACCTAATAGTTTGGAAAGTTTGGAACCATAATGCGATTTTGTATCATTAAAGGCATGAGGACCTTGCTAAACCACCACCAACCGAAGACTGGTAACCCTCATCTTCAAAGCTTTGAAGCATGACATCCCTTGAGTTGTCATCCTCCAAGGGGTGTGTTTGGAAGCAGAAAATGAGAAAGAAGAGAGAAGAGAGCAAATGTAACCTAAAAATAAGGCTGGGAAGAAGTTTATAAAATGAAGTTAGGGTTACAAAAGTTGTGGGAGCTTATAGCCAGCTGATGTGTGAAACCAACCAAAAATACCTAAAATATTCTAGATTCTGTAGGGACAAGTGGTAGTGTCGAAAGCGTGGTCGTTTTGGAATCAAAAACGTAAAAACCACGAGCTGACAATTTCGCTATGTAGTGAATTTCGGTATCATAGCGAAAATTTACATATATTAGCGAAATTTCTCACATCATAGTGAAAAAACGAGTTTCAAATTCAAATTTTTCACTATGCACGGTAATTTTGCTATGATAGCGAGAAATTTAAGCTAATAAGCGAAAATTTGTGCATAAGCATTCGCTAGGATTCTTGAGAATTTTCTCAATGCATAAGCGAATTCACGGTTTGCCTCGAGTACCTCGGCTTTGCACATCTTTTCATCAATTCCACTTCACATTTCTTCATTTTTGGTTGATGAAATCACCGTGAATCCTCAGCATTCAGCACCCACTCGACATCAAACTTGATATTATTGGTTGAGGCTCGCAAAAACCTGCAAAATTAACAAAAACAAACTCGAAACCAAATCAGTAGCACTAAGTGGACATGCACATGTCAATTGGCCCAACTCATATGATTAGTGCGCAAAAAGCACTCAAAACCTATCTTAAATAGGGCTCAAAATAGCACTTTTTGGGCACTAATCAATCCACTCATACTCATTTGAACATACTTGTGAAAACTTATTTAAGCTCAAGAACCTCGATTCAAGTATAGACATTTGTTTGTTTCTTAATTCAATATGATTTACTCTAGATATTAACAATATATTTTTACTCATAAAAGCTAATATTTCCTTTTTGCTTTTAAAATAAAACACATTCTCTCAATCTTCAATTATGCATTATCATTGAAAACAAGTTGAGGGAATTAGAATTACTCCCCCTTGTAGTCATTTTCTGCATATTTCTTTTTGAGACAATGTGCTTCTTAATAAAATTCTTCTTGAATTTAACATCATTGTCCTAAAAAATCAACAACTGAAAATAAAACTACTAACAGATTTAAACTAAAACCTCAACCTCACAAGATTTAATTGAATTAATCAAACTATTAAAACTTAAAAATTAAAAATCATGCTTGGGTTACCTCCCAAGAAACTGCTCAGTTTAATGTCCCTAGCTAAACATATGCTGCCTGATGACTTCCTTTCAGCATCTCTTTATTTGCTCCTCTAAGTTGAGCTATTCTTCCTTAATTCATTTCAATGCATACTTTGTCCACCATCTTCTTGTTTCCTTCTGATTCCATGTTACTTCTCTCAGCGTTGAGTGCGAGATCTTTTGGATTTATCTCGGTCACTACTAGGAAATGCATTTCACGAGTTGGTTTTGCAAGGATAGAGACCGACCCCTACTTGAATCTCTAAGTTCCTCAATGAAGCCTCAGTATTTGTTTGAAACATAGTTGTGTTTGCTTGGAAATTCTCAAGTTCAGAAAATCTCTTCTCATGCATATTAAAAATTCTTTTGTTTTCCCCCATGAACTGCAACATCTGATCTTCAAAAGATTGAGTCCTTTTCTGACCTTGATATTCTCCTCTATTGTCAGTTCTTGCAACCTCTTTTACATTCTTTGTTGGAACCAGTGACATAAACGATGGTAATTATGTCAGTGCAGAGGCCTCTTTGTGCTCCTCCACCATATGAAAAGCTTTCATGGTTCCTCAGTGCTGGAGTATAGTGTGTTGGCAAGTTGGGGTTAGGCTTAAAGGTGTAGTTCTTGTTTGCACTTAGGTATTGTGCCTCCTCAACCTGATAGGGCTCTTCTTTAACTGGCCCCTCAGCACCGTTTCTCATTCCTTTTTTTACTGCTCCCACTTCATGTGCAGTATGCATTATTTTCTCATTGTTCCCCAGTTTGTTCATAACTACATCCAACTTTGCTTCTATGGTTGTCATTCTATCTAGTCCAATAAGACCACTTCCCCTCGATCTGCTGCTACTCCCTGAATCTTCAGATGGAGCCTTGTAGTTGCATTTGGCAAGGTCTTCAATCAATTGCCTTGCCTCCTCTCCATTTCTTCTTTTAAAAGCTCCACAGCAGGATGCATCAATTATACTCTTGGAGGCATAATTTATGGCATGATAGAATATATCCATCTAAGTGGTCAGATCTATTCCATGCATAGGAAATATTTTTAGCAATCTCTAGAATCTCTCCCATGCATTGTAGAGAATCTCTTCTTCTCCCTGCTTAAAGACAATTATTTCTCCTTTTCTCTCAACAGTTAGAGATGGAGGAAAAAAATCTGCCCATATAGGCCTCCACCAACTCTTCCCAAGTGTTCACTGATCCCATTAGCAGTGAATCAAACCATGTGCACTTCCCACATCTCTCGGTGAAAAGGAAGGCTGCGACTTGATTATACGGTCTCACCCCATTCAGCTTGACTGTGTTGGCCATCCTCATGAATCTCCTCATATGCTCATTAGGATCTTTAGAGGGGTGACCTGTGAACTGGTGTTGCTGCACTATAGTAATCAATGCTGGCTTCAGCTCAAAATTGTTTGCTTCAATTGCAGGTTGTCTTACTACAGAGTACTCCTCTTTGATAATAGGCCTCCAACAGTCCTCCATAGTATTAGGCCTCTGATTTCTCTCTACTTCTTCTTCTTCTTCTGGAATAGCCTACAATCTTTCTCTTTGGTTTTCCATATTTCTATATTCTGCACTGGTGATCTTTCTCAGATTCTATATTGTTCTCTCAATTTCAGTGTCTAGAGGTAGCATATCTGTTTATGGTTTTCTATGCATTTAAAATCTTCCTGAAATATAAACACACTACGATTAAATGAATTCTATGGGATACTGGTATATCTATTTAAGCTCATAGAAACATGTCAGTAGCTTCTTTAGCTACTGCTAATACAACTGTTTTTTTTAATTTCTAAAAAATAATATAAAAAAGAAAAATGTCCAAATTAGTAAATCCCTTTTTGGTTAGAATATTGATTTTTAAATTTATCCTTTCTATCCCTGGCAACGGCTCCAAAAACTTGATAAGACCAAATGATATATACAAATTTATGACACTGTTACCAAAGGAGTATTATCTAATCCCCGGCAACAACACCAAAAACTTGTTGACCAAAATATGTATAGACCAAATTTCTGACACTATTACCAAAGCACTATTACCTAATCCCAGACAACAATGCCAAAAACTTGTTGAGACCATTTTTCATATGTATGAAAAGATGGAATTGTTCTCTCTTGTAAGATGGCTCGTTTGAAATTTGTGTTTGTGGTCTCAATTACTGCAAGTGCATAGGTCGTACAAGTAATAAAAGTGGATATTTAAAGTCCAGATATCGTTCCCTAAGGGACGGATGATAGAAAATTAGCATTGTCACGACTCTCGAAGATCGTTACTGTTGAACTCGATATGATGATAAGAGGACTTTAATGTAGTCTTAGACTGAAATCTTAAATATACAAGCGTAAAGTTTAGTAAAATTGGGGTTGAGGATTCACTGAGTGAAACAAAATTGGACATGGGTCAATTAATAATAATCAATTTATGCATCATTTCAATTTATAGCTCAACCATCAATTGGAAAACTGAGTTTGTCAAAGATGCAAGGTAGTATGGTTTGGATTTCTCCCTTAACAATACTTTCACTGATTAAAGGTTCATATTCATTTATGAGATATGATTCTAATTAGTTACTTGTAATATATAACCCTCTTTCTAAGAATTAAGTATTTTTCCTTTTCAGTACTTCATACTCAGATCTTAGAACTAAAGAATTCTTACCCCCAATAGACAGGATCTTGCAAGCCTTCTCCAATTTGATTGACACCTCATCCTACACTTTTGATGTAAATTTCCATTTCCTTGATTAGATCTCAGCTAACACGGGATCAGAATCAATTCATCAGAAATAGGAGAGACCTCTAAGTGATTAAACAGATACTTCATTCAACCTATCTTAACTTATAAGTAAGTTGGTGATCTATCTGAGTAATCCTTCAAGTTCGTGATTCCATGGTATTAGTCTACCATACCCACAAGGTGCTCACACCTCTCGGTTCTCCGTGTCACTCGGAGGGCCTCTTGGAAATCAGTGAGATCTGACCTGCATTGGAGTGAAATTACTAATGCGAGAACAAGTAAATTTATAAACAATAACAATAAAATAAATTCAAGAATTCTAATTAAAGCTTTCTTCCTCCTTATGCAACAAAATGACTATCATCAAAGACCCATTTCCAGTGAGCACAACTTTTCAAAATTGGTTTACTCATATCAGTAACTAACTGATTAGAAAAATTCACTAAAATCATAAACGAACTGAAATAAATGAACTCCAGAAACCTTCCAGCATCCATTTAAATCAAACAGTAAATGAAAAGAAAGATTTATAAAGAAATACCAACTCAAAGCTACACTTAAGTACAATACCCAAATCTAAAAAATTAAAGGAAAACTAACAAAATAAAACTATCTGAGCTAAATCTACTAAAATGGAAAATAAAAATAAAAAAGTACAAGAGTCTTCAACCACCTAGAAATCCTGGAGTCGCCGAAAGCTTTTTTTAGCCTTGATGCAGAGCTAGTCTTTGATCACGACATAGATTCTTGTGCGACATAGTTCCTTTGACATGTTTGAATTTTGTGTCGCGACATACAAAACTTACATGTCTAGCGACCTGAGGCTATTTTTATTTCCTCTTTTTCTTCTTTTATCTTTGGGTTCTCTCCTTTTTCAATAATTGCCTGCAAAACACAAAGTTGATGAATATTCCATATTTTGGCATAAAAATATATCTTAAACTGTTAAAAACATGCCAGAAAATTTATTTAAAAATAGATGAGTTTTAGAATCATCAATTGCCTCCCATCAACTTCTCAGTTTACTGCCTTTAGCTAGACTTGGCTACAATATGCTCTTTTAGCGATCCTCTTCAACAGTGCCTTTAAGACTAATCTTTATTAATAATGCTTCCCAAATAATGTTTCAGTCTTTGGCCATTTACTTTAAACCCATTCCATAAATCTATTCTAAGTGTGACTACTCCAAAAGGTGTTGATGCATTCATTGTGTAAGGACCACTCCATCTAGACCTTAGCTTTCTTGGAAACAATTTGAGCTTGGAGTTGTATAGTAGGACTAGCTCTAATACTTTGAACTCTTTCCTCATAATTCTCTGATCATGCCATTTCTTTGTCTTATCTTTATAGATCCTGACATTGTCATAAGCTTCATTTCTCAGCTCTTCCAATTCATTCAACTGAAGTAATCTCTTTTCCTTAGCAGCTTGGAAATCACAGTTAAGCTTCTTGATTGCCCACATAGCCTTATATTCAATCTCAAGGGGGAGATGACAAGGCTTTCGAAATACTATCTTGTATGGGGACATTCCAATAGGGGTTTTATAAACAGCCCTATAAGCCCTAATGTCGTAATCTAGCTTTACTTGTAACACCCAAATACCTAGTCGTTTTCAGCATGTTTAATTGTTTGTGAGTATAATTTGAATTTTCATAATTTAAATGCAAAGCGTGAAATACGAGAAACCGGGAAGTAAGCAAGGGTAAATTTGTAATTTGTCAAAGCGAGACATCAGAGTCATAAGATGAAGATGAGATGCTAAAGTGGAAATATGAATAGCAGTTTGTAAATGGGGAGAGATGAGGGACCCAAGTGTAATAAAGGAAAGTAAGGTCAAATAGGGATAAGACGAGTTGGTCTCTCATTTTTGGGAGAGGCTTAGCATTGAAGAAGAAGGAAGATAAGTAGAGGAAGGGTATGGAAACTATTTTTTGTATGGATTGCTATGGTTTGGTATGGATGTGTATGGGTTTGTGTGGATATTAGTTGGTTCCAAATCTATGGTTTAGTTAGGAATTCATCCTAACCCTAGATTTGTTGAAAGTTGGGTTGGTAAAACCCTAGTTTGGATAAGATGAGTATGGAATCCTCCCTTTGAGTATGGATTCTTGGTTTATGATGTATGGATATCTGTTTTGAAGTTAACCTAACTTACAAGTATTTGAGTTTGGGTTTGGAAAAAC
Organism: Tetrastigma voinierianum; assembly: GCA_016808115.1. Lineage (NCBI taxonomy): Eukaryota > Viridiplantae > Streptophyta > Magnoliopsida > Vitales > Vitaceae > Tetrastigma > Tetrastigma voinierianum. The sequence continues at coordinate 91,681 of JAEQBH010007331.1, read as the reverse complement.
CCTAATTAATCTCTATGTTTGGCTTTGGTTGGGTTAGAACACACTTGGGAGTTGTTTTCGGTGAAGCTTGTGGATTATTTTAGGGTTTTTAGTTGGATTTGCGGAAAAGGGATGAAATCGACCGTCTGGGAAATTCGGGGTCCTACGCGCGGCGTAAATATCCGCGTAGTGGCGTGAGTCCCGCGCCCGAGGCATGGCATGCCCACCACGGCGTGGCATGCCGCGCGTGGCGTGTCGCACTGTAGCGGCGTGGAATGCCCGCCAACGGCGGCGTGATGGCGGAGAGAAGGCCAGCCTGCGGGCACCGAGGCATAGCAAAGCTACGCGCGGTGAGAAGGTGCGCGGCGTGGCACTATTCCTGACATGGAAATTTTGTGTTTTGTTTTGTTTTGCTATTCCGTTATTCCGAGCACTTGTCTATTGGATTAATGAGGACCCTATAAGTGTATGAAAGGGGTCCATTCATGTTTGTAAGGTAAAGGAAAAATTAGACCGTACCTCACCGCCTTGGCGAAGCAAGTTTGATGTTGATAAGATTAATGGTTCCCAGACACATATAATTGCCAGGTTTGCCTAAGACCGGATATTGAATGACATGACACCTGTTACATGGGTGCGCATTATAGTAGTTCAGTACTCTACGATTAATTCTTGTGACCTCTACGGCCATTCTTCGGCATATTTAGTACTTGGACTCTCGATTAGTGCGGCGACACTCTGTCAGTGTGGCACTCCTACTTGCCTTTCGAGCTGCCTCAGTCTTTATCTTGTACCTTTGGGTACTTATTGTGTTGTGTCCTACTCATTTCTTATTATTGGTCTAAGTAGTCAAACGGTTATATGATAAAGTCTGAATAGCGAATAAGGAGCAAGTAATGTCGTTACGCTCTGAATGTACCTACAGCGGTACCTCAGGTAAAAAGTATAAGCTTTGTAGTACCTCACGAGTACCTCCATACAGAATTGCTAAGCTACGCAACTCCTGCGGAGATCCCGAGACAAGTATAGATTCGCTATAAGTGCAAGTATGTGTATAAGAAGTTTGTTATATGAATTCATGAAAAATTCTGATATGCACTCTTTTGTATATTTATTCTTTGTTATATGCTTACTATAAATGAGTATTAGTACATGTGTATGGCCTTAAGGTCATATATTTCCACTAAGATGCAAACTTAACCTGAGGTTTTTTATCCATGTTGGTACGGAGGAGGATGTCCCTTGTCTTCACCGCATACTAGTGGGCGACAAACTATTTAAAGGTCCATCAAAGTAGGTTTGCACTCACGATTGTAAATGTAATCCAGTTTTGTATATGTATATGTAAATGGGACTCAACATTGTATGTATTGACACTGTAAACACCACTATAGTGGTAGTTTTATTTTTGTATCTTTGTATATGATATTTTGATTCAGTTATAAGACTTGGGACCACCAATGTTTGAAAAAAAAACAAGTAAAGTGTCCAGTGCGGGGTTTCGCACCCCTTACGTCAGCCTAGGCGAGGTTTAGAAGTGTGACGTGCCATTGGTCTTTTCTACTTGTATTCACTATTTTCTCCAGTATGTTCTTGATCTCCCTATTGGATATTTCTACTTACCCATTTGATTCACAATCCCATAGCATGTCTTACTCCATATCTACTCAAGTGTTTTGCAAACAATTTGTTTGCAAAATGGCTCCCCTCATCACTAATGATTGTTCTTAGAGCTCCATATCTACTAAAAATGTTTCTTTGAATAAACCCCACAACTGTGTTTGCATCATTTTTAGGACAAGCTATAGCTTCAACCCATTTGGATACATAATCCACAACTAGGAGAGTGTATAGATTTCCCAGTAAGAAGAAGGTGGAAGGTCCCGTAAGTCTATGCCACATGCATAAAAAATATGCACCACTAAAATCCCTTTACGAGGCATCTCATTTCTTTTGTTTATTTCCCGACTCTTTTATAAATCTGTGCTTCACCCATTTAAACAGTCTCTGCAGACCTTCTTAATATCTAAAAACCTGAATGGAGAATTTTCTAGGTTGTTCTATCCCTTGCAAAAGTGTCATCCATATAATTGATGTTTACCGTTTATCCTAAAATTTCAGCCTGTTCGATGCTGCTGCATCTTAGATAATCGCATCTACCACTCCTTTTGAATAACGATTAGGTCATCTCATATGTAAAATTAGCATTTGTCGCTTAATTTTCTCTTAATGATAAGTCAATTCTGATGGCATCATATCACATGCTAGGTAATTTACTATTTCAGCATACCAAAGTGCTTGAACTATCACTTGAAATAACTGCTCATCTGGAAAGTTTTCTTTAATTTTAGTTCCTTTTTCTTCTTCAATAAGCTTTTCTATTCTGGATAAGTGATCAGCTATCATTTTATCACTACCCTTTTTGTCTTTGATCTCCAAGTCAAATTCTTTTAGTAATAACACTCATCTTATTAGTCTTGGTTTAACTTCCTTCTTTGCCATGAGATATTTGATTGCTGCATGATCATTGTGTATGATGACATGGGATCCCAATATGTATGGCCTGAACTTTTCACAAGAACAAACCATTGTCAGCATCTCATTTTTTGTAGTTGAGTAGTTTTCTTGTGCTTCATTAAAAGTCTTTCTGGTAAAGTATATGGCTCTGAATATTTTCTCTGTTCTCTACCTAAGAACTGCTCCCATTGCATAATCATTGGAATCACACATAATCTAAAAGTTCTTACTCTAGTATGGTGTTTCCATGATGGGAGCTACTCCCGGATTTTATTTCCCCCAATCTGAATCTGTGCTTCATCAAATTCAAATTTTGCATCCTTCTCTAGTAGTGCGCAATGGTTTTGAAATTTTTGAGAAATCTTCTGTAAAATCCTACATGCCCTATAAAAACTCCCGATTCCTTTCACTGTGGTTGGTGGCATCAGAGTTTTTATCATAGATATTTTAACTTGATCTTCTTCCAAGCCTGCTGTAGAAATTTTATGTCCCAAACCTTACTATGCCTTAAATTAGCCATAAAATGACACTTATCCTAGTTTAAGGTCATGTTATTTTCCTTCTCAAAATCATCATCATAAAGTGGAGGAGAGATATAGTCATCAATTGAGTTCTCATTCATTAAATCATCATTCAGCTTCTTACATATAGAGTTAACATTGTTAATTTTCATACATTAGGCTTGTTCAACATCATGTTGCTTTAGACATTGGTTGAGGTTGAAGTGGGAGCTAACTCCCCCAAACTTAGCCTTTTCACCACTAATAGGGCATCAAGTTAATGCTTGCACCATAATCACATAAAGCTTTTGTAATGCCCCAAAAATACCTTAGAATTTTTGCAATAATTTTATTATATATTTCGGGTAGGAATTGAGCCAAACTTAGGTTTTTCCCGGAAAACTGATAAATTGTGAAATGTGAAATGAATATGTGAGCATATGATTAAATATTATATGCTAAAAAGAGAAATTGATTGAACTTGGAAATAAACCCAGTAAAAAGGGAAAATTTGGAATTGGTAAAATAGGGACCTAACGATTAAAAATAGAATAAGCTTAAATGCTAAAGTAATATAAATGTCTCGATTAAATTATAGAAATGAATGAGCAAAGTGGAATAATAGGAACTTAAATGAAAATGGGTTAGAGCCAAGAGGAAAGAGCCAAACATGGACTTAGGAGAAAATGAACTTAAAGACAAAAAAGTGGTCTAAGGGCTCATTTGAGCAAAAACGTTCTTGAGAGAGTGGGAGAGGAAGAAAGCTAGGGTTTTTAGAGGAGAAGAGGGATTGTTGTGTAAATCCTTCCATTTTAAGATCTTACAAGAAGAAGAAGGAGAGAAAAAAGGCTTGGGCCTCATTGCAAAGGGATTTAAGGTAAGAACGAACCACAAATTTCTGATGATGTTTGGGTTGGAAAAACACTAAACCATCCATAGGTTCTGCTTGTGGTTGGTTTAGGATGTTATTGGGAGTGATTCCCATGTTTTGTTTTAGGATTTTGAGGCTTTTTGGAGGAAATCGCAAAAAGGAGGAAAATTGGAAAATCTGGGCAAAATCAGGCTCCTACGCCACAGCGTAAGGAACCCATGCCGCGGCGTAGACACATCTTGCAGCGTGGGATACCCTCCATTTGCCCGGTGAGCGAGGAGTGCCAAAATGGCACCTCTCGAGTATACCCTTGGCGGTAGCTGCACTGTTCTATGACGATTTTGGATTTTGTTTCGAACACACCTCGTATTCGTACATCGATAGTTTAAGGACCCTAATAAATGATTAATGGGGGTTCATATAAGGATATAAGTGTGATAATTGTTTACTCACTAAATGTGATAATTGTGATTGACTAGGGGTTGGTGAGGATCACCTAACCTAGGACCGAGATCAAATGAAGGGCTATAAGAAAGTGATATTTTGGTTTGTTCACTGAACCTCTATCCTTACCTCAAGCGTTTTGGTAGTTTACCGGTCATCCCGAAATGATTGTATGGAATATCATATCTACGAAATGTTACGAAAGTGCATATGGTTGAAAATGTGATATTTGATATTGACAATGATTAATTGCATGTGAGTGATTAATTGAATTATAAACGAATTGGTCAATTCTTGACATCTTGAATTGAATCGATATATCGAACGACCAACATGGCGAGATGCACCAAGTGGCATCCGTCATGAAGGCAAACCGAAATTGTTCAATGTCCCACTTGGCGGGATGCACCAAGCGACATCCGTCATGATGGTGTATGACATTGTTAAATGTCCCACATAGCGGGATGCACCAATCGGCATCCGTCATGATGGTGTATGGCATTTTTAAATGACCACTTGGCGGGATGCACCAATCGGCATCTGTCATGATGGTGAACCGAAATTGTTAAGTGTGTAATCACATCACCGAACGACAACAAGGATGGAATTCACCAAGCTGAATCTGTCGTGAATGTAAATGGTATAGTCAAAGTGATATAGCAAACTTTGACAAGTGAAACAAAAATGGGATTTGTAAACTAAACACATCTTTAAGAGTGTATGTTTGAATTGTTGAATGATTTGTTGCATATGAAAATGCATATTTACAAGTGATCAATGAACAGTAAATTGATAGTATGTGAAAATGAATAAGCATGAGTATTGTTTTCATTGATCATGAATTAAGTAAAAAGTATGGTTTAATATAAAAGCATGTCTTATATTAAATTGAATTTAAGAATAGAGAACAATATAGAACCACTAAGCATGAAAATTCTTAGCGTGTAGTTTTTAACTATGCGCAAGTATCGAGTGAAGAAGAAAGAAGGCCAAGAACAAGAAGCGCAGAGTCATAGAGAAAGTTGCGGCGTATAAGTATATACTCTGTCATATGCATACCATTCTTTTGAAGGCATTAGGACATTTTTGAACAAGCAGTTAAACTCATAAACATTGTTTTGTACTCCTTTTGAAAGGGCATAGAATGCTAATGTAAATGTGTTTGTATAATGTAAGCTGGGCACATAAGTTTGCAATCGTTTCTGATATTTAAAGGCATGCTATTGTAAATGAAATGCTTCGCGTAATTGAAAACTTTAAAATGAAATGACATAAATAAAATGTTTTGATAAGATAAATGAAAATAGTCGGAGTGAGCGGAGCTCCGGTTCGGATCTGCCATTAAATTGGGCACAGGATTGGGTTATGACACTTTAAAATATATATATATATAAAATAAAAAAATAAAAAAACGGGTGTTACATTTAGTGGTATCAGAGCATCCCGGATCCGATTCGGACCCGCCAATCGGGTCGGATCGAAAAGGGGTGCTACAACTTTACTAAACTCAAAGTTCCCATTCGTGCATGGTATTGTGAAGCTCCCTAGATCTTGCATCTTATAAGGTAGATTTTTCTTAATTATAGCACTGTAGTTGACAGATAAGCTCACCACTCCTCCATCCAAATTCCTCTTTTTGCTGATAATATCTTTCATAAACTTAGCATAGTGTGGCATCTGAGCCAATGCTTTAGCAAAGGGGATGTTGATTTCAAGCTTCTTGAATATATTCAGGAATCTTGTATGCGATTGTTCGACGGACTCTTTACTGCGATCCCAAGGGAATGAGGCTAGAGGTTGATAGACTCTCACTTCCTCCTTCTACACTGCCTCATCTTTGGCCACTTCACTTTGCTCATTCATCTACTCAGTCTCATCAAATGGCCCATTTCTATTTAGCTTTTTCTCACTGATTGTTGAATTCTGATATGTTTTCTCTTGTTTTTCTTTAGTCTGCTTCATCTCATCTTCATTTCTACTCTTCAATTATTTCCCGCTTCTTAGAGTGACTGCCATGAAGTCCTTGAGATTCTTCTTTGTGTCACTAGGGAAAGATGTAAAACCCCAACCTGATTGAATGTTATAATAGTAGTTTTTGAACTGATTAGAGGTCAATGATAACAAACGAGAGTGAATTAAATTTAGAATGTCAGTTGTCATTTGGGCATAGGTGAAATTTTGAAAATTTTCATAGGATGCCCTAATAGACTTCTTATTATATCGGATGGAGAGGGGTTTGCGAGAGGAATTTTTTGAAATTTCAGTTCCTGACTTTACAGACGATATTTATAAGAGAATTAGAGATTTAAGTGAATAGTGATTTCGGATGAAATTGAGCACATTAACAGTTTTTACGTGAAAATGCAATCGGAAATAATCACATAGAGTCTATGGCCCGAAGCGGAGTGGAGCGGAGTTCGTTTGGATAGTTTTAGTCGAGCGTGGTCGGATAATAATATGCGTAATCAGGATTCTGATTTTAATGATTTTAAATCCGATTTAGGTGATTTGGAAGCGCGGAATCGATGTGAATGATTTAATTAGAATATTTCATGGTCAAATTTAGAAGTTTAGGCGACCATAGAATATTTGTGACATTTCAATCGGTATAAAGCGTTATAAGGTGGCAGAGATAAAATTTGCTATAAGAGAGATATTTTCTTGTGAGAGCCAATCAAAACCTTTCTTAATGGCTAAGTTATAATTTAAAATAATAGGTTAATGGATTTGTGATTCATTAGAATGGACCAATGACAAGGTGACATGAAGTCACGCACTTGTCACCAACCAATGAGATTCTTTGGGCTCAAGTGCAATTTGGCAAATTGTGTGGGTCAAAATATAAATTCAAGAAAATGAAAGTTTGCTCAAAAGAGGAGAGCTCGTCCATACCCATGAGAAAAAGAGAGAAGCAAAAAGAGAAAAGAAAGGAAAGCAAAGGGGAGAAGAAAACAGTGGCCAAGGAGCAAAGGTGAGGTGTGATTATTTTCTCCTTCTTCAAGCTCTTCAAGTGATCTACAAGTGAATCAAGAGAGAGGAGCGAGGAAAACCAGAGCAAACAAGTTTTTAATGGTGGGAAAGTTGGATTTTGATGTTCCATACCTAATGCTTTGATTTTCTTGTATGGATGTAGTAGGAATTGTGGTATTTAAGGTTGATCATGATTATTTTGATATATAAATTGAGAAAAATGGATTAGGTTAGGGTTTGAAAAAAATCAAGTGAGTGAATGATTAGGGTTGATGTTGAATTTTTATGATATGTTAAGTAGTTTAGGGATTAGTGAAATTGAGGTATAAGACATTAAATGGGAGTGATTAGAGTGAAGAAAATGGAAGAACAAAATGGAATATGGTTTGTGCATAATTCGGCCAAAATGAAAATGAGAGGGGTCAAGGGTAGTTTGGTAATTTCCATGTGTTTTAGGGTGAATCTTAACTCTAGAAATTCATTGGAATTGGTTAGAAAAGAAAAGGATTTGAATTGAGGGCATTAAGATCATGTTGTAAAGTAAGGGAATCTTTGTCAAAATTTACGCCAAAACCCCTGTTTTTGTTTTGGCTATAGATTAAGTTAGAATCATTCAAATGAATTGATTCAATTGATAAGAACCATAAAGATAGGGCTACAAATTTATAGAAGGGACCAGAGCAAATTGTCTAAAACCCAAATACGGACGAAAGGTGAGCTCGTGTAGGCACCGCTGGTTTGCTGTTTTGGGTATGGTTGTAGTGTTTGGCCATAAGTGGAGTTTCACTCATCAAATTGAGTGATTCAGAAATTCTAGGTAAAATATGCTTCTAGGGAAAAAAAGGTATCATCTGAAGGAAGTGCATGCAAATTGTAACCCCAAAGTGCCCATAAAATTTGTCAAAGTGGTATGTGCAGGTCTGATACGCAAATTAGTCATCTAGATGTAAAATGCAATAGCAGTTTTGATGATCAAATGGGTGATTCCAATTGGAGAAGAAACCTTATAACCATAGCTTCAAATGGTAGAAAATTTCCAATTTATGGAGTTAAGACCCCAGAAATTGAGGATAACAGTAGTGATTCAGTGAGTTAACCAAATTGGCATCAAAAACATGCTGTAACTTGTGTTATATGGTTGAGGCCTTAGAGAAGGTACATTGAAAATTTAAGAGAGATGTCATTGGATATATAAAGGACTGATCTGAAGAGTTTCATAATTTTTGAAGACCTTTTGAATACGGGTCATAAAGTCTATAGAGTATTATTGGGAAAAGGTTGGCCAAAATGAGTGGTTTTTTTTGTTAGGGGCTTTTTAGTGCTCAAGGGTAATTTGTTCATTTGGATTTAAATGAATGTGTATGGTGGATTAAAATGGAAGTTATGATTAATGTGTAGTTGTGGTTTCTTGAAAAGATTGAAAAGGACTATCGGACGGAAGCGGGGTCGACGGGAAGCTGGCCCGGGTTGGCGGTGAGACGGTGAGTGTAAAACGATTTTTTGAAAATTGAGTTTTAAAAGTGAAGAAGATTTTAATGTTAAAATGAAAAGCTTAATGTAAATGTTTATATATGTATAATATTAAACATGCATATGTTAAGGCATTATGAAAGTTTAAAAATGTGTAAGAATGCATATATGTTTTAATGATAAAGTAAAGAGTTTAAATATGGATTTATATTGTATTTTGAAGAAATGCTTTCTTGATGGTTACCTAACCACTATGGTGACATGACTGATATCAGCTGAGGTACCTTAAAGCGTGTAAAGTTTAGAGGAAACCTGATTAGGTTACTAGCAGGAGGGAGAGGGAAATATAGATTTTTAGCGTAATATCCTTACATGTGATAAGGTGCTATAACTGGAACCCTATGCAAAGGCGTGAGTTTCTCCGTAGCGTAGTGGTTATAACTGGAATGTGACTGTCCCTCACCGTGATTACCGAGTATTAGGTGTGTTTATCCTGGGTTATCGAGAAAGAAAGAAAGAAAGAAGAAAGAAAGAAAGTTTAAGGCATAAATGGATTTTTAATTGTATAAGTATATTACTTTGATATATACTGAAAATGTTATCTTAATGAAAATGTACCTCTTTAGGCTCCTTTAGCTCACTCTTTCCGTATGTTTCAAAAACATTTTCGGGACCAGAGGCGGGTGTGCCGGTGGGAAATCCTATTACGTGAGTGGGCCATCGAGGAGACGACGCATGTGCTGTATTGTATATAATTTTGCATATTGTATATGTTGAATATTTTATCATGTATGCTATGTATATGTATAAATTTTGAAAAGGAACTAAACAGGCGTTGATCCTCGATGGACGAGTCGTAGAACATCGCTTAAGCCGACTCAAGCCCAATCTTTTATTAAAAATGTTAAATGAATAGAAGAAAGGTTTGAATGTTTTGATAATTTGAAGTAAATAAATGTATATGTATGTATTGTTTGATTGGGTTGTGGTGAGAGTCTAATATGGAAGTGAAAATTTGAAGTTTAGAAGTGTTTTAAATGCTTTCATCGAGGTTTGTAAATTTGGGAAGGTAGACAAACGAGGAAACTCTGTGATTTTCCTGAAAAATCTGAGTGTTTAAAAAAAAAAAAAAAGAAAAAAATTTACCACTTCACTTAGCATTATTTTCTAAGAATGTGTTAAGGATTGTAAAGGGGTTCGCTCCATGGATTTTATTTGACTGTTTTGAGGAAAAGTTTCTATATCCGTTGGAGTGCCGGGAGGTCCCCTCGGGTTCATGAGGTTAATCCGGGTCGGGATCCTTCAAAAGAGTTCCTAGATTGGTTCTACACGGCAAGGGCAAGCTGCCCTACTTGAGTTTCCAGATTCTTTAGGGAATCATTTGTGTTGGCTTGAAACACAGTTGTGTTTGCTTAAAACAATGCTAGCTCACAAAATTTCTTCTCATTCAAATTCAATATCCTTTTGTTCTCAGACATGAAAGTTAGCATTTGATCCTCAAAGGACTAGGATCTCCTTTGTCCTTGACTGTCTGCCCTCTGACTTCCTTATTGTTGTTGTCCTTGGAAACCAGGTGGTGCATAATTTTGCTGGAAATTTTGTATTGGTCTTGGACCTGGCATTCACCTCCATGAAAAATTCTCATGGTTTCCTCTGAAACAGTTGTATAGTGTATTGGAAGGTTGTTTTTTGTGAAGTTATATTATTCCCATTATATTAAGCTTCCTGATTTGATAGGGACCTTCAGGCAAGTCCCTTATCAGGTAACACATTTCTCCCGGCCTTCTAAGCTACTCCTATACTTCATTTATAGGAATTACCCTTTTTTTCTTGGTTGTTCATCCTATTCATAATTATATATAGCTTAACCCAATGCGACATCTTGTTTGGCTGATTACTCACTCCCTCTCAACTACTCTTTGCTCACTAAAGCTTCAGATAGAGCTTTGCAGTTGCTCTTTGCTAGTTCCTCTACTAGCGGTAAGCTGTAACACTTTCCTCCACGAATGCACCTCAAAGAAATTTGCATCACAGTTCCCTTCGAAGTGTAATTCAGTGCATGAGCAGAAATGTCATTTAGATTTATCTTCTCAATCCATGCATAGGATATCCTCTGGCGTTTGCTTTATCATCTCCCGACGTGTACGAGCTGTTTTCTTTCTTGGAATGCAACAACTATTTCCCTTCTCTCTCAGTGAAGCGGGAGGAAAGAATCTCCTCAATGCTCTTCTATCCTCCTAATTGCTCCACGATCCATATAGTGAGTTTCAAAACCAAACTAGCTACAATGTCCCTTAGTGTGATAACATCTGGATTGACTCCATTTAGCTTGATAGTGTTGGCCATCCTCAAGAATCTGCCTAAGTGCTCATTTGGATCTTCACTGGGGTGCCCAGTGAACTGGTTCTATACTGCACCATGGTGATCAAAGTAGGCTTGAATTTGAAGTTGTTTGCCTCTATGGGTTGTTGTCTCACAGCTAAAATATTCATCTCTGATGATCGGCTTCCAAAAATCCTCCATTGCCTTTTGTCTCTGCTGAGGTCTCTCAACTAAAACTAGTATATTCTGATTAGCCTCTCCTTCTTCTACCATGCTGGTGAAAGCTCATACCTTTTCTTTCTTGAGATTTCTAAGTGTCTTCTCTAGCTCAACATCCGATGCTTGATAAATTAGTTGCAGTCCTTCTACGCATGTAGAATCGCAAATTATAGCAAACTAATAAAGTAAGTTCACTAGATGAACTGATTATAACTTTGATCATGCAGCACGAAAGACATGCCTTGAATCTACTTCTTCGGGTTAAAACTATTTTTGTATTTTTAAAATGACTGAATAAAAGATAAAAATGTCCAAATTAGCAATTTTGGCTGGAATCTTGATCTTTAAACTTCTACCTTCTTCCCGACAAAGGCCTTGAAAACATTAAGACCGAGAATGATGAGTGTGTGCGTGTGTGGAATTTCTAACATAGCTAGCAAGAACTAGATCAATCCCAGACAACGGCGCGAAACATTAAGACTAGAAACTGATAGTGTGTGTGTGTGTGTGTGTCAAACTACAGCCTTGCCACGGACATGATGGAGTCCCAGCGTACCACAAACTTGTTGGTAGACCAGATATGTAAAGATTGTTTTATGTTGTTGTATATAATATTATGTAATTAAAACTCGTTTTAGTCTAAATCGCATAGGTCATACAAGTAATAAAAGTGGATTATAAGTCCATATATCATTCCCGAGAGTTGGTAGAGAAAATCTCAGATCAACTACCCACACTACTATAAAAATCACTAATTGAGACTCTAATTTGAAGATTTGAACTATCTAAAATAATTTGAATGAAATAATTTTTTTATACTGTTCTTTAATGAAAAAGAAATCTAATATAGTAGAATCAGAAAGTTCACTAAGTAGGAAATAACATTGAAATGACTAGTATTATGCGCCCAAAAAAACCACAGAATTTTATAATAATTTTATTATATATTCAGAATAGATTGAGCCAAACAGGTTTTTAAGGAAAAGCGATAAATTGTTAAATAGTAAAAATGAAATGAATATGTAAGGCAAAGTTTAATGTTATATGTTAAAATGAAATTGATTAAGCAGGGAAATAAACCTAAGTGAAGAAGGGGTAAATTTGGAATTTTGTAAAAATGAGGACTTAAGTGTAAATTGAAATGTTTGTAATAATTTAAGTGAAAATATAAGTTATATATGTGCTATAAAAGGTAAATTGAGGCAACTTAAATCCAAAAATGGGTTTTGATGTACCAAACATAGCCTTACACACTTAAAATGGGAAATAAGACCAAAGTGGTCTTGGTCTCATTTTGAGCACAAACCGTGTTGAGAAGAGTGAGAGGAGAAGCTAGGGTTTGGGAAGAAGTGGGATTTTGTGCAAAATCCTTCCATGTTTGTGCAAGATCTTTTGAAGGAGGGAAGAAAAAGGCTAAGTGTAGTGACCGGAATTTTAAAATAATACGAGTTTGACCAAGTTTGACCAAGTTTGACCAAGTTGACCAAGTTTGACCAAGTTTGACCAAGTTTGACTTTTCGAGGGAGGAATAGTTTTGAGTTAACTAAGACCTGGCTCGTAGGCCTCGTCGTCTGAGGTTCATGAACTGGCGGGCGTCTGTCAGACTTACGGATAAAGAAGTTACGGCCATTAAGTTGTGATGGCACTTTATCGGTGTCCAAGTTACGTAAAGTTTTTGCCGAAGTGACCTGGAGCCCTATATAAACATAGCGCTGATGCCAAATGAAACCACCTGGCCCCGAGCAGCCAGTCTGAAATCTGAAAACTCTCGAGCCAGGGAACACCTTTTGGTAGGTATTGATAGCCACTGGCGTCGTGAAATCGGACCAGACGAGGCACCACATGCCGGAGTTACTGTACACGCGCCGGACCACGAGGTGCGCCACCGCCGGACGATGTCGGCCCGTAAATTTCCACGATAACCACCGTCGGACCTTTGGATCTGGCCGGCGAACGGCGGTGGTGCGGCGATTTTTCACCTAAGTTTGTGATTTCCGGCCGTTTCCGGCCACCTCGGGCCACCATAGTAGCTCTTTTCCACCATTTTGAACCTTCCCGAACTCATCTACGCGGTCCCTTTTTGCAGATTTCGCGCTTCGTTTGGAAGTTACGTTGAAAGCTCAATCGGCGAAGCTTAGATCGGGTTTTTAAATACGGCGACTATTGGACCAAGGTAATGGTACCAATGAGTTCTTGGTCTCTTGGGCTTTCAGAAGTGAACATAGTTTTGTAAATTTTGGACATCGTTTGGTTAGGTTTCCATTTTTAGGTTGTTTAGGGTAATTACCGAGAAGTCGGGACTGAAATAGAGTACCGATTGGTCAAATTTGGCAAAATTGAAGTTGTATTAGTGAAATTGGATGTTTTTAGGAATTGTGGACGGTTGATTTCGAAATTAGCTCTCAGGTGAAAAGCCCCAATTTTGGTGTCGAGACTTATGGGCACAACGTGTAATTGGACTGTCGAACCAAATTGGGATGGTTTCATAGTTAAAATTATTCTAAGACCTTCGGGGTATTCGATGTTGTTGGTTGAGTTATTGGAGCCTAAATGGTGTTTATTTATATTACGAGCCTCACCTTAGGAGTGGAGGGTGACCTGCGGGGAGCAGGCCCAGCGTCTGTAGTCTATGAGTGGTTTATATGCTTTTAAATGATTTGTGATATTATGTCGATATATCTATTATGATTTAATACTTTACATATATCACATTTTTGTCCAGATCTGGTTGGTTGCATTCAAACATGATTTTCGGTTTCATATAAAACAAGTTATCATTTCATGTGAATTTTGTCAACATTTTAACTATTAGAAAGTTTTACTGTGTTCGTGGATGAGTCGGTGGTGTTTGGATATTTTGGGTACATGATTGAGGTTGTAAACTATCTTGAAAAACTATTGTAAAAGAAAAAAGGGGTGGATCTTGAGATTTTGTGGACTGACTCTGATACGGTATTGTTGGAAAGGTACATGAGAATGGGAGCGGTTTGTGGTTACCACGTTAGCGTGAGTCGGTTTGATCAGCGGTTGGGTATTTTGGGTTTTACCCGTTGGCGTGGTGGTTTGATCGACGGTTGGGTATTACGGGTTTTTCCACGTTAGCGTGAGTCGGTTCTGATCCCGGCGGTTGGTATTACGGGTTTTTACCACGTTGGCGTGATCGGTTGTCTTGGGTGACTGCGGGTTTACCGTTGGCGTGGTGTCGGTTTGACTGACGGTTGGGTGATGCAGGTTTGCCACGTTGGCGTGAGGTCGGTTTGACCCAAGCGGTTTTGGTATTACAGGTTTGCCACATTGGCGTGAAATTCGGTTTGACCCGGCGGTTGGTGATGCAGGTTTGCCCACGTTGACGTGAGGTTGGTTTGACCCGGCCCGGTTTTGGTGATACGGGTTTGCCCGCGTTGGCGTGAGGTCGGTTTAACCCGACCGGTTTGGTATTACGGGTTTGCCGCATTGTTGGCGGTGAGGTCGGTTTGACCAAACGGTTTGTATTGGGTTTGCCCACGGTGACGTGAAGTCGGTTTACCCGGCGGTTTAGGATAATTGTAGTGCAGTTTTCAGCGTTAGTTTTATGTGGTATGGGCCCGTTGTTGATATTTTAAATGTGGTATAACTATTTTAATACTCATGGTTTGGTGCATTTCATGGATTTTATTACTTGATGACTATACATGTTTGTGCTTGGCTTTATGTTGTGTCTGATTCGGATTATGTTTTCTTATTAGGACGGCTAATTTGTTGAGCATGATACGCATATGTTGGACTTGGGGTAAAGTTGGGTTTGGTGAAATGTTTCTAAGAGAACTTCTGAAAAGTGAACGGAAGGTTTGAGGAAGAACCATTGAAATATAAAAATGTTATTTTTCCTTATAAACTATGCCACTCACTGAGATTTATTATCTCACATTATTATTTTAAATCTGTTCCTGAGTCCCGACGGTTTATGCAGGAGCCTATTCGCGCCAGACTACAGAAAGTCTCTCTCTCGCCACATTTGTGTACTCTATTGCGTTTATCTATTATGAGTTTGTTGTATTGGACTTATTCATTTCTACTTGTACCTAAATCCACAATACTATGACATTTCACGATATTAAATGTGTTTCACGAGACCTCATTTATAATTATGTAGTTTTTATATATATTTATGTATAATTGGTGTTAAATTAATACCTTGGTGTTACTCTCTTCCTTAAGGTGGGGTTCCACGATATCTTCCCAAGGATTATCTTTGTGGGACTTCACTGAGGCGGACCACCGGAAATCCGGGAGGGTATCGGTCGGGTCTGTCGGCAGTATCGAGCTCTAGGTTTCTAAATTCCTTGGGGTTGTACATTGCTGTGCAACTCATCCAGTGTTTTGTATACCTTCCTAACCTTATCCTTGAAATTGATTAGTTCTTCTTCCTGATGGCATTTAGAGGTTGTGTATAAACTATAGACAGTTGAATAAGGTAACCATTCGTAACCAATATCCTTTGCCTCGGATTGATGACCCTATTTGAGTCCCATTGAGGGTGCAGAGTGTTCTTCAAGAGTGACTTGAGGTCGGGGTTCCATTGATTAGGGATTAGGGAATCGGACATTCCCAGGCTGACGTGAGACGAGATATGGGCGTTATGAGTTTCTAGTGATGCTCAACGGACTCCTGCCGGCGACTTTCATGGTTTAATGAACCGAGTCTTAAGATCCATACTTAGATCAGTTGTCTACATTGTCTTCATCGGCGATATCTTGGTGAACTCGACGAGTTGGAACATGAGAGACATTTGGGTTTGGTGTTAGGACTTTAAAAGGCGAGTACCAGGTTGTATGTAAGTTCAGCATATGAGAATTTTGGTTGGGCCGAGTGGGGTTTCTTGGACATGTAGTTTCTGCTGATGGCATTTAGGTGGATCCTCAGAAAGTAGAAGCAGTGGCAAATTGGGAGCAACCAACTACGGTGACAGAGGTGCGGAGTTCTAGGATTAAGCGGGGTATTACTGTAGGTTCATAGAAGGGTTCTCAAAAATAACAGGACCACTTCATTGTTTGACTAGGAAAGGAGATTGAGCCAAAAAGGTAAAGGTTGTTGGTTTGATTCTTGTAAATGGTTCTTTTTCTAGGGTTTGGTAGCGGGAAATTTCTCTAACCCTAGATTTGAAGGATGGGAGGTGAAACCCTAATCCTTGGTTATTGTGCAAGGATTTGAGGGGATTTTGTATAGAGGGATACGATTCATGGATTACTCTCTTATTGGAAGTTAGGATTTCATCCTAACCTTAGATTAGTTTAGTGATGAGTTAGCGAAGCCACTGAATTCTTATTTACAAGATGTGTTTTTGGAAGATGTTTCGGGTTGAATAGAAGTGGCTTTGATGTGTGTTTACAGTATTGGGATTGATTTGGTTGGAAACTTATGGAAGAGTGGGGGAAAATCATAAATTCTTGCACATTTTTGTATTTGGATTTTTCTGTTATGGCGGTGTTAGTGACGAGGACCCGACCGGATACCCTTCCCGGTTCGAGTGGTCAGCCTAGTGAAGTCCTTTATATGAAAATCACTAAGGAAGATCTGATGGAACCCACTTAAGGAAGGGAGTAACACCATGTATTAATTTAATACCTAATTATACATAAATATATATAAAAACCCGCCTTAATTATAAATGAGGTCTCGTAAAAGTTCATACGAATATCGGAGCGTTAATGAGATTAAATAGGTCCAACGAAACAAAGACAGATTGATAAAAGTCTTATGGTATCATGAAGAAAAGCGATCTTGAATGCATTTGTGAGTAGGCCTACGAACTGCCGGACCTAGGGAGCAGTTTTAAACAATAAACGTGAGAAATAAATCTCGGTGAGTGGCATAGTCATACGAAGATAATATTTTGTTTTAAATTTTCTTCTCTCAAGACCTCACTTCCACTCTTTTGTAAAGTTCCTAGTTTAGAAACATTTCACAAAAACCCGACTTCTTACGAGTCCAACATATACAATTCATGCTCAACAATTTAATGAGCACAAAGTTACGAAAACTATACTACGAACTATACACAACATAAGCCAAGCATAAAGCATGTATAGTCATCATGTAATAAAATAACCATGAAATGCACCATAACCACGAGTATCAAATAGTTGTACCATATTCAGAAAGATAAATCAATAACGTCCATACCACATACCCAACTCTATAAACCATACCATATATATACCTATCATATACCATACCATATACTCATCATAACCGTGTCTTATACCATCATATACCGTACTGCTACCTCGGGTACCCACAGTATGCTGAGTACCGCTATATCCTTATAAGCGGAGTGCCACATACTCATCGCCGTCGTACCATGTAGCCAGCCAAGCCGTCTGGACACCACCTCACGACCCTCGACCTCGAAGGTGTCGTGGTAATAATGTAATGATGAACCGTCGGTGACCAGGCCTCTGCGGCCGTGGAGTAATATATAGTTGGATGTAACCAACCTCCGCGACCGCAGTGGCAATCTCATTATACTAAACCATCGGGTGGCAGGCCTCGCGGTCGTGGAAATAATGTA
This sequence comes from Tetrastigma voinierianum, assembly GCA_016808115.1. Classification (NCBI taxonomy): domain Eukaryota; kingdom Viridiplantae; phylum Streptophyta; class Magnoliopsida; order Vitales; family Vitaceae; genus Tetrastigma; species Tetrastigma voinierianum. The sequence goes on along the minus strand of JAEQBH010007331.1, from coordinate 73,839 downwards.
TCACGTTGGATGAATCCCGACCTGAACAAGTGGCAAAGCCCGAGAATACCCAACGTCGGGATCAAGCCCAGGCCTCCGGCCGCGGAGTGGAAGAAAGCCCGGAATACTGGCCAGAGTCGGATCAAGCGGAGCCTCCACGACGCCGTGTTAAGGCCCAAAATACCCAGCGGTCGAGGTCAAACCGACCTCCACGTCAACGTGGTAACAACCCCGAAATAATACGACTAGTCGGGATCAAAGGCAGCCTCACGTCCAGCGATGGTAAAAACCCGTGCACTACAACGCCAATTGCGGGCGATCAAGGTCTGATGCGGTACATCACCTTATAACCTCTAACTCAAAGTTCTTACTCCGTGCACCTTTTTCCAATGTCATAGTATCTTAGGTTAAAGAACTTATGAACTTACTTTCCAATCGATGTATTGAAGTGCTAGTTTCCTCGATTCATGTCGAAATTTGAACAATACTGACTGGCCATATTCCTTAACCATTTACTAAACACATATATACATTTCAAAATCCATTCACTCTGACAATAATTTCTCAAGGGGTTTAAAGCCCAATCTACATGCCCAAATATCTAAATACTACATAATCATTCAAGAAACCGATTACAACTTCCCAAGCAGTGAAAATGTTAATGAAATTCATGAAATGATAACTTGTTTTGTAAGCCCACGACATTTCATTTATACACAACCAATTGTCGATCAAATAAGTTATATATGAAATAACTAACCATAAAATATATATCTATAATAATACCCCAAAACATTCTAAAAACAAGTAGGCCACTCCTTGCGACTATATAGATGCTCGGTTCTGTTCCTATGGGGATCGTCTCCAGGCCGTGAGTGCACATAATATAAATAAAATACCATTTAGACTCCAATAATTGAACCAACGACATTGGAATGCCCCTAAGGCCTTAGAATAACTTTTAGAACTATGAAATCATTCTAATTGAACTCCGACAGGTCCAATTACCTGATGTGCCCTAGAGGTAGTACCCAAGTGGGGCTTTCACCAGGGAGCTAATTTCTCGAAATTGGGTAGATCGATAATTCCTAAAAACATCAATTTCACTAATACAACTTCAATTTTGCCAAATTTGACCAATTGGTACCCTATTTCGATCCAGACTTCTCATAATTAAAAACAACCAAAAAAATGAAAAACTAGCGGCATTGAAATTTACAAACCACATATCAATGGAAAGCGAGACCAGGAACACATCAATTACTCACCTTGATCAAGGTTGCTGTGGTGGCCGGAAAACTCGATCAACAGTCGGCGAATTTGTTTTGTATCTTTCAAGCGGTGATGAATCTGGAGAAAGGACCGCATAAAATGAGTTCAGAGGGTCCAAAAATGGTGGAAAGAGCTATGGGTTGGCACAAACCGGCGGAAAAACACAAAAATCCGGCGACGAGTTTGCGGCTGCCGTGTATCGCGACCCGATCACGGGCCAGCGTCAGGCGGCGTCTGGCCGGAAAATTTTACCGGCGTGGTCGTCTGGTCGTCCTCCTCCTCCATGTCCGGCGCGCGTGTCTGCATTAGTGATGGCGGAATCGACTCCCACGGTACGAAACCGATCGGCCTAAAATGAAGGTTAAAACCACCCGTTGGGTTTTTCGGGTTTAGGGATTTTCTCTCGGGTTTGAGATTGGATCTTAACTTTTAAAAACTAGGCTTATATAGAGCCTAGGGATTTTTCGAGTAAAAATCCGGGTGATTTGGCGGTAAATCTTTAACTGTTTGAACACCTAGGACCATAACTTCTTATCAGTAAGTCGATTTGACTTTCTACATCGCTGAACTCGTGATGACGGGGCCTACAATGGTGTCTTAGTCAACCCAAAATTATTCATCATTGAAAAAGTCAACTTGGCCCCACCTACTATTACTTGGTCAACTTGGTCAACCTTGGTCAAACTTGTTAAAAACTTGTATTATTCGATTACGGGTCGATTCTGATTAGTATTTTGGCCATAACCAGTCATTTGCTCCAAGGCGGGTGATCCAGGTTGGAAAAAGAACCACTGCAGCTTTATCTTGAATGAGTAATATGGAGATAAGTCTGAGGTGATTTATGTTGAGTGCGTTGTTTGTATATGCAATAATGAGTGTTGAATGTTGTTGATCACAGTAAGTGTAAGAGAGAGTGCTTGGGGGATCAAGGTTTATGTTAAGGTATAAGAGGATATATGTGAGTCAGTGGTGATAAAGTAATGAACCCGTAGTAATTTTTATGTGACACGGATTGTGAGAGGCTAAGGAATCTTATGATGACTTGTTATTTGTAGACCTGGAGTAGCCTTGGGTTTGACTGTAGAGACTTGCGGACATTTAAATCTAAGGAAAGTAGGGGATCTTATAGCCTTCTCCTGCCTTATCTTGTAGTTTGATGTTGTGGAGTCTGTGCATTAGTGCTTGGTGTGTGAGGGTCGGACTTATGTAGTGGACACGGGACGATGACTAGTTCTACGGGTTGTAATTGAGAGAAAGGTCAGGATATCTCTGGATGAACCTTGAATCCATGATGAGTCCCGGCCAATTTGTCGTTGCTGCAGGATGATTATTACAGTCCTTGGGTGGCTTTAAAAGAGTCAGCGATGGGGTTGTGATGGTGGTAGTATTGTATTCATGTGTTTCCATCATCAACCTATTATCGTAAAATGCTCATGTTTTGAGATATCTTGAATTATATAAGTGAAATGTTTTTATAGGCATGGCTTGTTGGGAGATTCACTGCGGATTGTCGAGACTCATCCCCATTGTTCCCTCCCACCTTAGATGTAGGTAAGAACCAGTATAGCATTGACATGAAAGTTAGACCTATAGGGTTTTTGAGTATGGAAAGATTTTATGCCAACCTTAGCTTGTTGGTGGTTGAGCATACGTTTGATGAATATTTAGGGTTATGTGGATATTTTAAGGGATCTTAAGGTTTGAGGTCGAGGATCGAGTATTCTTAAAACTCTCTCCTTGGGCGTGTAGTACGTTTTGGAAGCGGGAGGTAAGTCCTCGCGTGGACTCTTGAGATTGTTGAGGAGGGTGAGTCCAGTGGCTTATAGATTAGACTAGGACTTTCTCAGTCCATAATGTGTTCCACATCTCCATGCTCATGAAGTATATTCGGATCCTCACATGTGTTGGGACACACGGGGGTTGAGGCGGATGACTATCCTGTAGGAACCGCCCGGTCTGGTCCCAGGTAGAAAGAAGGAGCTTCGCAACAAGACAATATCCTTAGTGAAGGTCCTTTGGAGGAACCTAGTCGAGAGCTGACTTGGAGGCGGAAAGACAAATGCGAGCCGAGTACCTCACCTCTTCCATGACACAGTCACGAATTTACGTGGTGAAATTTTCTTTAAGGGGTAGATTAGTGACCGTGCAAATATCTGAGTTTGATGGTTGACCAGGATTTGACCAAGTTGACCAAGTTTGACCAAGTTGACCAAGTTTGACTTTTCGAGGAGGAATAGTTTTAAGTTAACTAAGACACCATTTAGTAGGCCTCGTCGATACGAGTTCATAGACAGGCGGAACGTCACAATCCGACTTACGGATAAAAGAGATTCTGACCATTGAAGTTCAAACGATAGCACTTTATGTCGGTGTCCAAGTTACATGCAGGATTATGCGAAAGTGACCCTAGACCCTATATAAACACAGCTTGTGATACCAAATGAAAACCACAATAGTGAAACAGCAGGCTCCGGCGCAAGAAGCTGTCGATAGGGAACACCTTTTTGGGCGAGTAGCCACCTAGTGGCGTCGTGAAATCGGACCGGAGCAGGCACCGCAGCCGGGGAGTTACTGTACACGCGCTTGGACCACGGGTGCATACGTGAGACGTGTCAGTAGGCGTGGAATTTCACGACCGACCGCCGTCGGACGCGCTGGATCGACTGAGACTGACAGTAATTTCGCAGCGATTTTTCTCACCTAAGTTTTGTGATTTCCGGCGTGCTGGCCTGAGACACATGGCTCTTTTCCACCATTTTTGAACCTTCCGAACTCATCTCTGGCGGTCCCTTTTGCAGTTATCGTTTGGAAGTTCGTTGAAAACAAAATCGTGAAGCTTAGATGAGTTTTAATTACCTGACTGGACCAAGGTAATGGTACCAATGAGTTCTTGGTCTCTTGGAAACTTTCTGTTGGTATGTGGTTGTAAATTTTGGACATCGTTTGGTTAGGTTTGAAATTTTAGGTTGTTCGGGTAATTCACCAGGAAAGTCGGGGCGAAATAGAGTACCGATTGGTCAGGTGCAAAAATTGAAGTTGTATTAGTGAAATTGGATGTTTAGAATTATTGGACGGTTCAATTTCGAGAAATTAGCTCTCGGGTGAAAAGCCCAAATTTTGGGTATCGGGCTATGGGGCTGCGTATGGTCTGGACACAATCGAGTCAAATTGGGATGGTTTCATAGTTCTAAAAATTATTCTGAGCACCCAGGTATTCGATGTTGTTGGATTCGGTTATTGGAACTAAATGGTGTTTTATTTATATTACGGGCACTCACGCGGAGGCTGAGGGGCGACCATAGCAGGGGAGCAGGTGAGCGTCTATAGTCGATGGAGTGGTTTTATATGCTTTTAAATAGTTTGGGATATTATGTCGATATCTATTATGATTTAATACTTTACATATATCTTTGTTTTGATCGGATGGTTGGTTTGCATTCAAACATATGATTTTTAGGTTTCATATAAAACAAGTTATCATTTCATGTGAATTTTATCAACATTTTAACTATTAGAAAGTTTCTTGTGTTCAATTGGATGAGTCGGTGGTGTTTGGATATTTGGAATTTTGTAGTTGAGGTTGTAAACTATCTTGAAAAACTATTGTAAAAAAGAAAAGGGAGTGGATCTTGAGATTTTGTGTGGACTAACTTTCGTCGGTATTGTTTGGAAGGTACATGTGAGGAATGGGAGCGGTTTATTAGTTACCCACGTTGACGTGAGGTCGGTTTGATCCGGCGGTTGGGTGATACAGGTTTTTTCCGTTAGCGTGAGGTCGGTTTGATCCCGACGGTTGGGTATTCTGGGTTTTACCACGTTGACGTGAGGTCGGTTTGATCCGACCGGTTGGGTATTACAGGTTTACCGCGTTGGCGTGAGGTCGGTTTGACCCGAAGCGGTTTGGTATTGGTTTGCCCGCGTTGGCGTGAGGTCGGTTTGACCGACGGTTTGGTGATACGGGTTTGCCACATTGGCGTGAGGTCGGTTTGACCCGACCGGTTTGGTGATGCAGGTTTGCCGTTGGCGTGAAATTGATTTTGACCGACGGTTTAGTATTCTGGGTTTCCGTTGACGTGGTCGGTTTGAGCTTGAGCGGTTTAGTATTACGGGTTTGCCGCGTTGGCGTGAGGTCGGTTTGATTCCGACGGTTTGGTATTTTGGGTTTGCCACGCGGTGGCGTGAGTGAAGCGGTTTAGGATGAATTACGTAGTGCGGTACAGCGTTGGTTTATGTGGTATGGGCGTTGTTGATATTTTAAATGGTATAACTATTTTAATACTCATGGTTTTGGTGCATTTCCTTGGTTATTTTATTACTTGATGACTATACATGTTTTGTGCTTGGCTTTATGTTGTGTCTGATTCGGATTATGTTTCTTGCATTGGGACCAGCTAATTTGTGAGCACAGTCGCATATGTTGGACTTAAGGGTAAAGTTGGGTTTAATTGAAATGTTTCTAAACGAGAACTTCTGAAAAGTGAAGCGGAAGGTTTTGAGGAGAACCATTGAAATATAAAAATGTTATTTTCATATAAACTATACCCACTCTTTGAGGATTGTCATCTCTACATTATTGTTTTAAATCATTCCTAGGTCCCGGACGGTTTGTAGGGCCTATTCGCGCCAGATTTGACGTCTCTCTCTCCGCCACAACTTGTCGTACTCTATCGCATTTATCTATTATGAGTTTGTTGTATTGGACTTATTCATTTCTACTTGTACCCCTAAATCCACAATACTCTTAGAGAGCGCTACGATATTCATTATGGAACTTTTCACGAGACCCTCATTTATAGTGTTGCGGGTTTTTATATATATTTATGTATAATTGGGTGTTAAATTAATACATGGTGTTACTCTCTTCCGCCAAGGTGGGGTTCCACCGTATCTTCCCTAGGGTTATCTTGTGGGACTTCACTAGGCGGGACCACGGGAAATCGGGGAGAGATATCGGTCGAGATCTGTCACTAAGGCTTTAGTGGGGATTTGAGGTAGAACAAACCCTAGATTTCTTTAAATGATGTTTGGGTTAGAAAAACCCTAATCCATCCATGTGTTTTGCTCATGGTTGGTTTAGGATGACTTTAGAATGTTATTGGGAGTGATTCCCATGATTTGTTTTGAGATTTTGAGTGATTTTTTTAGAAAATTGCAAAAAGGAGAAACATGGAAAAATCTGGCATTCGGGTTCCTACGCCGTAGCGTGGGGTGCCCTCGCCGTGGCAAGGCCGGCACCCCCTCGGGTATGCTACGGCATAGCTTTGCTATTCGGCGTGAACCTTTGTTCACGAAACAAATTCGGATTTTGTTAGAAAGTCTCGTGTTGCCTGCCAGATAGTTTAAGGACCCAAATAAATTATTAATGGGAGTTATAAAACAAAATGAAAAATGTACTGTACCTCGCCGCCTCGGCAAAGCGATTTCGTTTTTGGGCAGACTTAGTGTCTTAACCAAGACTGTTAATGAAAAATTAATCATCATTCACTAAAAATATATAATAATTGTTTATCCACTAAGAGTTGCGTAATTGTTGTGTAGGGACTAGTGAGGATCACCTAACCTAGAGGCCAGAGATTGAAGGAAGAAGCTTGAGCCAATAAGCGGTTTATTCGACCCTCTATCCTTATTTCATGTGTTTTGGTAGTTTACCAAATAAATATGAAATGATTATATCTTTGAAATGATATTACGAAAGTACATATGGATTTGAAAATGTGATAATTGAAATGTTTGACGATTAATTGCATGCGAGTGATTAATCGAATTGTAAACGAATTGGTCAATTCTTGACATCTTGAATTGAATCGATATACCAAACGACCAACATGGCTGGATTCACCAACTGAATCTGTCATGAAGGCAACCGAGGTATCGATGTCCACTTGGCTGAATACACAATCGACATCCGTCATGATGCGTACGACATTTAAATACCACATGTCGGGGTGCACCAATCGACATCCGGCATGATGGGAGACTGAAATTTTGAAATGTATAAGCACATTACCGAATGATAAAAAGGACGGGATTCACCGAACGGAATCCGTCATGAATGTGAATTGTATAGACAAAGTGAGATAGCAAACTTTGATCAATGAAAATGAGATTTGTAAACTAAATATGTCCTTAAGAGTATATGTTTGAAACTCATGATTTGAGTTAAATGATTTGTTTCATATGGGATTCATATTTTGACATGATCAATGGTTTTATGATAAATGCATATCATGTTAAACTAAAAGTGGAATAGAGCCCATATAGAACCACAAAGCATGAAAATGCTTAGCGTATGCGCAGGTTTCGAGTAAACAAGAAAGAAGGCAAGATTAAGAAGCGTAGACTCATAGAGAAAGTTGCGGCATATAAGTATATACCCCGTCATTTACATATCATTTTTGTTGAACATGTGATATTTTGCGAACAAAAGAGTTAAACTCTGAATTATTGTTTTGTGTATCATTTTGTAGAGGCAAGATACGCCATTTTGTAAACAAATTGTATAAGAGTAAATATTTATGGGCCTACCATTTGAAAATGCTTTCGCGTAATTGAAAACTCAAAAAGGAAATGACATAAATAAAATGTTTTGATAAGATAAATGAAAACAATCGGAGTACACCGGGCTCCGGTTCGGATCCGCCATTCGGGTCGGGCGGGAAATTCGGGTCGTGACATTTTTTAAAAAGAAAATTTAATAAAAAGGTAAATAAAAATAATGATCCGGTTCAGATCCGTCAATCGGGTCGGATCGGAAAGGGGTACTACAAGTATTCTAAATATTGAATTACAGAATTCCCAAATATAGTGTCATTAAGGACATGAATCCTAGATTTGTCCAAGAGCAGGGTAGTGTAGCCTTGGAATACCTCTTGACACTACACATTTCATTATTTAGCATACCATATTCCCATCGGGTTAATGGGTCAAAATGGTTACTTTTAGGATTTGATTCTCTTTAAGATTTGGCTATTTTTCCTAAACTAGTACTTCACAACCACCTCTTAGGACAAAAGACTACTTGCCCCCATAGACAGGGTAACACAAGTTTTCTCCAATGCAATTGGTACCTTGGTCTTCAATTTATTAGAATGTTCTTTCTCCTTGATTAGAATCCATGCTAACACGAGATCAAGATTATTCTGCCAAATTGAGATCATACCTCTAAATATCAAACTAATAAATTAGTAGGTGGTCTTTATGCCTCAAGAACACACTTCAACTATCACCCAAAAGGGAACCTTGAAGTCAGAGGTTAGAACATCACCTGTGATGCACCATAGTGAAACTTAGAGTATATTTGTTCAAGAATATCAGTTCAATAAACCCCAAAGTTACTGCTCCTTGCTTTCAGGTAGTCTATCTCTATCGGAGGATCTTGGAAATCGAGTACGAATCTGATTCTTTTGGGTATAAAACTCGATATTCAGAACAACTCATTACAAGAGTAGTACCAATTAAATCAATCTAGTTTTCATACCCAAAATATCATTTAATACTATAAACAATCATCAAAATACCAAATCCCTTCCCAAGGGAGCCTATCCTTCCATAACGGATCACAAATGAGAATGACTAGTTGATCAAACAAATTAATTGAAATTATAATCAAAATTAGTAAAATGGATTCCAAAAAAAATTCCAAATTCCACTTGAATTCAAACGGAAATGAAACTCGATATACAATGATCTCAGCTCCACATTTCAACTCGGATCGACTATTCTAATCCTAACAAAAAGAAAAATAAATCTAGAAAAGAAAATAAAAGAAAATAAAAGAAAATAAAATAAAACAAAATAAAAAGAAAAATATATACAAAAGAGAATTCAGTTTTTCCAAAAAGCTCAAGCGGCTGAAGGGTTTGCTAAAAGGCTCGCACTCCCACCCAGGAGCTTCTATTTATAAGCCTGATCATTGGGCCACAGCTTGAGGTGAAAACACGGACAGCCCAAAAATTTATGCCCTAGTCGTGCTGATGTCGTGGTTGATGTCACGACATTGATGTTGTGATGTCGTGGCTTAACTTTCGATGTCGCGACTCTGCATGTTGATGTTGCGACTTTGCTTTTTTCTTGTCCATACAATGTTGCAACTTTGAATGTCAATATTGCGACATTGCTTTGATGTTATCGCTGATGTCGCAACATTGAAGTTGGTGTCTTTACTCTTACAACTTTGTTTTGATGTCGCGACATTGCTCTTTTCTCTTTTGCTCACTTCAGTCAAAGTCGCGACATTGAAATTATGTTACGATGCCTTGATGATACCGCGCTCTGGTTGCCCAATGTCGCGACATTCCTCCTCACATGTTGCAACTTGATTGCTTTTTCTAATGTCGATGCCGCGACATTCTTCATCAGGTGTTGTGACTTTGTCGTGATGTCGCGACATTGTTCAACAGTTGTTGTGACTTGTGTGTGATGTCATGACATTTTTCAGTCGATGTCACGACATTGCATTTTTGCTCACCTTTTTCTACTGATTTTTACTTATTTTCTTTTAATTTTTGCAAAACACAAATCTGGATGGAGACTCTCTAATTTTGCGATGAAGGCCCGAACTTTAAGCCTCGAATATTATAAAAGAAAAAAATACTTTAAATATATATGAGTTTTTAGACTCCATCACACTACTAAGGAATCTAGTAAATTTGGATCTTTAAATTCAACTCGAAAAATCGGCTAAAGATCAAGTAAAGTAAAAAACCACAAAAACTAAGCCTAGAGAGAAAACCCTAGAAAATGGGAGTGTGTTCCACCTCCTCTATGCCCTCTTCCTTAAAAGTTATTACAAGTATAGTATATATACCCTTGGGAAATGATATAATGATTGGGCTAAAAATAGGAATATTTTTGTTCCAGCTCGATGCTCTTCGCCTAGGTGTATTTTCCTTCGCCTTAGCGAAGACATGTGTCTTCATCTAGCATATTCTTCCTTCACCTCGGTGAACCCCTTCACCAAGGCGAGCTGGTCCTTCACCTAGGCGAACCCGAGGGTGCTCTTTTGCAGTCATTCAGCTTTGCATCAGTGAAGCTCCCCTTGGCCTTGGTGAACTGCTTCGCCTTGGCGAAGCTATTCCTTCGCCTAAGAGTAAAGCCGGTTCCTTCAGAAGCACAACACTTGTTCCTTATCTTTGACCCTTTTCTTTGCTTGATTTTCATAATATCGCAAAACATTATAGAATAAAGGGATTAGTATAATATTGATGAATAGGGTGTAATTTAGCATTTGAGTTATAAAATACATGAAACACACTGCAAAATGCGAGGTATGATTCACAGAACAACTACCCCAGACTTAACATTTTGCTTGTCCTAAAGCAAAAACAAAGGCACTTATTTTCAACTTATTAAAAATAAAGCGTGAGTCTATAGAGATATAAATTTTGTAATGTTTTGCCTCAGGAATTATGCATTCTAACACATGAATAATGTTTCAAGATAGTGTTCTTTTAAAACTAATAAGTTGACCACAAGCTGAATGCACCTAGATCAAGGTTCTAGCATGAGTGTGTGTAGTCTCACCCTCATTAAACCAAATGTAGTTTAGATGAAATTAGGAGAGTGGATGATGTGAAAGATCTCTCACTCATCAAGAGTTTCCATAAATGCTAAGTGACCAAGACTTTATAGGCTTGCTTGGCATACTATTCTCCACTAATGTAGGCATTACACAATATTGGGATCAAATAGGTCTTTCCAAGCTTGTAATGTGTGGCTACGGTGAGAGGGTAGTTGAATAAGTCATTTAGGTTCAGCTTTTACCCAAAAACACTTAAGCACACTTTCCTTTTTATTCTTGTGTTTCATCCTCTAAAATCTCATTATTCTTGTGTTTCATCCTCTAAAATCTCACTATGTCTCCAATTCAGTCATTCAAACTTAACCCAATTATCATCATTGTGCTTTTCATATTACTTCAACCCCATACTTGTTTGTTTCTATCTCTCTTCAAAATCACGAAATTTTTCTTTTTCTGAACATCAAGGTAGGGGCAGTGCAATATTCAATCCCATTAAGCTTTCTACCTACCCCATGTAGCGGTTTTTAGGTCAATAACTCCTAGACTAGTTGGCCTTGGGGTATTAGGTGTTAAAACACCCCTACGGACTTAGTAGCTCAAGGTAAGAAAGCTGAGAGGTTAAATTTGCTCCTCCTTGAGTTCTTTTATTCTTTGCACTTTTTCTAATTGTTTTTCTTTTCTTTCTATTTTCAATAACCCCTCCTTGTCCTTTTGTATCGATCAACCTTTCTTCATTCAAAATTCCCACCAAACTACATGTCTCTTATGATTTGTGCTTTACCAAGCAACATGTGAAAGGGAAAATGTGGGTTTTTGACTAAAGGATAAAACAAAAGGATATGGGTGTTCATTCTTGGTTTTCAAGATATAACATGCCTATTACGGCTCAAATAAGGTGACTATGGACTAATGCATAACCGGGCAGGCTAAGATGGTTCAACCAATTCAAAAGATGGTCTATATCATTTCCCAAAAATATGTGATACCTATGATTTCGCCTCAAATGATAATTAAGCAAGTTCTAAAGTCTTATGAGATCTAAACGTTATGATTCCCCTAATTTTTCTCTAAACCAAGCATAATTGGTAAACAAGGGGTATAAGAGACTTGTACTTAATTTTATGCAACCTATAGCTAAGTATCGGCTAATATATTAACCTATTCGACTTTTAGATCAACTATCTCTTAAATTATTCCAAATGTCGAGAATAATAGGGCATGCCAACTATCTCGCACCAGACCCACAAACTTCAGCTAAAAGCGAACTTTACAATTTTCAAAATTTTTTTTCAACCTTTGTGGCATTTGGGTGAATCACTCAATGGTACAACATTAAACTTCAACAATTAAACACAAGAAAGATATGCAATAACGATCAAAATATCTTCAAACAGAAAATATACCATACGTGAAACAATCCATTCCCAAGATGCAATTAAAAACTAACTATCAAAGACACCAAAATATTATAAAAGCTAATTAAGCATCCAAATTATCTAAAAACTAAATAGAACGATAATATTAAGGTAAAAACATCACACAAACAAACCTTCAAATATTTAGGTGCACCAAGTGGCGCTAATAAAACAAAATCAATAAATATGAGGAAAACACCCCCAAACTTAAAATCAGCATTGTCCTCAGTGTAATGTAAAATAAGGAAGTGAAAAGAAACTCCCCTCAAATATCATGCTAATCCTCGTCGAAAAACTGGTCCTCTATAGGGGTAGTTGGCATTTTCTGTATAGAGGGAGGCTAAGCAGGGAATTGAAATGGAGATGGAGGTTGTGGTGGTGCAATTGATGAAGATCCTGGTCCATGGTAGAACTGCATCAAGCTGGCAATATAGGCCGTGTTGCACTCCACGTGGTCAGCCTGCATATGCTGCCGGTGTGCTAGCTCGTCCCGACGAACTGAGAGTCTAGACAACTCTCTCTGTAGTGCTGGTGGAAGGTCGACAGTGTCTTCTTCGTCGTTTGAATCCTCGTCATCCTGTTGTCCTACTTTTGGGGCTTCTCCCTCTTCATCATCCTCCATGTCATCCAGGGCTCCATCCTTCAATTTAGGAAGCAACAACGAGAGTCTATGGTGGGATTTATCCTCAAACTCTAGCATTGACACCTCAGCTATGTAGCATAATTGGGTGATCAAAGAGGGGTGGATAAGGGCTCCGATACAATGCCTTTGGGTAGATTCTAAGATCCCCCTCTCAATGACATAGCCGAAGTTAAACGATCGCATAGAGTAGGACCGTCTTGTCCCTGGTCATTGTGGATAAATGAAGAAATTTGGGCTTAGTCATCACATATGAAGTTATACCAAACCTTCGAGACCGGCTTGAGGGCCTTCATAAAAAATGTCGTCACCTCGGATGTAGAAGGATGTCATTTTCAAACACCCCATCCCCTCGTGAGGGATCTCATAATTTGCTGGTAGTTAGTGTTATGAAATAATTTCCCTCTAGGCGTCGCTATCATCTTCCACCAGGTTATACAATATGTTTATCGCCGTAGCACTAAAATCAACCCCGTACATAGACCGTGGAACAAATCTGAGGTTAGAGTGAAATTCTCTAACAATGGGAACTATCCTAGGTGAGGGATGCTCACAAAATTTGGTCCACCTGTTTTCCTGGATCACAAAGTTGAATATACGTTAGAGTTTAGCATGCCATGCTCTGGGACGAAAGTCCTGTTGTAAAAGGACTTGTGGTACAACGTTTCAGCTTCTCTTATGATGAATTTCTTGGGATTGTCAGGGAGGTGGAGGCGTGCGCGAACTTGAGTCATCTCTCTTCCTTTTCTACTGGACTGTTTACTTTGGGGCCATTGAGAAAGAGGGAGGGTGGCTTGGAAGTATTGAGTTTTTGGAGGGAAGAGATGGTGAAATTGTGTGTGAAGTGACGAAAAGGACCATCATCATCTATTTAATATGCCCTAGAATCGGGCGTCTTCGCCTAGGAGAAGCACTTAAAAGTTGAAAATTCACGAGGGGTTTGCCTAGGCAAAGTGGCTTTCTAATGAGTCCTAAACTCATCTATTTTTAATCCATTTTTCTGGCATATTTCTAGAAGTTTATGATTCGTTTTTATGCTGAATTATGAAATATTCATCAGCTTCTTGTTTGCTAGTTTTAAGTAAATGAGATAATTCAACAAGAAAAGAAAAAAATTGGCTAGTGCATAATTCTCTATTACGACACAGTTTAAGAATGTCACGACATAATCCCAATAGAACCAGCAGGAGTTATGTTGCAACAAGGATTAAGCAACTCGGTACAGAAATGAGGCTATGGCGAAATAATTCTAGATAGTGGCGATTTACATTTATGACAATGGCAAGGATTTTTATGTCGCGACAAGGCTGGAGAAGTTCATAAGAAGAATGTGTGACATTCCCTCACTCTATCGTGACACTGATCAAGCACATGGAAATGAAACTCATGTCGTGACATCTCACAACTCTGTCACAACATAAAAAATTGAAGATAGCAAAAAAGTTCTGTCGCGACAAAAGACAACTATGTCGCGACACAAAATCCATAGTCATCTTTGAAGGGCAAGAAGACTTTGTTGCAACAGAGAAGTTTTATGTCACGACAAAAAATAGCAAAACAATGATACGGATCAAGACAAAGTGCTAGTGAAAGAATTTTCTTTGTTGCAACAGACATTTCAGCTTATGACAAGACCAAGGCAGATTATATGTCACGACAAAAGAAAACTATGTCGCAACACAGCTTATTCGAGACTCGGCTCACGAGAAGGGCAAAAGACTTTGTCATTGTGAGTATTTTAAAAGTCATAAACTCTCGCACAAAACACAACATCGCGGTTGAAGTGAACTCTATTGCGACAAAGATGGCTACTGTAGCGACAAAAGTTGAGAAGAAAGACACAGAAAATTATGTTGCGACATAGTAAAGAAAACAAGACATAAATCTCTATCGCGACGAAAGAAGATTATGTCGCGATAATAAAAATTGTTGAGTAAAGAAGTGCCTATCATGACAGAGAAGTTTAATGTCGAAAATGGAAGAGACATGATATACTGCTTGACACAAGTATGTCGCGGCTTTTAATTTTTGTAACAAACAGTTCAGTCAGCAAACAGGATCAAAGACGATTATGTCACGACAATGAAAATGTATGTCGCAACAACAGACCCAGGCAACTGTGAGGAACACTGTCGCGATAATGTTTTACTCAGTCGCGACAAAGGATGGAAAAAACCATAAGAAGAATGTTGCAACACTCTTTACTATGTCGTAACAAGGAATGAAGAACTCAAGGAAAAACTCTATCATAACAACTGGAAGCTAGGCGAGACGATCATTGAGAAGACTTCGAAACTGCGATGCATACATTCTATGTCATGACACAAAAGCTGTGATGAAGAGCTTCAATGCTTAGCCCAACAAAATTTTGCTATCACGACATACTATTCAATTATTGACACAAGGCATCCGAAATTGGCCGCGACCTGAACACTTTGGTATTAACATCACGCTTTGACAACCTCGAGAACTATGTCGACATTGCCAAATAATAATCACGATAAATTAAAAGAAAGCATAAAAATATGTCGCGGCGAGCTATCTACGACCAGAGATGTTTGACGATAGAGATGAAAACTCATTCAGCGACAAAACTTTTTCACCATGTCTCGAAAAAGTTACTAATTGAGCCAGAATTTTTGGGGATCCACAATTATTGCCTAGAAGTGCAGCTCATCATTTGAAAATCTATAAATAGACGCATATAGGGCCTGTGCGCAGCTTCCGCCAAAGCAGGAATTTCTAGGTAGCTGGAGACTCTTGTATATTATTTTTCTTTTCTTTTGTTTAGTTTTTAGAGTAGCATTTTAGCTAGTTCTTTTGGGATTGAACAACAAATGGTGTGAAGTTTCGAGGTGGGTTCTCTGTAAAATTCCATTTTTTTCATTACTGTTTGATTAAATGAATTTGGAAATTTTCTAAAGTTCATTTATTTCAGTTTGTTTGCAATTTCAGTGAATTTACCTGATCAGTTAGTTACTGTTATTTGTGATCCAATTTTGAAAAACTGAGCTCCATCTGGGAATGGATCGATGTTGATTATTATTTTCTGCTCAACTTGAAAGAATGTCATAGTTTGAATGTTTGGATTTATTTAATTGGTATTGTTCTTGAAGCTACTTGTTCAGAATATTAGTAGCTTGTACCCAGAAAAAGATTGTATCTTCCTCTGAGTGAAACAGAGATGGAGATAGATTCTTAAGAGTGTGGAGCAGTTAATTAGGGGTATGTTAGACTAATATTATGGAACTACTGAACTCTGAAAGATCACTTAGATAGATCGCTAACTTACTCATGGTGTGAGGATAGTTGGATGATGTATCAATTTATTTGATTAGAGGTTTCTCCTCAATCTGATGAGAGGATCTTGATCTCGTGTTAGCATAGATCATCATGAAAATAGAGAATCCTTTCAAATTAGATGGATGAGTTACCAATTAGATTAGAGAAGGCTTTCAATATATTGTCCATAGGGGCAAGAACTCTTCAGTCCTAAGAAATGGGTATGAAGTACTAAAAAGGAAAAACACCCAGATCTTAGAAAGGGGTTTATATTCTACAAGTAACTGATTAGATCCATGTATCTGAAAGGAATATGGATCTCTAATTAGTGAAATGTATAGTTTATGGAGAAATCCAAACTATACTACCTTGCCAAGTTATGGAGAAATCCAAACATCTTTGACAAGTTCGGATTTCAAACTAATGGCTTAACTATGTTGGAAAATGATGCAAAAATTCATAATTGTACACTGACTTATTTCCTAGTGTTACTTTACCCAGTGAACTTTCCAATCCCTTATTTGAACTCTTTACATGTAATATAAAATTTTATCTAGTTTCTTCCTTTTGCTTAGTTGAAAACCTAATCATTTTCTAAATTCTGAAGTTCAAATAGTAAGGATTTTGAGTAGATGGGGTACTTGATCTTTAGATTTATCATTAATCCTCGTCGGAATGATATCTGGACTTAAATCCATTTTATTACTTGTATGACCTATGCACTTGCAGTGATTTAGACCAACATCAATTTTAATGGGTCCCTTTATTTTCAAAAGAGCTAAATACGTATTTTATCAATTTAGTCAATCAAGTTTATGGCATTCCAGTTGGGGATTGAAAAGTCTTTGGATGGAATTGTTAATTACTTCATCAGATTTGGTCTATGTTTAAAAATCAGTCAATCAAGTTTATGGCGTCGTTGTCGGGGATTGAGAAAAATATGAATTTAAATATCAATATTCCAACCAAAGAGAAAATTGCTAATTTGGACTTTTTTTTTAATTTTATCATAAATTTCAGAAAATCACAAAAATAGTTTTAACAGTAGCTGAGTAAGCTATTGAAAATTTTTATGGGCTTAATTGGACATAATTGTTTTCCACATATTTAATGTGATCTCAGTGTGTTTCTATTTCAAGAAGATTTACATGCATGGAAAACAAGAAGTAGAGTTGTTGCCTTTGAATACAGAACTGGAAAGAACACTGAGAAATATGAGAAAGGTTAAAGGTGCTGAATCAGCAACTATGGAAAATCAGAGAGAAAGAATGCAACCTATTCCAAAAGAAGCGGAAACTGAGAGACCTTAGAGGCAAATGCTATGGAGGATTTTTGAAGGCCAGTGATTCAAGATGAGTACTCTACTGTGAGACAGCCTGCTATTGAAGCCAATAATTTTGAATTGAAGCTAGCCTTGATCACAATGGTGCAACAACACCAATTTACTGGGCATCCTAGTGAAGACCCCAACAAGCATATGGGAAGAATCATGAGGATGACTAATATAGTCGAGGATTGAATGAGGTCGATTTTGAAGTGATCAGTTTGTAACTATTTCCTTTTTCACTGAGAGATGTGGTGGTAACTTGGTTTGAGTCGCTGCCTGTTGGATCAGTGAACAATTGGGAAGAGTTAGTGGAGGCTTACATCAGCAGATTCTTCCCTCCTACCCTCACTTCTGAAAGGAGAGGGGAAATTATAGTTTTCAAGGAGGGAGAGGATGAAAGTCTCTGATGCATGGGAGAAAGATACAAAATATTTACGAAAAGATGTCCATGCATGGAATGGAGTTGATCCTTTCGGATGGATATTTTTATCATGTTATGAATTATACCTCAAAAGGTATAATTGATGCGGCGGTAATGGAGCTTTTAAGAAAGAGTTCTAAAGAGGAAACGATTGATAGGAGATCTTGCGAAATGCAATTATAAGCTCATACGAAACCGAGGAGCGGGAGTAAGTGAAAGGTGGTATGCTAGAGCTGAATCGTATGACTGCCATAGAAGCAAAGTTAGATGCATTGATGAGCAAGATGTGGAATCAGGAGAGAATAATGCACTCAGCAAATGAAGTGGGAACAATTGATGAAATTAAGAAGAGGAATAATGTTGAAGAAGGACTAGCCCATGAGGGTCCCTATCAAGTTGAGGAGGCACAATATCGTAATGCTAATAAAAGTGACAATTTTAAGCCTAGCCTCGCCAACTCATTACACACCAGCACTTATGAACCATGAGAATTTCTCTTATGGAGGAGGCGCCATAGTTATCTTGAGAATCTGTCCAAGGATGCATTTCAGAGTGGCACAAGGAAGAATCAAGGATTGTATGGTGGTTACTCTAAGAAGTGGAAAACAGATAGAAGGCATAAAAGAAGAAGAGGAGAAAACTAAGGAAAATAAAGAAGAAATTGGAGAGGAACTAAAGCAATACAGTTCAAAAGTGGATGAAGAAGAGAGAAGTGCCAAAATGCAGCAAAAGCAGCAAGTTGGATAGAGAGTTCTAAAGTAAGAGGTTCAAACACAAGCCTCACGATCTGATCTGCGATTATTCGAGTCGTACAAAGAGATACGAGGATCAAGCGACTTCACTATTCCTGCCTGATAGAGGAATTCTAAGATGGGAAAAGCATTGTGTGATTCTGGAGCCAACATCAACTTGATGCCTTTATCTGTAGTTAAGAGATTAAGTTTGGGGGAGCTCACTCCCACAACCATGACCCTGTAGATGGCAGACATAACCTTAGCTCAACCTAAGGGTATTCTTGAGGATGTGCTTATCAAAGTGGGAAAGTTCATTTTTCTAGTGGACTTTGTGGTTATTGATATTGAAGAAGACAAACAAGTCCCTCTATTGTTAGGAAGGCCCTTCCTTGCTACAGGAGCAGCTTTGATCGATGTGAAGAAAGGAAAGCTTACTCTAAGGGTTGGAGATGAGGCAGTGCACTTCAATCTCAATCACAGTTTGAAGCATCCAAAATTTGACAATGTTGATTGTAAGATTGTAGAAATGAAAGTACCCATCGATTCACAGGCGATAAAGTAGATGTAAGATTCACTGAATTGATGAATGAAAATGAGATGAATTTTCAATATCTTGATGTTCTTGATGTTGAATTTCTGAACTCCAATTTTGAATCAAAAGAAGCAGTACTCGGTGTTGATGAAAACAATACAGAAAAATGTAGGAATGAACAAAAAGCAGAAGAAACAAATACAAGTTCAGAAGGGTTAACTTGGAAGGAATTACCCAATCAATTAAAGTATGCTTTCTTAGAACCAGAAAGAGTAAAACCAGTTACTATTTCATTTGCATTGACTAAATCCGAACAACAGAAACTGCTCGAAACTCTCAGAAAATACAAGGAAGCAATTGCCTGGTCTAAAGAAGATTTAAAAGGAATCAGTCATTCCATCTGCATGCACAAGATCCTTTTAGAGGATAATGCAAAGACCTTTATTGAACATCGAAGGCGAATCCATTAATGAAAGAAGTTGTCGAGAAGAAATGCGAAATTGGCTGAATCACGGAGTCATCATATATGCAATCTCAGACAACCCTTAGGTGACCCAGTTCATGTGGTTCCAAGAAGGGTGGATTATTATAATCAATGAGAAGAATGGGCGATTACTACAAGAACTGTGACAGGATGGAGGGTGTGTATAGACTACAGAAAACTAAACACTGCTACCAGAAAGGATTATTATCCTTTACCTATCATTGACCAAATGTTGAACAGGTTAGCAGGACATCCCCATTACTGTTTTCTTGATGGATATTCTGGTTATATTGCTATAGCCCTTGAGGATCGAGATATTTTGTTTACATGTCCTTATGGCACTTTGCTTTGAGGGCAAGTGCCATTTTGGATTATGTAATGCTCCTGCCACCTTCCAAAGATGTATGATGTCAATGTTTTCAGACTTGGTGAAAGAGGCTACGGAAATCCTTATGGATGACTTCTCAGTATATGGATTCGATTTTGAAAATTGTTTGGAAAATTTAGAAATAATACTTCAGAGGTGTCAAGACAAGAATTTGGCCTTAAATTGGGAAAAATGCCATTTCATGGTAACAGATGGTATTGCCTTGGGACATAAAATTTGTCTTATTTGGATTAAGAGAGGTGGGCCAATGACGGCTTACATCATAGAAACTCTCACGCCACCTACAACGAGTGAAGGGATAAGAAGTTTCCTAGACATACTTGGACAGTTTTATAGAAGATTCATAAGGACTTCTCAAAAATCGTGAGCCATTATGATTACTTGAAAGATGCAAAATTTGATTTTGATGAATTATGCAAGGCAGCATTTGATGAAATTAAATCGGATTAATTCTAAGCATTATCATTACTAACACTGATTGGAGCGAATTTGAAATTATGTGTGATGCCCGATGATTATCACGATGGGAACTGTATTAGAATAGAGAACAGAGAAGATTTTCAAGGTCATATACTATGCTAGCAAAACCTTCAATGAAGCTCAAGATAACTACTCTACATCTGAAAAAGAGATGTTGGCCATGGTGTTTACTTGGCCAGAAAGATTCGAGGCCCTTACCTGTTAAGGTCCCATATTATATTACACCTTGATCATGCTATAATTAGATATCGATGGCAAGAAAGATACCCGAAGCCAAGGCGGTCGGATGGGTATTGTCTGCAGGAGTTTAATGGAAGTGAAAGACAGGGTGAGTGACAATGTGATAGTTTGATCCTTGTCTAGATTGGAAAAAGACTCTTGAGAAGAAAAGAGTGAATTAGCAAAAAATTTCTGATGGTAATTTATTAAAAATTTTACGATGGGCGGTATTTATGTGTTGCGGATCGAACAACACAGTGCGTTGATATTGTGGTGCTAGCCTATGGAATTATGTATATGACGGCAATAGCGAAAGAAAGTTGAGGGGCGATATTATGCAGATTCTATATTTGGGATGATCCACTACTTTTCAAAAGAGGAGCATATATGATTATCAAAATATGTGTACCAGAAACAGAACAAGGTGAAATCATTGATAAATGTCATGCATCACCATATGGAGGACATTATTTAGGAGACAAAACAACCTATAAAATTCTCCAATCAGGTTTTTATTAGTCTACTTTATTCAAGGACTATTTTGAATGGGTAAAACATTGTGACAAATGTTAAAGAATGGGCAACATAAGCAGAATAAATGAAATGCCCCTTCAAGGAATCATGGTGGTGCAGATTTTTTATGTTTGGGGAATAGACTTTATGGGACCTTTTCCATCATCATTTGGAAATCTATACATTCTAGCTATAGATTTATGTATCAAATGGACTTGTTCTAGAAATGATGCTAATACATTTGTTAGGTTTATACAAGAAATATTTTGAGAGCATGTTAAGGCACCGGAACAATCGCCATTGATGGGGAAGCCATTTGCAAATAACGTTTTTGCAAAAAATCATGACGAGATGGAATAAGACATGTAATAGGATTGGCTTACCACCCTCAGTCAAATGGGCAAGAAAAAATTTCCAACAGGGAGATCAAGAAAATTCTGGAGAAAACTGTGAATACAAGCAAGGCGAGATATAAAGCTAGATGATGCATTGTGGGCTTATAGAACTGCTTACAAAACTCCCATTGGAATGTCCCCATAAAGAATTTTATTTGGAAAACCTTGTCATCTCCCTCTAGAACTAGAATACAAGGCTATGTGGACCATCAAGAAACTTAATTGTGACTTCCAAGCTGCCAAAGAAGAAAGATTTCTCCAATTGAATGAACTGGAAGAGTTGAGGAATAAAGCTTATGATAATGCCAGAATCTACAAAGATAAGACAAAGAAATGGCATGATCAGAAGATTATGAGGAATTCAAAGCAAGAGAGCAGTCACTAATCCATAATTCAAACTCGAAATTTGTTTCCAAGAAAACTGAAGTCAAGATGGAGTGGTCCTTACACAGTAGGAAAAAGTACACCCTTAGGAGCAGTGACACTAAAAACTAATTCTGGATGTGAATTTAAAGTGAATGGTCAAAGATTGAAGCATTACCTTGGAGGGAACATAAATGAAGAGTGAATCAGATTTGGAAGAGAATGAAGATAATTTTCCTAACAAGAAAACGTTTGCTGACAAATGTCTAGTAAAGACATTCAATGGCGACTTCTTGGGAACTGACCCAGAAAATTTTAATTTTCATGGCTAGCTTGTTTTAGTTAAGTTTTGTGTGTTTGAAGTTAGTTTTACTTTTGTTTGAAGTTTTATTTGTGGTTTTTGCTAATTTTTTAGGAACAATGAAGCTGAATTAGAAATGGACTTTATTGGAAAGCACACTCTCTCAAATTGATGATGTAGAAATTTATAAAGGGAGTATTTCGATTTCCCTAACTTGCTTTTTAATGATAATGCATAGTTGAAGTTTGGGGGAATGTAATTACATTTGGAATCGAGAAAATGAATAGTAGCTTTGTTCTCATTATTTGGATACTGCGGAATATCATCTTGTTGAATCATCTTGAGTGAAGAAATGAAATGTGATTCTTCATACTTGAATCGATGTTCTTTGATGATTAGATGTGTTTTCACAAGTATGTTCTGATTGGTATGAATGAATGCACAGTGTTTTGAATGTTACTTGATTGAAAAATATGAATTGTGCAACTCTAAGAAAAAAATTTCATTGTCGCGACATAGTTTTCTTTGCCGTGACAATATTACTAAAACTCATGTGCAACATTATTTCTTAATGTCGCGACAAAGACTGGGTTAGTCTTTAAGCCACAGGAAATCTTGTCGCGGCGCAATTTTTCTCTATTGCAACTTCATTTAACTGGAGGACCACAAGCTGTGCCGCGACAATGTTTTCATTGTCGCGACAACATTGATTTCAAGGCGGCCATATGCGTTCTATGTAAGTGACCAAGTTGGCTTTAAACTAATATTGCAAAGAGAGTTTTTGTCGCGACAATATTTCTCATTGTCGCGACATAAGTGCACTTGAACAACACATTTTTATGTCGCGATAATTTTTGTTCTGTTGCAACAATGAACTAACCTAGTTGTAATTGATTTCAGAAAATATGTCGAAACATAAAATTAAAAAAGGAATAAACCCTAGGTTAGTTTTTGTCGCGACATTTAATGATGGTACAACAAATAGTGAGCCTATAAATAGATCATGTTTGAAATCTAAAGGGCCACTTGCCTCGTAAACCAATCAACCCACTTAGCCTTCTTCACCAAATCTCTTCCCCTCCTTTTGAAAACCCTAGATCCCTCAAATCCCTCTTCTAAAAATGTCGAGCCTTAGACACAGTTTAGAACCTAAGCGAAATCATGAAGTATGTTGAGAAGGAGGAAGAAGCCGGAGTCAAGCGACTCAAGCGAGAAATAGAAGAAGAAAGAGTTGAGTTATAGCAAAGCTTGACGAGTGAAAGAAACAAAGAAGAGGAAAAGGGGAGGCATTTTGAAGATTTGGAGCCAAGCACAATGGGGAAAAGCAAGTGATTAGGTTTTGGTGAAGCATGTTGTGGAGAGACAAGCGCGGTATAGAGATTTCATAGGCGAAAGAGGTTTCAGCAAGTGGATCTCCCCCTTGGAAGAAATTATTGAGAATAGAGGATGGCTTCTATTTTGTGAGCATAAGGCCCCTGGTTTCGTAGATGTAGTAAAAGAATTATATGCAAATATGGTGGGTATGAAGGACAAGATAGTATATCAGAGGTAAATGGATCTCTTTCAGCAGGAAGCAGATAGATCAAACTATTATGAGAAATGAAGAATGGTTGAAGTCGAATCTGATTGGGAACCATACTTCTAGAAGATTATAGACTTTCTTACTGATGGCAAGGAGAAGTGGAATACAACCAGGAAAAACCCACACGAGTCCATTGCAAGGGGTTCGTTAACTGAACAAGCCAAGGTTTGGTTTTATTTCATTTGTTCAGTTATTTTTCCGACCAAGAACTTTAGTACAGTTAGGGAGAAGGAGGCAGTACTATTGTATGCCATCCTGAAGGGTTACAAGTTCAGTGTGGGGAAAATCATAGAAAAATCAATTTTGAGTTATTATAAAGAATTGAATCTGATGGACTAGTACCTACTTTACTTGTTGATTAAGTGTATATCTGGTGGTGTGAAACGGACTAGGAGAAAGAAAAGCGCACATAACCTCACCCGACACGTGGGGAATCACCAAGGAGCCTAGAGAAAAGGCCACGAGACAAGGAAGCGAGAGAAATTGAGAAATATATTAAAGGGATGAAGTGTAGAAATGCATCAGTATTATAGATTGAAAGTGAGCTCCCGGAGCAACAACGAGAGAGCGGAGAAGTGTGAAGGCCTATTCGGCCCTCTCACTACAGAAGTAAGACAAGTCCATGGAAGCATGGGTGGATCCTTGAGCATCAAGGTAACATCTGGATTAATAGATATGCTAAAAACAATGAAGTAAGAAATGCAAGAGAGAGGGGACAAATAAGTTTGAGATCCAACTCATTGAGAGATGAATATATATGGATATAAAGCTCAAAATAAGGGATCAAATGAAGAAGCCACTAAGCGAGAGAGATGAAGAGTGGAAGAGTAGATGGGAAACAAGAGAAAGAGAAATGAGTGAAGAACTTAGGGCAAGAAAAGATGCCTTCATCTCAAATCAGCTCCAGAGGGATAGTGAGCTAATAAAAATCATGAAAGAGAGAGAAGATGGCATGGAGAATAACTTGCTGCAAAAGGCAGATGCCTTTGGGTATCTGTATAAGGAACATCATAAAGAAATAAGACTCCTCATAGAGAAAAGGGACAGAAATGGGCACCTAAGCCCCATAAAGGGAAAATGTTGGACCGAAAGCTTAGATATGATTAACAACAACTTGATAAAAATGTACCACCGCAAGGTGAGTTTGAGGAACCATTTGAACTCTATTGGTACGAGAAAATAGTCTCATCAAGCAAATGACCCTTTCCAAGAAGTGGTCTGCATTCGATAGAAGTGAAGAAACGAGATGGTCTGACGATACAAGTCGAATTCTTGAGTTCTCTTCTTCTGACTAGTTTGATGAACATCTCTAAACACACCAAACATTGGGGGAATTCAGCCCTAATTATTGAAGAATTGGATTAGGAGGAGTCAAGTGCGCATTGAATACATGTGAAAACTCCTTTTTGGACCTCATTTGGGCCTTGGAAGGCAAAAAACGTGAAATGGACTTAGAATGAGCCCACGATGTGGAGATTGCCATATTTATTTAGAAAGTTTGCTTTATTTATTTTAGAAAAGGTTGCTTTATTTATCTTAGAAAGTTTTGCTTTATTTATTTTAGAAAGTTTGCTTTATTTATTTTAGGAAGATTTGCTATTTATTTAGAAAGTTTTCTTTTAGGAGTTGCTTTTGTAATTTAGAAAGTTTCTTTTCTAGTTAAAGTAGAAGTTGTTCTTTGTAATTTAGAAAGTTTCTTTCTAGTTAAAAGTAGAAGTTGCTTTTTTGATTTAGAAAGTATGGGGCTATATACCCCTAATGTAGTCTTTTAGCAGTTCAAGTTTAATAATATTTTGATTTCTCTTTAAGAGTTCTCTCTTGTTCTCTTATCTCTTGGGTGGATTCCTTGGGGACGAGTTAAGTACGGCTTCTCATACCTAGGTGGATTCCTTGGTGGCGAAGTCTTTGTCAGAAACATCAATCGGCCATCCATAGTTGATTTAGCCAGCGCCTTCCTCATCATCTATCTTGTGTGGATCTTTTGTTAACCCGTTAGTAACTACTCTTGTACGAAACTCTACTCTCTCGCCATCTCATTTTTCTCTAAAATTTCCATAACCAAATTTTTCAACCTCAACCCAAAACTTTCCAAATCTTGTTTCCATACTACTAAAACCTTCCTAAATACCTACATATATACCATAAGTGCCTTTCTTAACTTAGAAAATCTCCAAAATTCGTCCATAACCTATTTTGGCCCAAGAAAACTACCCCAAACCCATATTTTGACTTACCTAAACTTCTAGATCATCCATCACGGTCCCAACCTTGCATCATAGTTACAAGGTTGAACCAATGGATCTGCATTCCTCCATAGGCATGATAGAAGAAGAAAATAGCTTGCCCTGTAGTTCTTCCCATTTTCCCTATTTATAACCAAATTCCTTACACTTAAAAACCTTAATTAAAAATAAAAAAATTCTTTGCAAAAATTGGTGTTCACTTTCATTTTGCATTTCTTGTGTGTTTATTTTCCATTTCCTTTTCTTTGTGTTTAATAATTAGAAATTGATGACATTTAGTAAATAGCTTTGCTGAATAATGAAGAACCCAGTTTTCTTGATTTAAATTGCTAAATATCTGTGAATTGTTTGGTAGACTTAGAATGATTGTGGAATTGAAATGTTGCTGTGTTAAGCTTCTCTTAATTAAATGGTCTAATTTAAATAAGCTTTGCACTTGTAAAATAGCATAGCAACATATTTAGGTACCAAACAAGAATTTGATGGATGAATTGGGGTAGGATGCATTGAAATGAAAAAGAAAGTTGTGAAGATATTGATGAATGTGTTGGACTTCAAGAATAAGGAAGACTGTAACCAATTGATGGAACAAATAAGACCTGTAATTATATTTTGTAAATAGCTTAGTTATTATGAACCTTAATAAACACTGCACATGGTGAAAGTATCACAAAAGCTTGAGATTGTGTTAAAGATTAGGGACATCTTATGGGATCTATCACAGTTAAATCTCCAAATGTCCTAGAACTTGTTAGATTATTAGTCAAGGCGAAATCCTAAGCAATACCACTAACAGGAAGTGATATAGGCCATTCTTGGAAGATTGAGCCTTTCAAAGCCTACCTTATTAATATGCATAAGCATACACCTTAGTTCCTTATTTAAGCTAATAGCCTACCTCATCATCAACCAGCAAATGAAAAGCCTAGATCCTCCCTTAAACATAATCCTACAGTAAAGAACCCTTATTTGCCAGATTACATGACAAATACATCAATGATGGAAGAAGACAAGTTTGGGGGAATATTATTTCAAAGTACATAGAAGGATAAGAAGGGTTGAGACAGAAAAATCAATTAAGATGAGAAAAGATGAAAAGAATGAGGAAAAGAAGCTGTGAAAAGAAAAATGTCAAGGTGGAATAAGTTTGGTCTTATAGCCTTCCTCCCTTGAACAATTAAGTCCTTATGGGTATTCAACATCTAGTACCCTAATGCCAAGCTGAGTGTAGGAGATTCTTGACCCGAGTTAGGGTGGTAGCTTAAAAGACAAAACATTACCTTATTCCATAAACGATAGAAGATGAAAGTAAAAAGCTCTAAGATAAGAGAGAGTTTACAGTGTGAATGTGGTCAAGAAAAACACCACAAGAGAGAGTATGCAAAAAGATGCACCAAAACAAATAGGGAAGTTAGAGAGTTGACATGAATGGAAAAAGTCAAGAATGCATATGAAGGTAGGTATGTCAAAGTGTAAATGAAATCTTGGTGAAATTGAGCCTAAACTGTCTTATTACCTACCCAATTACCTTAACCTCACATTATGAAGGTGGAATATGCTTACATTAGTTAAGATTAATACGACAAACAAGCATATGTGACTTTAAAGCATAAAGGAGAAGCATGTTATTTGACTAATATTCCAAAAGATTAACTACTTTGTCAAGGAAGAAGAGAGAAGACCATCACACACTCACAAAATAGGGTTGAAATTGAATTGTTTACACAATAGAAATTATTTGGCTTTTCACTAAACTTAATTGAAAATCTTCTTGATTCTAGATTGGAAACATATTTAGAAATAATTTTACAACTAACTATGTTTCCTACCAAATTGTGGATTCAACAGAAAAATATCCTTAAAAATAAAAGCTAAATTGTTAGAGGACAAACAAAATGTTCTTTTCTTTGCATAGGGACAAGAAAAACCTTAAGTTTGGGGCAATTTGATGAGTCATAAATTCATATATTTTTAATCCATGTTTCTGACATATTTCTAGAAGTTTATGATTCGTTTTTATGCTGAATTATGGAACATTCACCAACTTCTTATTTTGCTAGTTTTAAATGAAAATGAGATAATTCCGGTAAGAAAAGAAGAAAATTAGCATTCTTAGAATTCTCTATTGCGACCACGGTTCGGAATGTCGACATAATCGACTAGAACTAAGCGAGTTATGTCACAACAAGGATCAAGCTAAACTCAAGCTATAAATGAAGACTGTCGCGACATAATTTTTTATAAACTAATTGATTTATGTTGCGACAATGAATTTTTATGTCGCGACAAAGCTGTAGAAGTTCATAAAGAAGGATGTCGCGACATTCCTCACTCTGTCGCGACACTGATCAAGCACATGGAAATGAAACTAATATCGTGATGTCTCACAATTATGTCGCAACATAAAGAATTGAAGATAGTAGAAAAGCTCTGTCGCGACAAAAGACAACTATGTCGCTACATAAAATCCACAGTCAGCTTTAAAGGGCAAAGAAGACTACGTACTTAGCAGAGAAGTTTATGTCGCTGACCAGAAAATAACAAAACAATGAGATGGAATCAAGACAAAGTGCCTACAACAAAATTTTCTATGTTGCTTGACATACATTTAACCTTGACAAGACCAAGGCAGAGTATATGTCGTGATAGAAGAAAACTTTGTCGCGACACAACATTTAGAATAAGCTTTGAAGGGTAAGAAGACTTTGTCGTGACAGAGAATTTTAAGTCGACCGACACAGCATGAGGTTGAGTGAACTGCATTTGCGACAAAGAGACGGCTATTGTCATGACAAAAGTTGAGAAGAAAGACACATAAACTTATGTTGCGACACAATAAAGAAAACAAGGCAGAAATCTCTATCGTGAGAATAAAAGATTATGTCGCTACAATAAAAATTGTTGAATAAAAGATTTTTGTCACGACAGAGAAGTTTAATGTCGCGACAGAAAATGGAAAAGACATGATACCAACCAAGACAAGTATGTTGCGACACAGACTTTAATGTTGCAATAAACAGTTCAGCTAGCGACCAGGATCAAGACGATTATGTCGTGACAAAGAAAAAGTCTATCGCAACAAAAGACCTAGGAAACTGTGAGAAACTCTGTCTCGACAATGTTTTACTCAATCACGACAAAGGATGGAAAGAACTAAAAGAAGAATCTTCGCAGGCGGTAAAGGTCTAAAACTCATCTATTTTTAATCCATTTTTTCTGGCATGTTTTTAATAGTTTCAGATCTATTTTTATGCCAAATTATTGAATATTCACCTATTTTGTGTTTTGCAGGTGTTAATTGAAAAAGGAGAGAAAGAAGCAAAAAGGTGGAAAATGCAATAGTCTTTGTCGCGACATAATTTTTGTATCTTTGCGACACAAAATCACTTGAGCGAAGGAACAATGTCGCCTTGACAACTAAATGTCACAACAAAACTTCAGACATAACTCCATAGGTGAAAAGAGAGAAATTTTAATCGAAACAAAAATTTTTACATCCGCGACATTAATGAAGAAGATTGGCAGAAGAAAACTATCCACGACAATTCTTGACTCTATCGCGACGATTAAAGCATAGAAAGAAGGCGTAATCACGACAATATAATTTCCTACGCCAACATAAAGGCGAAGGTTAACGGATAAACTCTGTCAGACAAAAGACAATTTGCATTTGCTACGAAATTGCTCAATTACAACACAAAAGTCAAGCGGAACCAAGTGTTTTATGTTGCGAATGTTTTTAGCATCAAGCCAACAAGGAAGAATTGTTATCGCAACATAACATTCACAGATTCACAACCCGAAACAACAAATCTCTGTCATAACAAAGATTATTTATGTTGAGACAAACAAAACATGAAGGAGGTGAATTCCTTATCATGACAAAGAAGTTGAAAAACAACACAAGAATGGCGACAAAGAAGTTTTTATGTCGCGAAAATAAAAACTATGGAATGATAAAAATTCTATCGCGACCAGGAAGAGAAAAATTAGGTGTGATAAAAATTGAAGAAAGAACTAAGAATGGCCAGGCAATTGTGCTTCACTTGTGAGATAATTCTATGGCCCGGACAAACAACTCGACAAGCAACAAGAATTAAGAAAAGTCTGCAGCCGCGACCAAGGAGTTTCTTGTCGTGAGAAATTGCTAAGGACTCAAAAGAAATCTACATCGAAATAGAGTTAACATGATGGCTTTGTTGCGACAAGAAGAAAATTATGTCGCGACAAACTCCAGAATAAGGACATGAAGCTAAAGATTTGCAAAACGAGGTTTGGTGTCGCGACACAAGACATTCACAGCCATGATAAGAACAAGGCTTGCTAAATAGAAATTTATGTGTGACATTATCAAAGTATGTACACCCAACACAATCGAGAAGAAAGTCCGGAAGAGCTAGTCGCGACAAAAACAGAAGCTACGACGGCGACAAAGGCGAAATCTGCGGAAGCGGACCTTTCTATGTCGCGACAAAGAGACGATTTAGACCATAATTTTGGGATTCTGCCACAATTAATGAAGTGAGATGTTGACATCAAAAGCATAAATACAACCCTACAGGAAATAATGCGCAACTTCGCTGGGTGGTTGAAGACTCTTGTATATTTTTTATTTTTTTTTTATTTTCTTATTTTCTATTTTAGTAGATTTAGTTTTAGTGTTAGTGTAGTTTATTTTGATAGTTTTCCTTTAATTT
Organism: Tetrastigma voinierianum; assembly: GCA_016808115.1. Classification (NCBI taxonomy): domain Eukaryota; kingdom Viridiplantae; phylum Streptophyta; class Magnoliopsida; order Vitales; family Vitaceae; genus Tetrastigma; species Tetrastigma voinierianum. The sequence goes on along the minus strand of JAEQBH010007331.1, from coordinate 43,052 downwards.
TACGGATTTGGGTGGTATGCTTGGAAGTGGCTTATTTGGTATTTCTTTATAAAATCATCTTTTTCATTATTGTTTGATTTAAATGGATGATAGAAAATTTCTGGAGTTCATTTATTTAAGTTCTTTTATGATTTCAATGAATTTTCTACGTCGGTTAGTCAACGATATGAGTAAACAGGTTTGAAAAGTTGAGCTCAGGGAATGGGTCATTGACTGATATTAGTCATTTTACGCATAAGGTGGAAGAAAGCTTTAATTTTATTTGATTGGTATTGTTTATAAATTTACTTGTTCTCAATACTAGTAAGTGTACCCGATGCAGATGCGCATCTTGCTCCCGATTTCAGGAGGTCCTCCTAAGTGACACACGGAGATGGAGAATCTGAGAGTGGAGAAAGCAGTTCTGCCCAATAATTATGGTAGACTAATACTATGGAACTAATGAACTTGGAAGGATTACTTAGATAGATCACCAATTTCCTTATAATTTGAGGATGGTTGAATGAAGTATCCTATTTAATCACTTAGAGTCTCTCTCTTTAACTAAATTGATTAAGATCCATTAGCAAGATAATCAAGGAGATGATACCATCGAGTATAGGATGAAGTGTGTCAGGTGGTGAAGGCTTGCAATATCACCTTGTCAATGAGGCGAGAATTCTTCAGTCCTAAGATACGAATATAAGGAAATCTTAAGGAAAAATACTTAAATCTTGGAAAGAGGGTTACATATTACAAGTAACCGATTAGAATCATGTCTTAGAAATGAATATGAACCTTTAATCAGTGAAAAGTATGGTTAAGGGAGAAATCCAAACCATACTACCTTGCATCTTTAACAAACTTAGTTTTCCAATTTATGGTTGAGCTATGAATCGAAATGATGCAAAAATTGATTATTACTAATTGATCCATGTCCAGTTTTGTCGTACTCAGTGAATCCTCAACCCCAATTTTATTAAACTTTACTTTTTTATATTTAAGATTTCAGTCTATGACTACATTTTTAGTCCTCTTATCATCATAATAGTGGAGTTCAAATAGTAATGATCTTGAGTAGTTGGAGTAGTTAGTCCTTGATTTATCATCCTTCCTTGTAGAACGATGCTCCCCGAACTTTAAATATCCACTTTTATTACTTTATGCGACACGTACAGTGCGTGATCAAAGACACACACACAAATTTTAAATGAATCATTTTAAAAGAAAAGAACAAATCCAATTTTTTTATGTATATGAAAAATGGTCTTAATAAGTTTTTGGCGTCGTTGCCAGGGACTGAAAAGTTCTTAAGTGGCAGTACCAGAAGCTTGTCATACACTGATCACATCATACAGTTTGGTCTTAACAAGTTTTTGCGCCGTTGCTGGGGACTGAAAAGTTCTTGAGTGGCAGTACTAGAAGCTTGTCATACACTGATCACATCATACAGTTTGGTCTTAACAAGTTTTTAGCTCCGTTGGCCAGGGAATCAAATTGATGAATTTAAATATCAATATTCTAACCAAAAAGGAATTTATTAATTTGGACATTTTTCTTTTTGATATTATTTTTCAGAAAATCACAAAAACAGTTTTAATGGCAGTAGTTGAAGAAGATATTGAAATTTTTCTATGAGCTTAAATGGATATAACTGTTTCCGACATAATTCATTTGATCTTAGTGTGTTTCTCTTTCAGGAAGATTTTAAATGCATAGAAAACAAGAAACGGTCGGCTACTAAATGCGAAATTGAGATAATTAAAGAATCTAAGGAAGATCACGGTGCGAGAATCGGGGGTATGGCAAATCAAAGAGAAAGGCGCATACTATTCTAGAAGAAGAAGAAGAAGGAGAGAACTCGAGAGGCCTAATACTATGGAGGACTTTTGGAGGCTGATATCCGAATGAGGTACTCTGCGGTGAACCAACCTACCTTGAAGCCAACAATTTTGGTAAAAGCTGACATTGATTACCATGGTACAAATTGCAGTTCATGGTGCACCTTTGAAGATCCCAACGTGAGCATATAGGAAGATTCTTGAGGATGGCGAACAGTCAAGGCGAGATGGGGTGAGACTAGAAAGTAATCAAGGGTATACCTCTTCCCCTTTTCAGCGAGAGATGTCGTGACATGGTTTGATTCATTACGGTGGATCGGTGAACAAGCGGGAAGATTTGGTGGAGGCTATGTGAAGCGATTTTTTTTCCTCGGCTCTAACCCACGAGAGAAGAGAAATGGTGTCTTGACGGGAAGTTTGAGAGTCTCTTCAGCATGGGAAAAGATTTAAGAGGCGTTAAAGATGCCCCTATGCATGGAATAGATCGACCATCGGATGGATATATTCTATCATGCCATGAATTATGCCTCAAGGATATAATTGATGCATCTGCTATAGGGCTTTAAGAAGAAGTGGAGGAGGCAAGGCAAGCGATTGAGACCTTGCCAAATGCAACTACTGAGGCTCCATTTGGAAGCTTGAGACGACAACGGAGCGAGGGAAGTGGTTTGATTGAGCTGAACCTTATGACTGCCATAGAAGAAAAGCTGGATACAGTGATGAACAAAATGGAAAGTAATGAAAGGAGAATGCATATTGCACATGAAGTGGGAGCAGTAAAAGAAGGAATTAGAAGCAGTGTACAGGGACCAGTTGAAGAAGAGCCCTACCAAGTTAAGGAGACTAAGTATATGAGTGAGCAAAGAAGTTATCACTTCAAGCCTAACCTGACTTGCCTGCAGCTATACACACACCGGCACTAAGGAACCAAAAACCTTTCATATGGTGGAATAGCCACGACAAGGCCCCCCGAGCACGGACGAAATTACCATTGAGCATGCTCGACCCGGGTTCCGAATAGCCGGCGGAGGGATAGAGGAGAATATCAGGGTCAGAAAATGACTCAATCATTTGAAGATCAAATTGTACATTTCATGTCAGAAAATAAAAGAATTCTGAATATGCGTGAGAAAAGATTTTCTGAACTTGAAAATTTCCAAGCAAACATAACTTTGTTTCAGACAAATGCCAATGCCTCTTTGAAGAATTTGGAGACTCAGATAGGGCAGTTGGCTCTAAACATGCAGAATCAGTCCAAGGGTTAAGTTCCAAGTGACACTAAGAAGGATCCAAGGGATGTATGGCAGTACTTTTGAGAAGTGGCAGAGAACTGGATGAGAGAAGAGTTGAAAAGAAGGACATTGAGGAAGAGAATTATGCTGAAATTAGAGAAGAGTTTGCGACACGAGTTCATAAACTACTGAGGAAGAGAAAACAGCAAAGATGCGGCCAGAGGCTGTAGGTGGAAAAAAGGAAATCAGGGAAAAAATGAAAAGGTTCAAGACATGAACCTCCAAGTTCCATTCCCTCAAAATTTTGTAGAGAGGCAAAGCTAGAGAAGAGCAATTCTCACAGATTCTTAGACATGTTTAAGAAAATAGAGATCAACATTCCTTTCTCAAAAAGCATTAGCTTCCAGATACCTCTTTATGCAAAATTTATGAAGGAGATATTGAGCAAAAAAAGAAAGATTGCTGAAGAAGGAATAGTGAACCTAACAACAACCTGCAGTGCAGTAATTCATAATTCTTTACCAAAAAAGATGTAGGATCCAGGCAGCTTCACTATACCCTGCGAAATTGGGCATGCTGATATGGGAAAAGCACTATGTGATTCTAGAGCCAGAATAAACCTAATGCCTTTAATCGGTTGCTAAGGTATAAGTTTGGGGGACACTCCCCTGACCATGATGACCTTGGAAATGGCAAACGCAACAACAGCCCATCCTATGGGCTACAGAAAGATGTCGCGATCAAAGTGGGAAATTCATTTTCCTGTGGACTTGTAGTCATTGATATAGAGGAAGACAAACAAGTCCCACTGCTGTTAGGAAGATCTTTCTTAGCAACAGGAGCAGCTTTGATCGATGTGAAAAAAAGAGAATTAACTCTCAGGGTTGGAGATGAGGCAGTGCACTTCAATCTCAATCATAGTTTGAAACAGCCTGAATTAAGTAATGCTAGTTGTGAGATTTTAGAAACAAAAATTCCCATTAGTTCTGAACTGAATAATGATTATATTTTTCATAATTCAATGAATGAGAATGAGATGAATTTCCAATATCTTGAGCATGTTGAAGTTGGATTTTTGGACTCTAATGTTAAATTGGAAAAGGCAGTACTCAGTGTTGAAGAAAATAATACAGGAAATTCCAACAGTTATGATGAGGAAGCTGATTCGTGCCACGATGGTATCTTAGGAATCAACAAAATTTATAATCCTAAAGCTCCCTCTTTGAAGTATCAAACTCTTTGCGTATAGTGATCTAAGGGTCGAACACAGGGATGGATTTTCTTTGCACAAATGATTTACTGTTAAGCTTAGAAAATGGTGAATTTAATTGGATTTTGGGGTTTTGATAAAAAAACGGGGGTGTAATGGTTGGCAACTGAAATTTAAATAAAATAAAATGTAAAAAAAGTCTCCTTAAAGTGTTAGGCTACTGGATTTAGGTTCTAAAGGTCACTGAGAGGTTCTCGGGTCCATTTCCTCGCGTTGGGGAGGATGACATATAGATCCATCTCCCGAGCGGGATCTTCGATTCGGCTATAAAACCTAACCCTGAAATAATTATCCTTTTGAAAGATGGTGTTTGCGACGCGAGTAGTCACCGACGATGAAAAGAACAACTCTCACGACTCACCTAGCAATGATTAATAGAGGGTAACTAATGAATCTCGAGTGGATCTAGCAATAAGCATCCACTGAACCTAAAGATTACCAAATAAGGTCATTCAAGGTAGATAAGAGATTAAACCTAGAGTTCAAAAGAAACACAAAGCGCGATGCATACTGCGTGAAAAGCGGGGGCAACCCGACCTTGGATCTGCACCAGCGTATACGCTTCAAGGAGGAAGGGATTTAGCCGCTCATCCTCCAAGTTGTCATCCTTGGAGGGTGTTTGGTGAGAAGAAAATGAGAGAAAGTGAAGCAGAAAATGAAAAAATGTGGAAGTACAGAAAACTTCTCGAAATTTATTACGAAGTGATTGATGTCCATTTGTTCTGAATGGGGCTTATATGTGCTTTCGAGAAAAGGAAATTACAAAACAATATGAAAAAAAAAAAATTACAGTGAGGGTAGAAAGGAGAAAAACCAAAACAGAGTCGTTTAAACACTAAAACAGACAATTTTGCTATGCATAGTAATTTTCGCTATGATAGCGAAAATTCGCTATGATAGCGAAAATTCGCTATCATAGCGAAAATTCAGCTATAGCGAAAATTGAAATTTTCTCTATGATTGAAATTTTCACTATGATAGCGAAAATTCGCTATGATAGCGAAATTTCGCTATCATAGCGAAAATTTAGCTATAGCGAAAATTTCGCTATGATTGCGAAAATTTCGCTATGCCATAGCGAAATTGCCAATCTTCCACTGCATTCTCCAGCCTGCATTGCATCTTCTAGCTTGCTATTTCTTTATCCCAGGCTTGATAAAATCGATGAGAATTCATATGAAATTGATGGAAATCAACCCGACTTTGTTATGATTGGATTGACACGACGATTTGGCTTCGATTCACGTAAAAACCTCATAACGACCTCGGAATGCGATCAGAAGTACAATAGGGATCCGAACATGTCAATTGGGTTAATTATAACAATTAGTACACAAAAAACGCTCAAAACCTATTAAAAATAGGGTTCAAAATAGAACTTTTTGGGCGCAATCGGGAAAATTTGCTAACATAAATAAAAAAGTTAGAAGGGTTTAATTCTAAAGAATTACCTAAACATTGAAGCCTTCTTTCTTGCAACCGAAAAGGAAAGCAGTCATTATTTCAATTTGGATTGACTAAACGAAAAACAAAAAGCTACTTTGGAAATTCTCATAAAATATATGGAGGTTAGCTTTGTCCATGAATATTTGGGATAGTGTATTTGTATGCATAAGATCATGTTGGAGGGAGAATGCTAAAACCTCTATAGAACATGGAAGAAAGGTGAGATCTAATAATGAAAGAAGTAGTTAGAAAGGAAGTACTGAAGTGGCTAAACGCAGGCTTCATATATGAAATCTCAGACAACCCTTGGGTAAGCCCAATTCATGTGGTTCCAAAGAAAGGAGGATTCATTGTGATCAGGAATGAGAAGAATGAATTGATTCCTACAAGAACTATGACAGGATGGAGAGTGTGTATAGACTATAGAAATCTGAAAACTGCTAACAGAAAGAACCATTATCCTATACCTTTCATTGATCAAATGCTGGATAGGTTAGCAGGGCACTCCCATTACTGTTTTCTTGATGGATATTCTTGTTATAACCAAGTGCTTCACAGCCTTATTAGGATCGGGGAGAAAACTTCATTTACATGTCCTTATGGCACCTTTGCTTAGAATGATGCACTTTTTGGATTGTGCTCCTGCCACCTTTCGAAGAATGATGTCTATGTTTTTCGATTTGGTGGAAGAACATGGAGATTTTATGGATGACTTCTCGATTATATGGATCGATTTTGAAGCATTGTGTATTAGAAAATTTAGAAGCGATGCCCGGAGATGTCGAGACAAAAAATCTGGCTACGAGACAGAATGCTATTTATGGTGACATAGGTATTTTCATAAGACACAAGATTCTCTTCTTTGGATTGAAGTAGACAGTAAAGTTCTTTGTTACTAAAGGCTTCGTATACCACCTACAACAATAAAAGGGGATAGAAGCTTCCTTGGACATGCTGGTTTCACGAAGATTCATAAGGACTCTGAAATCTCCATACCATTATGTGAATAAGCGGAAAAAGATGCAAATTTTGATTTTGATGATCATTACAAATCTACATTTGATGAAATCAAGTCGGATTATTGTGACTCCCATCATGTTGACACTATTGGAGACAATGACTGAAGTATGTGTGATGCCGATTGATTATGCAATGGGAATTTGTATTGGGACAAAGAAGCGAAAAGATATTCAAGGCCATATACTATACTGATGAACCTTTAATGAGGCATAAGGAACTTCTCCGCCATAAAAGGAGATGCTGTGGTGTTTCTTGTGAGAAAATTCAAGCCTTACATATTGGGTCTCATGTTATAATACACACGATGTCTGCAATTAGATATCTAATGCTTGTGAGAAGGCTGAGCAGTGATTAGTGGAGTATTGTGTGGTTGACGGATCTCTCCCGGATTTCAGGTGGGTCAAAAGCCTAATTGAAGTCCTTTGTATAATCCACTAGGAAGTCGGTGGAACCACTATAAGGAAGGAGTAACACCATGTATTAATTTAATACCCGATTATACATAAATACCATATAAAACCCACTTAACAATTATAAATGAGGTCTCACTTGAGTTCCATACAGATATCAGGCGTTCTAGAGTATTTGGATTTAGGGGTACAAGTAGAAATGAATAAGTCTAATACAACAACCTCAGAAGATAGATAAATGCATTAAGTACGACATTTGTGGGCGAGAAGAGAAGAGAGGCGTAAAATCGGCAGCGGAAGTAGGCCCTACGACTATGCGGACCTAGGGAGCAGAGATAAAAAAAAAAACCAAATAAAGCGTGAGAAATAAAATCTCAATAGGTGGCATAATTTATATGGAAAATAATGTTTTAATTTTTCTTGAAAATTTCTTCTCTCAAGACCCTCACGTCCACTCTTTGTAACGTTCCAGTTTAACAACATTTCCACAAAAACCCGACTTTACCAAAACCAACAATATGAAGTCATGCTCAAATAAGTTAACTCACTTCATTATCAAGAACCTTATAACCTGAATCTATTCACCACATAGCTAATTGATGCATAAAACATATGAACGTCATGTTGTACAATTAATTATGGAAAATACAAAAATCATCACTATTGAAAAAGGGTATGTCTTACTCAAAAACCAACAATGCACCATTACATTCAAAAACCCGATATGTACCATACCTATGCACCATACGATGTATCATACCTTATGCCTTAACGATATTTCATACCATATACACTAACGATGCACCACCATATGTACCCGCATCCTAAGCGAGTGGTAATCGGGCCCTCCGACAGTAATCTAATCAACATCAGCCATACCATGTATCCATCTGGCCGTCCATTAAACCAACCTCCACGGTAGTGGAATAACATATAACCGTTGGATGAAACCAACCTCACGTCAAATGGCAAAAATCGAGAATACCAAGCGAGTCGGTCTGCAGGCCTCACGTCATAGTGGTAAAGGCCGAGGAATACTTGGCCGAGTCGAGGGGTCAGAGCCGACTCACGTTGCAGTGGCAGAGCCAGAATGCCAGGCCGTCGGGTCGAGCCGACCTCACGTTGCCGTGGCGAGCCGAGGAATACCAAGCGGAGTGAGTTCGACCAGGCCTCACGACGCGTGGCAGCTAATAAACCGTCGGGATCAAGCTGAGCCTCCACGACCTTGTGGCAACTGGTAAACCGTCGGGTCAAGCCAGCCCCTCACGGTCGATGGAATTGTATATGACCGTTGGATGAGAGCTGACCTCACGGCAAGTGGCAATCCCGATGTACTCGATATAATCCTTGAACCCGATATCAGGTCTGATATGGTGCATCACCTTATAACCTCCAACTCATTATTGCTTACTCATGTGCCTTTCCCAACGTCACCGCATCTTAGGTTAAGGTATCAACTTACTTTATGACTGATCCACTACCATTGAAGATCTTTAGTTTCTCAATTCATATCGAGAGATTTGAACCATACCTCCATGACCATATTCCTTAACCATTTATTAAACATATATATTTTAAAATCCATTTCATAAATCAATATTTTCTCAAGGGGGGGTTAAAACCCAATCTACATGCCCAAATTATCTAAATACCACACCAATCATCGAGGAACCGTACAACTTCCAAGCATTTGAAAATGTTGTGAAATTCACATGAAATGTTAACTTGTTTTATATGAAACGAAAATTAAATATTTGAATGCAACCAACCATTTGATCAAAAGCAGTATATATACAGTATTAATGTAATAGATATATCGACATAATATCCAAATCATTTAAAAACATATAACCCACTCACGGACTCTGAGCCAGCTCAGTCTTGTCCTTAGCGAGGATCGTCTCGACTCGGCGTGAGTGCACATGTATAAATAAAATACCACTTAGGCTGATAATTGAACCAACGACATTGGAATATCCTAAGGCCTTAGAACAACATTCAGAACTATGAGATCATCTAATTGAACTCCGACGAGGTCAAATTACACAATGTACCCCTATGGCATTACCCAAAGTGGGGCTTTTCACCCGAGCTAATTTCGAAATTGAACACGTCGATAATTTATAAAACATCAATTTCACTAATACAGCTTCAATTTTGCGGTTGACCAATTGGTACCCTATTTCAGTCCGACATTTCGGTAATTACGAAACAACCTAAAAATGAAACAACCAGCGGCGTCCAAAATTTACAAACCACATATCAATGGAAAGCCCAAGAGACCAGGAACTCATTGGTACCATTACCTCAGTCCAACAGTCACTGTGGTGGCCGGAAAACCCGATCTAACCTTCGGCCGATTTCGTTTTCGTCGTAACTTCCAAACGGTGCGGAATCTGCAAAAAGGGACCACGAAAATGAGTTCAGGGGGTCCAAAAATGGTGGAAATGAGCTATGGGGTGGCAGGAAATGGCGAGGAAATGGCCGGAAAAATCAAGACGGTCCGGCGATCCGGTGGCCGCCGCCGCGCCGCCCGGCCCGATCCGAGCGGCGTCGGCGGGTGGCCGTGGTGGCCCGGCGTGACCGTCCGGGTTGCGCACCTTCCTGTCGGCGCGTGCTTAGCTTTTGGGTGGCCGGTGGTGTCTGCATCGTCCGATCTCTCCGTAGCGCGGTGACTACTCGGCCCCGAAATGTATTTAGGTTTGGAAGTTTTTATTTCGGGTTAGGAGCTCAAGTGTTGTTTTTGGGCTGAGGTTTTTTCATTTGGTATCTAAGCTATGTTTATATAAGGTCTGGGCCTTTCGAGGTAAAAATCCCGAACCTGCTTGGACGATAAGGTGCTACTATTGAACTTAATGGCCAGTAACTTTTTATCCATTAAGTCGGATTGTGACGTTCCGCCCGTCTATGAACTCGTATCGACGAGGCCTACGAAATAGTGCCTTAGTCAACCCAAAATTATTCATTCTTGAAAAAGTCAACTTTGGTCAACCCACTAAGCGTTGGTCAAACCTAGTCAACTTTGGTCAAACTTAGTCAAACACGTTTCAACTTGTATTATTTGGTACGGGTCATTACAATCTACCCCCCTAAAAAAAAATTTTCGTCACAGTCATTTTGTATCTTGGAAGAGATGAGGATACTGGCTCAGCATTTGGTCCCCCCGCTCCCAAGTCGCCTCTTCGACTAGGTGGTTCCTCCAAAGGTTTCTAGGATATGGTCTTGTTCTTGGCTCCTTCTCTTCCCTACCCAAAATCTGCACTGGCTGTTCTTCATAGGATAAGTCCTCCCTCGGTTCAATTTAAGTTTTGGCACATGTGAGGGATCTGGGATATACTTGCGTAGCATGGAGATGTGAAACACATTATGGACTCGAGAAAGTTCTTCCGGTAAGTCTAATTTATAAGCCACTGGACCTACCCTCTCAACAATCTCAAAAGGTCCAATGTAGCGAGGACTTAGCTTCCCTCGCTTTCCAAAACGTACCACGCCCTTCGAGGAGAGGCTTAGTACTCGATCTTCAACCTCAAATTCAAGATCCTTTCTTCGCTTGTCCAGCGTAGCTCTTTTTGCCTATCTGTTTGCTTTCAACAGCGCGTATAACATTAATTTTGTCCACCGTCGCTGTACAATCAGGACCTAATGTTTTCTTTCTTGATCTCATTCAACATAAAAGTCTGCGACATTGTTCCATCTGAGCCTCATGGGTGACATCTCAATGCTTGAGTGATAAGTTGTTGTATAAGTGAACTCTGCCAATGGTAGATATTGTTCCAATGTCCTTTGGATTGTATCATGATCTCAACATATCTTCTAAGGTTTGAATAGTCCTCTCGGATTGTCCATCGGTCTGAGGGTGGCTTGATACTCAAATTCAACGACTGGTTCCTTCATCGATCTCTTCGAAAATCTCGAAGTGGTCATTGGATCTCTATCAGAGACGATCGATACTGGTACCCCATGCAAACTCACTATATGACTCATAAAGAGTTCCGCTAGTTTCTGAGGGGAAAACTTCTCACGAATAGGTAGAAAATGTGCGGACTTGGTGAGTCGATCGACTACTACCCAAATGCCGTCATGTCTCTGAGTTGTGGAAGGGAGCTTGAATATAAAATCCATTGTGATGTGCTCCCATTTCCATTCTGGAATGGGTAAGGGTTGCAGAAGTCCAGAAGGCTTTTGTCTCTCTGCCTTTACTTGTTGGCAAACTAAGCACTTGGATACATACTCAGCGACCTCTCTTTTCATCACGACCTGATAATACTCCTTGTCACGGTACATCTTGGTACTACAGGGAGTACACATAACTATCCAGCGGAACTATGGGCTTCCCCTAATATTTTCCCTTTTAACTCTTCAGTTGCTGGAACACAAAGTCTAGAACCAATCACCAAGGCTCCATCATTCCTAATACCAAAATCCGACTGTTGCCCTTCTTCGACCTTTCTTCTCATGCTCATCAAATAGGGATCTTCTAGTTGTGCCTCAAGAATTTGATTAACAAGTATCGGTCGTAGTAGGAAGCTGGCGAAAAGTGCTCCCGAAACATGCATTTCCAACTGAACACCCAACTCTCTTAGTCGACCATCAGGTATATGGTCTGCATATAAGCCAAAGAGCCTGTAAACTTCCTGCTCAAGGCATCCGCCACTACATTTGCTTTACCTGGATGGTAATTAATAGTGCAATCATAATCCTTAAGTAACTCCATCCACCTCCTTTGCCTTAAGTTTAACTCTTTCTGGGTGAACAAATATTTAAGGCTCTTATGGTCGGTAAATAATTGGCACGTCGCCCCGTACAAGTAATGCCTCAGTAATATTCCAATGCGAATATTCTGCAATGAGTTCGAGTCATGGGTAGGATAATTCCTTTCGTGTTTCTTCAAGTATACGGGTATCGCCTGACTCTCTTATGTTGCATCAACACACAACCTAAATACGATATGAAGCATCCTGTGAAACCTCGAATCCTCGTTTGCCCTGCAGCAAGCGTCAACCTGAGGCTGATGTCAACTTTTCCTTCAGTGTTTGGAAGCTTTCCTCACACTTGTCAGTCCACTCAAATTTTACCCCTTTTCTAGTCAAACAGTGAAGTGGTCCTGCTATTTTTGAGAACCCTTCTATGAACCTGCGATAATACCCCGCTAATCCTAGGAAACTCCGCACTTCTGTCACCGTAGTTGGTTGTTCCGGTTGCCACCGCCTACACTACCGAGGTCCTCAAATGCCATCGGCGAAACCACGTGCCGAAATCCTCGTGACCAAAACTCACATTTGCTAAACTTAGCATCTGGCGATGCGCCTCAAAGTCTGTAACACCAAGCCCAAATGTCTCTCATGCTCCAACTCGCTTCTCGAATACACTAAGATGTAGTCGTAAACGATGACAAAAAACGATCTAAGTATGGACGGAAAACCCGATTCATGAATCCATAGCCATGGGCATTGGTGGTCAGAAGACATCACTAGAAACTCATAATGTCCATATCTCGTCTGAATCTTTGTCTTGAGAATGCGGTTCCCTAATCCTTAAGCGATGGTACCCGACCTCGAAGTCGATCTTGGAGAACACTTCGCACCACAGAGTGAGGTCAAATAAATCATCAATCCTAGACAACGGATATTTATTCTGAATGGTGACCTTATTCAAGCTGTCTGTAGTCTATACACAACACTCAGTACCATCCTTCTTCTTCACAAATAGCACTGGCTCCCCTGAGGTGAAATGCGGGCCTAATAAATCCCCCATCCACCGGCTCTTGTACGTGAGCCTTCAATTCTATCATTTCGGTAGTGCCATTCTATAAGGTGGTAGGAAATAGAAATTCGTACCGGGGACCAAATCAATGCAGGAAAATCTACCTCTCGTTACGGAGGTGGACTGGAAGATCGTCGGGAATACATCCACGAAAGTCTCTCGCTGCGGGTACATCCTCACATTCTTCTTCGTCGCTACGAGTGTCAGCTATATGAGCTAGAAATCCCGAACAAGCCCCCTTAGAGTAAACATCTAGCATAGATGGCGAAATCAAACACAGAAGGTGTCGCCTCCGCTCTCCGTAGAAGGTACTGCGGTAGTCCCGGTCGTCTAAATATTAGCACCAGCTAGCGGAAGCAATCCCATGAAGCATAGTTTGAGTAAGCCGATCCGTCCCAAGAGTCACATCGACCCTTTGAGGATCTATTAATATCAAATCTGCTTCCATACCTTGGTTCTCAGTAAATACGCTACCCTTAAGCATCTTGTCTAGGCCATAGGGACTCTCACATTGGGTGTGGAAATCTCTAGACCACACTCAGAAGGAGCAGGAGTCTGAGCTCGTGTGACATACTCACGTGAAATAAGAGGTGTGTAGCTCTGAGTCGATGAGCACACGATGCATCGTCACCAAAATAGATAATGTACCTATCACGGCGTCGAGGAGTGGCTTGTGCCTCTGTGGTCTGCTAAGGAGCTACGCCTCACAGCAATTGGTCGTCCTCTCTGTCCTCTGCCTCTAGCCGCTGCTGCAGATTGCGGTCCCATGCTGAAGGAACCTCCCGAAGTCTGCCCTGTCTGCGTATCCTGTCCTCCATGTCCACCTTGCATTTGGGGCGAGCACGATCACGGAACTCTAGTCACAATTGGATCCTCGATAAGAGCTGTCCACTCCTAAAATGTCTGTGCGCCCCTGTGATGGCATGTTATCCCGCGAGGCATGGCCCGTCATGGTTCTTACCGCAAAACATCCTGGCCGACATGCGCCTCGGCGATGGAGCCCACGAAAATAGCTACCTGCGACTCATTTGTTGAAATTCGAACCTGTGTGTGTCCACCTCTCTGAAACCCACTACTGCTGGTACCACGTCTGTCCCCACTGGATCCTCTGCCGCTCGAGGCCAGTGAAACTACCCTCTTGGACGATCCACGACTAGGGTTTCCACGAAGATGATCCATCATGTAATTCGCTGATGCGGCGTATCAGGGTCTGCCTCTCTACCTCTAGAGCGGCGTCTCTCATCGACTGGTAAGTGGGATGATCAGACCCTGAGAGGCTCAAGGCTATCGTATCAACCAACCCGTCGAGAAACCTTCTCTTCTTGCTGACTTCCTCCGCAACCAAATTTGGGCAGAAGTCTGATAACTCTCTGGTCTGGCAGCTCATACTCGAGAAGCGTCATCTTGCCACTGAGGTGGTGTCTCGAACCTCCGGCCTCTTGGTCTCCACAAAGGAATTTGGGGGGCAAACTCAGTGTGAAGCGACCTTGAGCTGTGCCCGGAGTGTGGCGTTTTCTAGTCCTCTCATCGCGCCCTGCTTCCTTGCATTACCCGGCGAAGCTTGGCTATCGACTCTGTCCTCGTCGGACCTTTGCATACCCTCGTCAGAATTTTCTACGTGTCATCCTAGCCATGATAGGGCCACCATGGGATCCGATGGCGCCATCTGTTGCTTGCTCGAGTCTGAGCACCGGTCTCTGATTGCTACTAGTGAACCCACTCCTCTCCGGTGGCCAGAACTGGCTAAATGAGATTTCCCCATGAGTAGGTGCCGGAGCTCACCGAAGCTGCGGGACCTCGATCTCCCAGGCGCCATCTGGAAGGAAGACTGTTTCCAAGAATCAAAGAACAGAATCAGTCTCAGTGATAAGGTTAGGAAGGTATACAAAACATTGGATGAGTCGCCTTACTTCGGCGTGACAAGAAACCTAGAAACCTAGGGCTCGATGCAGTGACGGACGGGCCGGATACCACTTCCGGATTTCCCGGGTGGTCCCACCTAGTGAAGTCCCACTGTATAATCCTAGGGAAGATACGGTGGAACCCCACCTTAAGAGAGGGTAACACCATGTATTAATTTAATACCCAATTATACATAAATATATATAAAAACCCGCAACAATTATAAATGAGGTCTCATAAAAGTTCCATACGAATATCAGAGCGTTCTAAGAGTATTTGGATTTAGGGGTACAAGTAGAAATGAATAAGTCTAATACAACAACCTCAGAATAGATAAATGCGATGAAATCTGGCAATTTGTGGTGAGAGAGAGAGAGGAACGTCAAATGCAGCGCAGTAGGCCTGGGCTATGCGGACTAGGGAACGAGATAAAAAAAAATGATAAAGCGTGAAATAAATCTCGATAAGGTGGCATAATTTATATGGAAAATAATGTTTTTAATTTTCTTGAAAATTTCTTCTCTCAAGACCTCACGTCACTCTTTTGTAACGTTCCCCGTTTAACAACATTTCCTGAAACCAAACTTTACCAAAACCCGACAATATGAAGTCATGCTTTCCGATAAGTTAACTCACTTCATTATCAAGAACCTTATAACTGAATCTATTATTCACCACACTAGCCTTTAATTGATGCATACAAAACATATGAGCGTCATGTTGTACAATTAATTATGGAAAATACAAAAATCATCACTATTGAAAAAGGTATGTCTTGTTCAAACCAACAATGCACCATACCATAAAAACCGACTATGTACCATACCACATGCACCTACGATGTATCATACCTTATGCACTAACGATATTTCATACCATATACACTAACGATACACCACACCATGTACCCATCCTAAACCGTCGGTAATCCCGACCTCACAACACCGTGGCATCTAATCAACATCATACCATACCATGTATCCATCCTAAACCGTCGGTAAACCCAACCTCACGGCCGTGGAATAACATATAACCGTTGGATGAAACCAACCTCACGTCACCGTGGCAAAAATCCAGAATACCAAACCGTCGGGTCACACCGACCTCACGTCACCGTGGTAAAAACCCAGAATACCCAACCGTCGGGGTCAAACCGACCTCACGTTCTGCGTGGCAAACCCGGAATACCAAGCCGTCGGGTCGAACCGACCTCGGGTGCACCGTGTAAAACCAGAATACCAAACCGTCGGGTCAAACCGACCTCACGGCAACGTGGCAACTAATAAACCGTCGGATCAAACCGACCTCACGGCAACGTGGCAACTAGTAAACCGTCGGGTCAAACCGACCTCACGGTCGTGGAATTAATATATGACCGTTGGATAGAGCCAACCTCACGACACCGTGGCAATCCCAATGTACTACAATATAATCACTTTGAACCCGATATCGATTTACAATATGATTTTTGTCACCTTATAACCTCCAACTCAATGACCTTACTCATGTGTGCCTTTCCCGGCGTCACCGCATCTTGGGTTAAGAATTTATCAACTTACTTTCCACAACTCAATCCATACATTGAAGATCTTTTAGTTTCTCAATTCATGTCGAGATTTGAACCATACCTCCATGACCATATTCATAACCATTTATTAAACATATATATTTTAAAATCCATTTCATAAATCAATATTTTCTCAAGGGGGGGTTAAAACCCAATCTACATGCCCAAATTATCTAAATACCACATAATCATCCAAGGAACCAGTACAACTTCCAAGCAGTGAAAATGTTGACAAGAATTCACATGAAATGTTAACTGTTTATATGAAACCGAGAGTCATGTTTGAATGCAACCAACCATTTGATCAAAAGCGTATATATGCAAGTATTTAATCATAATAAATATATCGACATAATATCGTCGTTTAAGCAGTATAGCAGCTCCTGATTCTGAGACGCTCGGGTGTTGTCCTTATGAGGATAAGTCTCCGCTCGGCGTGAGTGCTGTAATATAAATAAAATACCACTTAGGCTGATAATTGAACCAGACATTGGAATATCCCTAAGGCCTTAGAACAACATTCAGAACTATGAGATCATCCTAATTGAACTCCGACAGGTCAAATTACACAATGTGCCCTATAGGCCCGATACCCAAAATTGGGGCTTTTCACCCGGGAGCTAATTTCCCGAAATTGAACCGTCAATAATTTTATAAAAACATCAATTTCACTAATACAACTTCAATTTTGCCCGATTTGACCAATTGGTACCCTATTTCAGTCCCGACATTTCGGTAATTACCCGAAACAACCTAAAAATGGAAAACTAACCAAGCGACGTCCAAAATTTACAAACCACATATCAATGGAAAGCCCAAGAGACCAGGAACTCATTGGTACCATTACCTCAGTCCAGCAGTCACTGTGGTGGCGAGGAAAACCCGATCCTAACCGCCGGCCGATTTCGTTTTTCGTCGTAACTGCGGTGCGGAATCTGCAAGGGACCACGAAAATGAGTTCGGGGGTCCAAAATGGTGGAAATGAGGTATGGGGTGGCCGAATGGCGAAATGGCGGAAAAAATCAAACGATTAGGCGTCGGTCGGCGCCGCCGCGTAACCGCGGCCGTCGAGGCGGCGTCCGGTAACCCGTGGTGGCGGCGTGACCGTCGGAGGTTCGCACCTTCCTGTCGGCGGCGGTGTAGCTTTTGGGTGGCCGGTGGTGTCTCGTGCAGTCCGATCTCACGGCAGCGCGGTGACTACTCAGGCCCCAATGTATTTCGGTTGGAGGATTTTATTCGGGTTTGGGAGCTCAAGTGTTGTTTTGGGCTAGGGTTTCATTTGGTATCACAAGCTATGTTTATATAGGTCTAGGGCGCTTTCGAGGGTAAAATCCCAGACATAACCCGGACCTTTAGGTGCTACTATTGAACTACAATGGCGTAACTTTTATCGTAAGTCGGATTGTGACGTTCCGCCAGATCTATGAACACCGTATCGACGAGGCCCTACGAAATAGTGCCTTAGTCGACCCAAAATTATTCATTCTTGAAAAAGTCAACTTTGGTCAACCCACTAAGCGTTGGTCAAACCTAGTCAACTTTGGTCAAACTTAGTCAAACACGTTTCAACTTGTATTATTTGGTACGGGTCATTACAATTGCTGCTATAGGAATTTGATCTTTAGATCAAAGATAAGAAGGGTAGTGACAATGTGATAGCAGATCACTTGTCTAGATTGGAAATCACTGTTGGAAATGAAAAGGCAGAAATAGAAAAAAAGAATTCTGGTGACGGCTATTTTGTTGTCGGTTCAAACACCCTAGTATCTGCGATATTGTCAGTGCCAGCTTGTGGAGTTATACTACGAGTTCGGCTACTAGCAGAAAAGTGAGAACTTATTGTAGATTCTATGTTGGGATGACCCACTACTTTATAAGAGGGCATATATGATCATAAGGAGATGTGTTCGAGGAAATAGAATAAGGTAGTATTATGGAGAAATATATGCATCACCATATAGAGGACAACTTTTGTAGGGGATACGCTCTTGAATTCTACAATCGAGGTTTTATTCTTTACCCTATTCAAGGCATTTTTGGAGTGGGTAAAACATTGTGATAATTATCAAATAATGGGCAACATAAGCGAAGAAATGAAATGCCCACCGCAAAAATTCTAGTGGTGCGATTTTTGAGGTTTGGGAATAGACTTCATGGGACCTTTTCCATCGTCATTTGGCTGGCATATAAATTCTCTTGTGGATATGTATTAAATGGTGGAAGCATTATCTTATCCTAGAAATGATGCCAGCACGGTGGTGTGGTTTATACAAAGAAATATTTTGAGTAGATTTGGAGCACCCAGAACAATCATCAATGATGAGGGAAGCCATTTTGCAAATAAAATTTTTGAAAAACTCATGAGCAGATATGGAATAAGACATGTGATGGGTTTGTCCTATCACCCTCAGTCAAATTGGCATGCAGAAATTTCCAATAGGGAAATAAAGAAAATTCTAGAGAAAATAGTAAACACAAGCAGGAAGGGCTGGTCTATAAAGCTAGATGATGCATTGTGGGCTTGTAGAACTGCTTACAAAACTCCCATACATAATGTATTTGGAAAACCTTGTCATCTCCCTTTAGGACTGGAATACAAAGCTATGTGGGCCATCAAGAAACTGAATTGTGACTTTCAAGGCGCCAGGAAAAGGAGATTACTCCCGAATGAATGGTGGAAGAGTTGAGAAGTAAACATGATATTTTGAGAATTTACAAGAAAAGACCAAGAGGGCGGCATGATCAAAATATTATGAGGTGGATTCAGGTTGGAGAACAAGTCTTCTTACACAACTCCAGGCTCAAGCTATTTCCAGGGAAACTGAAGTGAAGATGGAGTGGTCCTTACACAGTAGTAACAAGTACACTCTTTGAAGTAGTAACACTAAAGATGAATCTGGAAGTGAATTTAAGTAATGTCGAAGACTTAAAGCATTATCTTGGAGGAAGCATAAATAAAGTAGATCTAGATTGTGAAAAGGGGAAAGAGTTTTGCTGAAATGAAGACATTCTGCAGCAAGTGTCTGGCTAAGGACATTAAACTGAGTAGCTTTTTGGGAGGCAACCCAAGCAGAATTTTCATTTTAATAGTTTGATTAATGTTGATTACTTTTAAGAGTTTGAAGTTTTAGTTTAAAATTTTTGTTAAAAATTTTATTATGAAGTTTGATAGATTGCTATTTTTTTTTTTTAACAGGGAAGATCAATTGGAAAGAGATATTATTGGACAACACACTTTCTCAACTAAAATGTGCAGAAAAGAACTACAGGGGGGAGTATTTCTATTTCCCTCAATTTGTTTTTTATTAATAATGCATAGTTGAAGTTTAGGGGAATAAAAATATTTTTAGAGCATAAATTGTTAGACAACTTTCTTTAGCCAACTACTTGAATACCTTATTGAATGTCTTGATGAATGTTATTAAATGAAGAAAGAGATTTGTTGTTTATACTTGAATGGAGATTGTTTGAAGAAATATGTATTTTCACAAGTATGAACTAAGTGTAAGACTTTATTGCATAATGTCATTTGGTTTGAATGGTTGAAAGAAAGAAAATATGCAAAGAATTTGAGGTAAAACAAAATCCTATCGCGATAGAGATTTCTATGTCGCGACACTAGTCAAACTTTTGGTGCTAAAATAGAACAAGCTTTTGTCGCGACAGGCTTTCTTTTTGTCGCGACAAAGTTGGTGCTAAAATAGATAAGCAAGAAAAAGTTTATCGCGACATATTTTCTCTATGTCACAAAAAACAGCAAACTTGAGCCTCAGAAAACATGTTGCAACAAGATTTTTGTATGTCGCGACATAATTCAATTGGAGCATAGATAAAATTGTGTTGCAACAGTTTTTGCTTGGTCGCGACAAAGAATTTCCCTAATTCAAAATTCAGTAAAAATTTGTGTCGCAACAATTGTTTCTCTAATGTCACAACATAGTATTAAACAAGGAGCACAATTTAGGTCAAAAATTTGTCGCGACAATTAAAGAAGCACAACAACTCTTGGCCTATAAATAGAAAAGTTTGAAGACTTGAGATTCACTTACCTCATAATATTCAAACCACTCAGTCTCCCTCACCAAATCTCTCTCACTAGTTCTAAACCTTAGATTCTTAAACTGCTCTCTCATAATTTCTGAACCCAGCCAGGTTCCCAAACTGGCAGAAATCATGAAAATCTTGATGAGTTTGGAGAATAAACTTGAGTTCAAGCCACTCGGTGAATGCAGGGCAAGGTGAAGAAAGAGCTAAGGTAAACGATGAACTTGAGCAAACGGTGGAAGAGTTTAGGAAAAGGAAAAGAGGAAATGAAGAAGCAGAGAGGAGCGAACAAAAAGCTGGTGAATGGGTCTCTAACATGGCTTATATTGCTTGGAGAGACAAACTGCAACACAAAGATTTCATAGGGGAGAGAGGCTTCAACAAATGGGTATCTCCATTCCAAGAGCTGGTCGAAAGTAAGGGATGGCATCTGTTCTGCGAGCATAAAGCTCTTGGATTTGTAGATGTCGTAAAAGAGTTCTACGCCAACTTGGTGGTGATGAAAGATAAGGTTGTCTATGTCAGAGGGAAATGGATGCCCTTCGATGAAGCAGTTGACCGAATGATATAATCTTGGGAAAGGAAAAATGGGTCAAAATTCAAAAGACTGGTGGAAACACCTGACTACCAAAAGATTGTAGACTTACTAAAGCGAAAGGAAGTGGAATGCTACCGGGAAGAACCCACGAGTCCTCGTCACGAACCCAGTGATTGTAAAGTCAATAGTTTTAATTTTTATGTTCAATCATCTTTGCCTTCGAACATTTATGCACGATCGGGAGAAAAGCGATATTATATATACATCTATCAAGGCTATAAATTCGGTATGGGTAGATAATAAGGCTCCAGTGCGAGTTATTACGAGAGGAGGATACAATTTGATTCCTCACCCAAACAACGATTTCAATACTCTGCATCTTGAGTGTAAAGGAGACTAGGAAGAAGGAGAATTGCTTGAGACATCTGAAGTCTTAAGATCTGGGGGCTTAAAAGCGAAGCAGGGGAAAGGCAATTGGAGAAGTATAATGGAAGAAGAAGAACAGTATAAACATACTCCGTCATTGGCTTTGAAGGTGAAGCACTAGAGCTACCACGAGGCGTGAAGTTTGAGCCCATTGCGACCTTCTCCCTAGGCTAAACAAGTCGACCCGAGCATGTTGAAGGCTGAAGCTACAGGTAACAACTGCGCAATCTAAAGTGCTCCCGGATCCATAAGAGCGAGAAATGGAAGAGGGACAAGCAGCGAAGCTCTAGCTACAACTCGGGGATGAGTATGGAAGGCTGGTGAAAGAGGGACAAACCGGAAGAAGCCCTAGCGGAGAGATGAGGAATGGAGAGTAGATGAGAATAAGAGAACGAAATTTGAGTGGCGGGAAGCGAAATATACTTTTCTCAAATCGGCTCGGGAGAAATGGTAGGCTCAGATCTATGAAAGGAAAGTGAGGATGCTATGGAAGAACTTGAGTCACATAGGTAGATTCCATTGGGTATCTGTCTGAGGCACGGAAAGGAGATAAGAACTGTCGAAAAAGGGACAAATAGGCCTTACTGAACTACGAGGGAGAGAAGCGTGGACATAGCTTAGATATGATCAGGGCACGATCGAATGTACTACGCCCGAGGGGTGAGTTTGGGGGAACCTACTTCTATTAGGCGAGACAAATGAAATGATCAAGCAACTAGCCACAACTATGGAATGGTCTGTACTAAACGAGAGTGGAGAAAGTGATGATTAAGCGACCTGAGTCCGATTCCTTAGAGTTCTCTTATACACTTTGGGTATAAGTTAGATCCGATTAACCCTGGCATCCTCCATAGGCATGAAAGAAAAAGAAAATAGCTCACCCTGCTCTTCCATCTCTTCTCCCTCTTTGTACCTAATGTCCATCCTTAAAACATTCAATGAAATATAAATTGTGCATTTTTGTGCAGAAATTGGTGTTCACCCTGTTTGTAGAATAAACCAGTGTGTTTATTATTATATGTTCTTTCTTTCTTTATGTTTACTTTTTTGAATGAATGAGAATGATGAGTTTTCAGGAAAAGCTTAGTTAAATAAATTGAAACCAGTTTCTTGGATCTAGTTTAATTAAATTCTTTGCTGACATGTTGGTTCATTAGAACTGATTGAAGAATGAAATTGTGGTTGTGTTGGATTGTTTAAGCTGAATACATGATTTAAATGAACCTCTTGACTGGTAAAGCAGCACAACAACAAATCTCAAAACCAAACAAAAATCTGATAGATGCATTGGGGTAGGATGAAATGAATGGGAATGGAAAGTTGTAAGGTTATGAATAAATGTGTTGAACTTCAAGATTAAGGAAGGCCTCAATAAATTGATGGAATGAGATAGACCTATAGTGTTGTTTGTGTAAGCAGTTTAATATAAAAATCCTAATAAACTTTACACATGGTCGATAATAACTACGAAGAAATTGTGCGAGGCCCGAATAACTTTAAGGATCCATCACAATAAGATCTTCAATGTCCTAGAACTTGTTAGATTATTAGTCAAGGCGAAATCCTAGGCAATACCACTAACAAGAAATGATTTAGGCCATCCTTGGAAGTTTGAGCCTTTCAAAGCCTACCTTGTTATATGCATATGCATATACACTAGTTCCTTATTTGAGTCTATAGCCAATCTCATCATCAACCAGTAAATAAGAAGCCCAATTCCTTCCTTACATGATCCTGTAAGAGACCATATTTACAGTTACAAAATGGAATTTATCAAATGAAAAGGGACAAGTTTGGGGGAATATTATTTCAAGAGGTGGAGAAGGATAAAAAGGGTAAGGAAAGATGAAGAGAATTATGAAAGAAGCTGTGAAAAGAAAAAACATCAAGTAGGAATGAGTTTGGTCTTGTAGCCTTCCTCCTTGGAACAATTAAGTCCTTAGGGGTGTTCAACACCTAATACCCTAATATAAGCCCAGTATGGGAGTTATTATTTAAAGATTCCTTCAGATGGTAGAAATCTTAAAGACCATTATTTTCTGTTCACTAAACTTGGAGAAAATGAAAGTGAAAAGCTTCTAGATAAGGAGAGAGGTCATGTACGGGGTGGACAATGAAAAGAGAAAAAAAAGTACGATGAAAAATATGCGAAAAAGATGAAAAAACGATGGGAAGGTTAAAAACACACAATCCAAGAGAAATCGAGATGTCGAAGAGCGAGTGTAAGTTGTCGGTGAAGTGCGGGTAAAAATTGAGCCTAAATTGGCCACAATTATCTGCCTCATTATCGAGCCACATTACAAAGCTTTAAAAAAGGCCTATTTGATCTTGAAGGTAATTGTTATGCCTACATTAGTGGAGATTAATATAATAAACAAGCATATGGGACTTAAAATGAGAGTAATACTTGTGAGTAGTATCCCAGAAGATTTACTAATCTATCAAAGAAAAAGAGGAAAAACCAGCACACACACAAAAATCAGGATTGAATGATTAAATTGTTACACCATATGAATTATATGTTGGTTCAGTGAACTTAATGTAAATTCTTCCTGATTCTAGATTGGAAACATGTTTAAAAATATTTACAAGCGACATGTTTCTATCTGATCAGTTAAATAGAAAAATGTCCTTAAAAATAAAAAATTTTGGTGTTTGAGGACAAACAAAATTTCATGCTGCTTGGGAACCAAAGCAAAACTTTAAGTTTGGGGGAATTTGATGAGTCTAAGACTCATCTATTTTTAATCCATTTTTCTGGCATATTTTTAACAGTTTCAGATCTATTTTTATGCTAAATTATTAAATATTCACCTACTTTGTGTTTTGCAGGTGTTAATTGAAAAATGAGAGAAAAAAAGCAGAAAAGAAGCAAAAATGTGGAAAATGCAACAGTCTTTGTCGCGACATAATTTTCATATGTCGCGACATAATTTTCGTATGTCGCAACACAAAATTAGTAATATCCGCGATAACAACTAAATAATACTTGTAAAGCTCGAACCTTAACTCCATGATTTGAAAGAGAAATTTTGTGTAACAAGATTTTTCTTTCCGCGACATTGATAAAGAAGATTGTGAAGAAAGCGTGAACAATTCTTGACTCTGCCGTGACAGCGATTAGCGAGAGGCAAAGAAGGCGTATGACCATATAATTTCTATTCGCAACATAAAAGAGAATTTGAGAGGCTATCGGATAAACTTTGTGCGTGAACAGATTTGTCATGGCGAAGTGCTGGTCCTAACACAACTATTTGAGACAATCATTTTTTATGTTGTGACAAGAGTTTTTGCATCGGTGACTCAAGGAAGAATTTACTATCGTAACAAGAAAATCCTATCCGCGACATAACATTGAATTCCATGACGAGCAACAAAATCTCTATCGACAAAGACTATTTCTGTCGCGACAAACAAGCATGAAGGAATTGAATTACTATCAGAGACGAGGCGAAGAATCAACCTGAAGAATGGCGACAAAGGAGCACTACTGTCCTTACTTGATAAAGCTATGGAATGATAAAAATTAATAAAACTGGAGAAAATTAGGTCGCGATAGAAATTGAAGAATAATTGAGAATGTCCAAGGCAATTATGTGCTAGCAGAGATAATTCTATCTTCCGACAGCTTATTTCGGCTCAAGCGACGAATGGAAGAGAAAAGAGTACGTAAGCGACGAGGAGTTTCATGTCGGGACAAAGAGTACAGGACTAAAAAAAAAGCCTATGCAGCAGAGTTGATAAATTTGAAAATAAATGTTTGTCGCAACCAAAGAGAAAATTATATCGTGACAAACTCCATAAGGACAAAGACATGAAAGGAAGGTGGTTGTAAAGCGGGTTTGGTGTCATGAGCATTCTGTCGCTGACAAGAACAAGACTGCTAAATACAATTTATGTCATAACATTATCAAAGTATGTCGCAGCCAGTGAAAGTCGAAGAGCAGTCGCGACGAGAAAGCGAAGCTCACGACGAGCGGCAAAGGCGAAGCTACATCGTGGACCTTTCTACACTTCCTTGTTTGTCAAAGTTGCTAATATGATTCTGTGGGTTAGGATTCCCCGGATATACCTCAAATGACTAGGTAGTGGCTTTTGCTCCAACTTTGGTGGTCGCTCAATTGAGGGCACTGAAGTCTGGGTGTTCTCTCCCAGCGACTCATAATACTTTCTTCTATTCAGCTGAAATGAGTCCATCCATTTCACAGACTCTTCGGCCTCTCCACCTAGTTCTTCCTCATCAGGCTAGTCTCTAAAGGGTTAGTCAAACCACTTTGGCTAGACACTATAGCCTCCACTGCCTCTATCATAAAACATGCATCACTCTCTGCTGGATGCCGCACAACATTAAATACACTTAACCTAACCTCATCGTCTTGCACTCTTAATTTCAGTTCTCCCTTCTACATCAATCATAGCCACACCGGTTGCTAAGCGGTCTACCAAATATAATGGGTGTCTCCTTGAACTTCCTCCATGTCGATACTGCCGATCAATGGAAAATAAACTTATCTACCTTTGCTAGCACATGTTTTATCACTCTCGTGGATGTTTCAATGATACCATCCACTAGCTTCTGGAGTGAAAGTTGTAGAGTCGAGAAGCCGCTAATCCCGGGTGTCTGAATCGATAAGGCATGGGTTAATGTTGGCTCCCGAGTTGTAGGGCTCTCTCGAGGATCGAGTTCCTCTTACATGGGATTGTAAAAAGCACCTGATCCTTGGCTTCTATGAGTAGTTTCCTTTGAAGAATAACATTGCGTTCCTTAGTAAGGTTTACTATCTTTAAAAATCGATAGCCTTATTTTCCTTGATGGTATATCTTTCATAAATTTGCGATAGCTAGGCATACGTTCCAGTAAATACGCAAGCGGAATGTTGATATCACGGTTTCTTAATACTCCATGAATTTGGTATTGTATCGATTTATTCTTCTTCAAACACGAGATGCGGCCCGGTGTAGTGGGTTCATGCTAATACCTTGTGTCTCAATCTCTTTCCTTTCATATGATCTCTCTACCGACTTCTTCTCTTGGGGCTGGTCCCTCAGCATTTAATCTTTCGGGCTGGCCTGGTCTACCTCCTCAGTTTCTACTTCTCTTACCAGCGGTGGTTTCCTGCTCTTGCTGACCCTATACAAAGCTGTAAGGTGATATCCTTAACATGCTTGCTGCCTCTATGTTTATCTCTGATTTCTTGGCAAAGAACACGCCTTTCAATGTGAGTGGCCATTTGGCTTATTTTCACCTCAGTTTCTGACTATGCTACTTGGTTATTCGAGTTCAGGTTGATTGATTCTTCATATTCGCCTTTGTTTCATTTATAAAGGCTATATGGGAAGTGAGCATTTAGGCTAGTGCTTCTTCCAAATCCATTTTTTTCTCTGATGGCGGTTTGTTCACTTAGGGTGGTAGCATACTGTTATGATTATTCCTCCATCTATAGTTCTGATTGTTCTTATTAGTACACCAATCTTGGCCCTGGTTATGATTCAGATAGGTGTTACCCCCATATTGACCTTGTTGTTGTGGCTGATTAAATCTCATTTCTTGTCATTTGGCACATTGGCATTTTGTAGTCTTGTACTATACTCCACATGATTTGCATCTCCCGAGGGTTGGTATGAATGACATTCATAACACCTTGTTACCT
The DNA here is from genome assembly GCA_016808115.1 of Tetrastigma voinierianum. NCBI lineage: Eukaryota > Viridiplantae > Streptophyta > Magnoliopsida > Vitales > Vitaceae > Tetrastigma > Tetrastigma voinierianum. The sequence goes on along the minus strand of JAEQBH010007331.1, from coordinate 15,963 downwards.
TCAATTTGTTTGGTGAGTTGTGCTGACATAGGTTACCAAGTGTCTAGAACCTCTGTGTCCATGGCCTAACCTTCTTGAGTATTAGCCTATCCCTAGGCCTTAGTTACTAATTAGTAGCCATATCTCTAAATTCCATATGCTTGGTGTAGTTTTCTTCATCAGTGCCCCTATTAGAGGCATCTATGCTGATACGGTAGGATCACTCAAACCATTATTGGACTTGCATCCATCGATGACCCTATGATGCTCGACACCTCCTTACTCAGATTCATGAAATCTCCCCGTAGCCCATTAAGTTCCCCCTCTCCAACTGTCTAAAAGTGTTAATCTCTTGCACCAGCTGTGCGATCTTTGAGGGCGGGAAAAACTTAGTCAGGAATTTCTACACCAAATCATTCCATGAGGTAATGGAATCCAGTGGTTGGCTCATCAACCAATGTTTAGCTTTATCACCCGAGCGAGGGTAAATCTCGATCTAGCCATGTACATTACTCCATTGTATTTGGCCAGGTGTCACATACTTGATGAAGTTGTCATATGCATGTTGGATTCTCATGACGGCTGTGGGCTTGGATGTTGAAATATTAGGGTTCTTGTTTTTTCAACTTCGAAGTTGTTGCATAGAGTGGTCATCATACAATGGCCGAACAGCGTAGGCGGTAAGGCAAACTCTTCAAGCAACTTATAAGGATCATATGGTTGTATAAACGGTCTGGGGCAAAATTCCTACCATTATTCCCATTATGTCCTCCTTGCGGCTCATTCCTCTCTTGGCCCTGATCTTGCTCCTCCTGGTTCTACATGACTACTAGATTTCTCTGGTGTGCTTCTTTTTGCTCTCTGCGTAATTGGTTTGCAGTTCTCTGAGTTCGAGTCAAGCGGAGTAGTCCACCCCTAACCTTAATGAAATTCGCATGCCGCAAATCCAACCTTCACTTTATAACCCCTGTTTAAGCAAAAAAGAAGCAAGTTACAAGCACTTGTGTAAACATAATAAAAATATAAATAAAAATCAATAAATAAAAACAATAAAAATAAAACAAAACAAAATTGATCCAGAGTAATATCTAAATTGTCAATATCAACACAAAAACTGCTCCACCTTTCATGAGCCAAAAAACTTGTGAGGTACCCGATACAGTGTATAAAATGTATAAAATGTAAAACATGCGTGAAGTATAATGCAAAGGTTCGTAGTGTAGTGGCTTAACTGATGTCGTTCCACGAAGAAGTGCATCGAATACTGGAATTGGCTCTAGATTATTATCCGAACCTCATGAATTATGACTAATGTAAAGAAACACTAACCCTAAAATATTTGCTAGCTTAATTAATGGAGACTAGGGTTTTGCCTCCCCCTGCTACAATCAATAGATTATAATCTACCTAAAATTGTTCATTCAGCACACTAACGAATTCACGCTGGCAGGCTAATCATGCCTAGAAGCTATCCTCTCTCAAGGTATATTCGCCTATCTCGCTAGTAGGGTTTATTGCATCTCTGCATCAACCCTAGACTCCAAAACTCTTGAATGATTAAACCCTAATCGCCACACTTAGAACTGAGAAATCTCTACTTTCCAATTGACCAAGTGTCGCTCTACCCAGATCCCTAGGAATCTTTATCCCTCAATCTCATATTCCCAACAAGAGCATGCTAATGTTGGCCAAACACCAACATGTAAATAAATCACAAAAAATAGAGCAAGTCGATATCAGATCCATTAATATACTGAATGGAACAACATTAGTAATTAATCCATATGAATGTAGCAAAGGTACAGCAAAACCCTAGAAAATAAATCTAGAACATCATGTTGTTCATTATAACCATTGAGTTTTTAATCATTAGGTGTCCGAGAAAGAAACTAAAAATACATGAGTGCATACAATCCTTCGGTGCGCTGCTCGTCTTCTCCGTCCTCCCCACCACGTAAAGGTGAACCTTTATCTAAAGTCGATTAAGTCCAGACATCGCGACATTTGAGCGTCGCGATGTTGGAGCGTTAATGACGTTGGGACATCTAGCGTTGGGTTGATGAATACAGGCATGTTGTCTGACATCAACATCATGACGTCCTCACGTCGCGACGTTGGAGGTGGGTCCTTCAATCTCCTTCTTCAAGTCTCCACACAACCTCCAAAAACCGCCATTCTCACGTGTAGTGCATAAGTAGCCGAGTATCAGATATAAGGCGATAACCCCAGTTATTACTATATAAAATAAAGCGAAAATAGAATAAAGCGCGGGTATATCATGAGTGTTTTGGGCACTCATCACTTCTCCTTGTATTATTTAGATGTGTTTCTAATCAAAGATTTCCCTAAATATGGTTAAATGTTCTTTAATATCTGATCTTCTTCGGGAATATCATCTTGAGAATTAAAATGTAATTTAGTATTTCTATTATGTCAACTTTTGAGGCTCTATTATTTCTAAATTTATCACCACATTCATCACTAATTTCTCGTAGCTATCTGTGGAAATCTTTCCATAGTTTGAATTTGATAGTGTGTACAAAGCACTTTAATACATTGTCATTATTATTACCTTCTTTCATAAAATCATTTCTTAAGAATTTGAAATAGCTTAAACTATTATCGAAAATCTTCATCTCTAGACTAATGTTATCTTTGGGTAACATATTAACATTAATTTCGTATATCTTAAATTTCCTTGGATGCTTCACGGGTGACTTTCATATAATCATCAATCTTTTATCGTAGCTTAAAATGTGTTGTATTTAGATTTTCAGGAATAATGATTTTATTATTATCTATACTCCTACTAAACATACATACTTTTTTTTTTCTCTTACTTTTTCATTTTTTATTTTGTTTAATGTTTCATTTATAGTCTCTTTTGTCAATAAATTGAGCTTTATGTTTCCTTTAGCTTTGTTAATTGTTATTCTTCTTTCTATCTTTTGGTATTCATGGATTGTATATTTTCTATGCATATATCTATTATTTAGGTATCTTAGTAATCCTTCTCCTGGGGCTTTCATATCAAAATTTATTTGTGGATTTTCTATAATTTTAGCATTATCAAAGTGTTCTTTAATCTATATCCTTCACCGAATCTTCTTTTCTTGTGTAACTACAAATTCATAAATATCATCTTCCACAATTATCTCTTTACTTTTTTGAGGAACTATAGTCATTTTCACTATAAACACTACTCATTTCACTATCAAAACTTAATATACTTTCTAAATCATCTTCTTTGCTGCTCACATGATAAATGTGTGACACTAATCAGGGGTCTGATAAACAACCATCAACATGGAATTCACATTGGATTTTGGGTGACCCAGATATCATCTTGTGTGTCCCATTTGCTCGGGATCCATATTTTCCATAGTCGAAGCGAGTCGCCTTTGTTTGGGGGCTCTGAAGCAACAAACAACTTTTGTACCATAACATCAGTCTCGATAAAGTAGTAATTACCTGCCCGGGTCCATGCATCCCAGTATCCCCGATATACAACTATATCCATGACTCTCAGTGATACTAGGAGTTCACTATTGACCTGATACATCCTTTACCACTTGATCATTCATTCACATTTTAAATATAAAATATGAAGTAAAACATAATTACAACCAGAAAAGTCAAGCTGGCCCATATTTTTACCATAATTACATGCAGAGCTATTTAGTGCAATAGTCCCAAAAGAATTAATTACAATTTTTATAATCCATACTGCAAAAAGTAATATCGAGGCCCTGATGACTCCTACATAATCACGGCCTCATCGGGCCTTGAATCTCCTATACACCCACAATGCACGAAAGGGTCACGGCAGGGTGAGCAATGACGATGAAAATTTTTTCCTACAAGGACTCCCCACCTAAATGTCACCACACAATGGCATACATAAAACATCCATCATATTCTATAAATATGCAATCCTATGAAATGCGATCCCCTGTAATCACGGCCTCATCGGATGTAGTCTCCTATACACATTGCACGAAAGGGGTCCCACAGCGAGGGAAACGTGGCGGTAGAAAATTTTCCTCTGAGTACTCCGCCCTAAATATCATGCAATGGCATACATAAAACATCAAATCATATTCCATATAAATAATGCAATCTATAGAAATGTTCGTGTCATGCATGAGATGAGACTCCTCATGCCAGTAACCCAAGTCATAACTGACTCCCTCACACCTGTGAAGTGTGGCTTAGTCATTGGTGTTTCACCGTGACAGGCTCCAGTGGACAACCCTCTAATTTTAATTTATCAAATCCCGTGTGTTTCATTGGGTGGCGAATTTTCGGGGTCTCACCGCATGGCGACTGTCGGGCGCTATGCTGTCAAGAATAAAATTTAGATTCTTTCCTGCACAGAGTTTTCCCCATGTTGCTTCACCAAAACACGCTTGATTTCAATATTGTATTTTTGCATGCTAGTGGATTTTGGACGTTGTCCCATTTCGAAACTCCTGCATTCACAGAATGTTGAACAACCAACCTCATGCACACACACGGGCTTCGTGTGATGTGACCTTGCATATGGTACCATTTCATGTTATGTCATGCTACTTGCAACGTGATTGACTTCCAAAGTGCTATTTTAGGTCCTATTTAAGATAGGTTTGAGTCTTTTTGTTATGCTAATCATATTAATTAAGCCGATTGACGTAATGTGGTCAGATTAATACTCTTGATTTTCTGTTTCAAGTTGTTTGTTAGTTTAAATTTCTCATGGTATATCATATCAAACAGCATCAGAGGTACAATGTTTTTATGCCAAGTTCGTATCGATTCTCATCGATTTCATCAAGCACTTGGGATGAAGAAATATGGTAGGAAGATCTGTCTGGGGAGGATGCGTAGAAGATTGGCGGTTCATTTATGTACTATTGGGAAATTCATAATCATGAGAACTAGTATCATAGCCCAGTTAAGCTATCCTGCTTGAAAATTACAATCATGTGAAATTTTCAATTTTTCGCCCCTAAGTTGAATTTTTAGTATGATGTGAGGAATTTCGTATCGTAGCGAAAATGCGTATAGCGAAATTTTGCTTCTGTTTATGATCAACGACTAGTTTTGATTAATTCCTCTTTACCCTCAAATGTAATCATATTATTTAGGTTAGTTTGGTATTTTCGCATGTTTATTGAAATTTATATAAGCCATGTTATGAACATTTTTGTAACCTAACTATTCATTTCACTGACTTTGCATCATTTGTTTGGTTTACAGACTTCTCTTCTCTCATTTTCTAGGTACATGAACTTTGAGGATGACAGCTCAAGGATGTTTGGCTCAAGCCTAAAACATGAAGGAGGTTGCTAGGTTGGTTGATGTGGGTTTGAAGGTGTTCCTCTGTTTTCATGAAGCAGGTACTGCGTGTTTGTGTTTCAAACTTTTCAAACTAGGTTTAAATGCTATTTAATGTATTTTCTTTGGTCAATACTTGGCATGCTTTAGGGTTCAGTGTATTCTTAATGACAGAACACATGGCCTCCGTCGGAAATCTCATTCACCGAAACCTTTAGAAAATGATTAAAATGCGTATTTTCAATATTTGGTTGTCGTCTTTCGATAAATGCTATGGTTCAGTGGGAATGTTATTAAGGGTTGATTTTTAAGTTAAACAAAGATCCGGTTTGGAAATGGCTATGTCATTTTGCCTAATCAGAGGAAATAACTTGAGGACAACCATGTAACCTCATCATACCAAACTAGTGACCCCGAAGACTTGAGTCTTCCCTTCCACATCTTATTTTAAACTACTTTCGAGTTAGTAGTGACAACAACAACCACACTTTTAATGCAAATCAGAAAGATCAAATAGAAGCCTCACCATTTTGAATGTTGCTCTGAGTCATTTGTAAAGGCCGATATCACTGTGTTCGACCACTGAGGCAAAACATATCTTCTGATATCTTGGCTAAGTGATAGGAAGAATTAGGATACAAATATTGTTGATTACGGATCCTTGCATGGCACGAATCAAATGGCGATCGTTGCACAAGGATGATTATGAGCCACAAATGAGTTGATATGTGCCTTAATCTTAGTACAAGTATTGACTCTTTAACCCTTTTGAATTTCGGCATGTTATTTAGAATATCAAGTTTTTTTACTCGTGATCCGCTGTGAAGCCAGTTTTATTATTACCGAGTCATTTATTGTTGGCTAACAAGTCCTTTTGGCAGTCTTTTGTTGTTCTTTGCTTTGTCTCTTTTTGTATCCTGGTGTTTATGCATCCTTTGGGATGAGATATATCAGTGGCGCAAAGAGTTAGTGCAATTGAACGAGTTGTGAAGTCGGTGTGCATAGTGACACAATGGATCCTCTACGAGGGCGACCAAAGTCGCGGCTCTATGAATCCCGACATACGGGTCGATGAGGACCACATACACCCTCACAGAGTTAGTGCGCTACGCATCATACCACTGTGAGGATGTGGCGGTGAGACCACATTTTGATACTACTCCCCCAACTTTTCATGGTATGGAAAATGAAAATCCATACACACACATCAGGAGTTTTGAGGAAGTTTGCATAACTTTTAAGGAGGGTATAGCAAATATGGATTTATTGAGTTAAGAACATTCCCATTAACCCTCAAAGAAGACAAAGCCAAATATGTTTAATTCTAAGACCGAGAACCATTAGAGGCAGGCGGCTGCGGAGCGAGTTTTTAAAAAATTCTTCGGTGCTCACAAGACCAATAATTTGAAGGGCAAATCTACACGTTTGCGGCCATGACCTGATGAAAGGTTCTACCGATCTTTGGAAGAGGTTCATGGAAACCATTTAGTGCATGTCCACATCATGGTTTGATACATGGATAACTGGTGGATGTTTCTATGATGGTATGTCTCCGGCCTGTGAAACAGCTGCTTTGAGCCATTTGTGGGTGACTTTTGAACAAACACAGGACCAGGCCATGGACTTTTTTGAACTATGTGGCTGAAACCTCAAGGTATGGGATGAGCAGAATCGAGAAGCGAAGAATGAGGCATTGACCCGCAAGGGGAGGCATTTTATGCACTTTCAGAAGACACGAGATAAAAGTAAAGCTGACCACTTTGACCCAGAAGGTTGGGCTGGAAATGAATCGGCCACGAAGCTCTGGCCGGTGAATGAGTTGCATCTGACTTCGGCTTGTTTTAGTGTCGATCAAATAGCCACCACAGGAACCTTTGTCCGATGCTTCCTTGATGGGACTTAATGAAACATCTTTATGTCATGGTCAAAATAAGCCACCTACAAATACTCCTTATGTAACAAACGATTGGAGAAATAATCCAAACTATCATGCCAAAACCCCCATATGCCCCGAGAACCACGGCGGCGAGTTTGGCTCCACTTATTTGCTTGGCGACTGCTTTGTATATGCCAATGAGGCAATTCTAAATTTAAGCAAAGTAGTGACACATTTGTGTGGAGGAACGAAGGTGTTGAATGTTCAAACTAATCAAAAAATTGAGAGCTCCTTTCAGCAAAGAAATTGGGCAGTATGCGTGCGAGATTTCCGGGTTGTCTAACGTGTGGGGTCTGAAAAAGGAAAATTTCTTCGAGACATAGCAAAACCTAGGGAATGCATGAGCTCGCCAGTGATCAAATGCGAAATTGATGAAGTCAAGCGATTGTGACTTTGAAGTGGTAGGCGAGACCCGGCCCCGGTCCCGACCTGACCGGGGCTTGATGGTTGATCACGGAGGAAGAGCGTCGAGAAAGGGAAGAGGTGAAGCCCGGTGTACCCCTCGCTCCCACGGGCACTTGAAGAAAAATTGGGTTAACAGCGAAATTTTAGTACTCTGTGAGTGGTTAACGTTCTCTGCTTGACATGATCAAGCAAGTCCCCATATGCAAATTTTGAAGGACTTATATACGAGTAAAAGGAAGCTCAATGTGAATAAAAGGCCTTTTGGTGACAAGTGAGTCCTATCATTGAGTGCAAGACTCCTATGAAGTATAAAGACCCGGGATGTCCTACAATCTCAGTTAATATAGGGGGCACTCGTGTGAAACACTGGGCTTAGGAGCTAGTGTGAACCTCTTGCATATTCATGTACAAGCGACTTGGTTTGGAGAAGCTGACCCACTTCCATCACCGCGTCTCTGGCCAATAGGTCTATTAAAATACCAAGGGGACCATTAAGGATGTTCTAATCTGAGTGGACAAATTCTACTATCCGGTGGATTTTGTAGTACTTGACTATAGAGCCAATTACCGTAAGGGCGATCATGTACCCATCATATTGGGAAGGCCATTTTGGCCACTTCGATGCGATAATAAATTCTTAGGGAATTGGGTTATGCGGCTCACTTTGGGGCGCAGACTTTGGAACTTCATCATCTTCCGTTTTGAGTAAAGGCATATGCAACCAGTGGAGGATGACTGTGAAGAAGTCTCCATAATAGATACAATTCTTGAAGAACAGGCTAATGAGCAGCAAGTACAAGATGTGTTAACCAGGGTTATGCGAGTGCCTTGTAGAGCAGGAACCTCGATGCATGAGCACAGTGTAGGGAGTCTTTGGAGAAAGAAAATAAAAATTCTACTTTGTTAGCGGGTGAAGAAAGAAACCTCAACGGTTGGATCTCAAGCCCACACTTTGTGGAATTAAAATAGCCATTTACGGAAGAAAGCAAGCGATTAATCGGTTAGTAATATCGTCCCCTTCTTGACCACTCTGAGAAGACAATCTAACTTTGCACCTCCTCGAGATGAACAAGCAAGCTTTGGGGTGGAAAATTTGATTAAGGCATCGGTAACAATGCTGCACCATCACATTTATTTGAGAATAAGAGTCAAAAGTTGTTAGGCAACCAGGAGGAAGTTGAATCCTCACATGGAGCTAGTTCGCATTGATCCACGAAGTTCAGGCGGTATCATTTACCCCATATCGATGGCGCGGTGAGATCGACCCAAGTGGTGCCCAGAGTCGGGGGGTGACCAACGTAAAAATGAAAATGGCGAAGGTATGCGACTACCTTGGTTGGAGGTATGCATAGATACGGGAGGCTCAATGAGTAACAAGAAAGGATCACTTCCCCCTTTGCCCTTCATTGATCGGCTTCTTGAGAGGATTTACGGACACTCATTCTATTGCTTTTGGATGGTATTCGGGGTACTGAGATAGAAATGCACGAAGATCTAAAGACCACCTTTACTTGTCCATTTGGAACTTATGCTTCTGAGGAGGATGCCTTTTGGTCTCGCCCTCGCCATTCAGGCAAGATGTTCGGGCCGATATGGTGGAGCGCATAATGGAAGTATATGGATGACATCATCGTATATAATTTTAGAGGTGATTTTGAAGAATGTCTCGACTAATTCAAGCTATCCCGCATAGGTGCATTGAAAAGAACTGTGTTTAACTCGAGAAATGCCATTTATGGTGAACCAAGAATTGCATCGTATAGTTATTTCCAACAGGGGAATAGTTGACAAGGAAAATTGAACTTATTTGCAAACTGCCGTCTCCAACAAATGTAAAAACAATTAGGCAATTCCTTGGCCATGCAGGCTTTTACAGGAGATTCATCAAGGATTTTTCGAAGATTGCTAAGCCCCTTTATAAGCTGCTAGAGAAAGATGCTAAATTTGCTTGGGAAAAATACTTTCAGGAGAGCTTTGAAGAGTTGAAGTCCCATTTGACCACTGCACCAATAGTACGAGCACCCACTGGGCTAGCTGAGGTGATGTGTGATGCGTTTCGCTTATCGAGCAGCTTCGCCAAAGAGAAAAATGGAAAACCTCATGTGGTCTATTACAAGCAAACCTTGAATGAAGCACAAAGGAACTATACTATCACTACGTAGAAAGAATTGCTAGTAGTGGTCTACGCCTTTAGACAAATTTCGAGCATACTCGTCGGGTCCGATATAGTCATTTTTACGCATCATTACGCTTTGAAATATCTCCGACTACAAAATGCCAAGGCAAGACTTATCCGATGGGTTCTTCAAGCCAAGAATTTAACTTACAAAATTAAGACAAAAAGTGGGGTAGAGAATGTCAGGCGTGACCATTTTCAGATTAACAATAGCCCATGACACTCATAGCCCGCCCATCAATGATGAATTTCCCCGAAGAGTCTTTAATGCAAGCCAAGAAAGCTCCCCGGGTATGCTCACATCACATAATTTCTCGCAACAGAGAAATTCCATCTCGATTGAAAGAAAACAAAAAGACGTAGAAGTATTTCTTAGCAAAAGATCTATTCCCTATTATTGGGAAAGAGCCCTTCGTTAACACTGCGGCAGATCGTGATAATTAGAAAGTGTGTGCCTGAAGAAGAACAACAGGGAATTCTAAGCCACTGCCATGAGAGTGCCTGTGGTGGTCACTTTGCCTCTCAGAAGATAGCAATGAAGGTGTTGCAGTTTGGTTTCTACTGGCCTTCTCTTTTTAAAGAAGCACACCAAATGTGTCGAGTATGTGATAGATGCCAAAGGCTTAGGAAATTGTCTCGCCGTCATATGATGCCCCTGAACCCAATTTTGGGCCGGGTCGAAATATTTGATGTTCGGGGGTATCGATTACGACCTTCACGCCTTAAGTGGGCATGCATACATTTTGGTGGGAGTAGACTATGTGTCTAAATGTGGGTTGAGGCAACTCGCAAAACCAACGACCGTGGTGGTGCTCAAATTCAAAGCAAACATCTTTTCCAGTTCTGGTACCAAAAGCCATTATTAGTGATGAGGGTTCACATTTCTGCAACAAACCTTTCGAAAACCTCATGGCTAAATATGGTGTTAAACACAAAGTGGCTACCCCTTACTATCCTCAAACAAGTGGTAAAGTAGAGCTTGCCAACAGGGAGATTAAGACCATTCTAATGAAGGTGGTGAACAGCAACAGAAAAGATTGGTCCCTCAAATTGCTTGATTCACTGTGGGCCTACAGAACAGCTTTCAAAACGATTCTTGGAATGTCCCCATATCGGTTGGTCTATGGAAAGGCTTGTCATCTACCAGTGGAAATCGAGTATAAAGCATGGTGGGCAATCAAGAATCTAAACATGGATGTAAGTAAGGTCGGGCTCAAAAGATTCCTTAATCTCAATGAGTTGGAGGAAATACGAAATGATGCCTACTTGAACTCGAAGATTGCAAAGGAAAGATCAAAAAAATGGCATGATCAAATGATAACTTGCAAGAATTTCAACAAGGGGACCAAGTCCTCCTGTATGATTCCAAACTCCATCTATTTCCGGGCAAGCTCAAGTCGCGATGGATGGGCCCATTCATCGTTCAACAAGCACACCCCAATGGTTCAGTAGACCTACTCATTCCAAATGATAATAGGGTGATCAAGGTTAATGGACAGAGAGTGAAACCCTATGTTGTGCAGCTGACTGAAGTCAGGGAGGAAATTCTCCTTCTGGACCCTCCTTGAGGCCCAAAGGCTACACATTTAGGAGTGGCTCCTGCAGTGTCTCAGAAGCCACTAATTTAATTGCTTAAGTCCTGTTTAAGTTTCTATTTTGTTTAAAATCTTATGGTAATCAGTTGAGTAGCTTATTTTGCTTTGTGTTGGTAGTCATAAAGAACATCAACCATTTCACTGTAGCTGGAAGACTCTCACCCGGCCAGCCGGGATCATCCTTCTCCTGCCGCCACGGATTGAGGAGGTACCACTCCATCCTCTGACTTTCTCATCCCCATGCCGGGATAGCTGGTGTTGAAAGTAATGTTCATACTTTTGATTTTAGTTTTACTACAGCTGAGCCCAAATTTGTTTGTTAATATAGAGGCTTTCTGTTTGCTTCTGTTTGGAAAATTCAAAGATTTTGTAAAATCGCATTGATATATATAATACAAATCTATTTTTCTACACTTTCGCATTCGTATCCCTTCTTTTTGTTGTGATGGTCTCCGTCTACCTTGAGTTGAATGGAAGCACCTGCGCTACCATAATGCTAGGATAATTCCATGCATGATTACACTTCTTTTGTTGGCCGAGATTCCAAAGTATTCAACCTTGTCCATCCGCCTTACCTAATCACACACAAGGTAACATCAAGTTTTCATCAATGTCGAGAAGTCGTGATACCTCTTTACTTTCCAAAACCCGGCCTTAGATTCGTGACTACCCATACAGGTTTATGTTACCCACAAATGAAGACAATGAAGTCTTTCAAATGAAAAAGCAAAAAGCAAAAGAAAGAAAGAAGAAAGAGAATCGAAAGTCGTGGACATCTTCATTTGAAACCCCAACAACACAATCCGAGGTATATGGCGAAAAGCCTTAAAGCCTGCTGCTCCTCAACCTTCACCGGGTTGGGAGTCACCAACTTTGTGTTCGGGCACACCCGTGGACGGGGTAGAGTTTAGCGAGTCAGAGGAGCCGAATTTCTAAATCAATCGAAGTCCCGGTGAAGCCTCGAAGAGTTAGTGGTCTAAGCAGATCCTTTACTTTAATGCCCTAAACCTTAATTGGTTGGGAGTCATCCACACCCCCTCAAGCATACACCGACTTTGGTGAAGTCGAAGCTTAGCATTCACCCCACAATACAATCGAAGTAAGAAATAAGAGCGTAATCCAAATCTATTTAGGTTGGTTATCGCTTTAAGGTCCCAAGAGCTTGGTTAGGGGAATAGGGCTTTTGCAACTTATTGGTTCAACCGGTTACCTTAAACACTTAGATTTGTGGAAGTTCAAAGCTAACTTCCTTGGAATTGATGTCGCCTCTCGAAACTCTGCTCTATATGGAAATTGTTCTCTCATGTCAGGTTTTTGCATAGTCCAAATTTTTCTTTACACGAAGGTAAAGCCTCCTCACTTTGTACACACACTTTTTGAATAGAATACTCTTTTTGCAAAAAGCATAGCCTGCATACCCTTTATTATTTTTTAGAATTGCTATGGACTAGCAATGTGTTGGTTTGGTGTGATTAAGCACTAAAAGTATTGAGTCCTATTTAAGATAGGTTTTGAGTGCTTTTTACAAGATTAGTCATATTAATTAAGCCGATTGACATGTGCAGTCCCGATTAATACTAATGACATTTTGTTTCGAGGTTGTTTTTGGTAGCTTTACGGTGCTCTCGAAACCATCACCATCATTATCGCTTGGCACGAAATCAAGGGCCGCTTTATGCCAAGTTCGGTATGACTTCACGATTTCATCAAGCCCGATGAAGAAATAGCAAGCTAGAAGATGCAATGCAGCCGGAGGATGCAAGAGAAGACAGTACTTCGCTATGGCATATTAGAATTCGCCATAGCGAAATTTTCGCAATCATAGTGAAATTCTTTACAGCAAATTCCTCATGATACTTGCACTTTCGCTATGATAGCGAATTTTCGCTATCATAGCGAAAATTACAATCATAGCGAAATTTTCAATTTTCACTATAGCTGAATTTTTGCTATGATAACGAAATTTCGCTATCATAGCGAAAATTACTATGCATAGCGAAAAATTTCGCTCTTGTTTTTTGCGGATCCAAACGACTCCGCTTTTGATTAATTCCCTGCCCCTCAATGTAATCATCATATTATTTAGGTTATTTGGTTTTCGCATGTTCAGGGGGCTATATAAGCCATGTGCCATGAACATTTTGTACCTAACTATTCATTTCACGTGCAGCCTACACACGGCCCTAAGCTGTTCCCATTTTCTCTCTCTTCTTCCTCATTTTTTCAGTCGCCAAACACACCCCTCGGGTGACGACAACCAAAGGATGCTCTCGCTGCTCTCAAAACCCTTGCAGCAGTTGAGTGAGGGTTGCTAGGTTGGTTGATGTGGGTTTGAAGCGTGTTCCTTCTCGTTTTCGAAACAGTAATATATGTATAGGTGTTTCAAACTTTCCAAACTAGGTTTAATGTTATTTAATGTATTTTCTTTTGGTCAATACTGCATGCTTTAGTGGTTCAATGTATTCTTAATGGTGATACACCTATTATCCATTAGATGTCATTTACGAGCCACTAAAAGTAGGTTAAATGTTGTATTTTCAACTGCTGGAACATTAAATGCTCAGTAAATGCTATGGTTCAATTAGGAATGTTATTAAGGGTTGATTTTTAAAGTTAAACAAAGATCCGGTTTTGGAAACGACTATATGTCATTTTCCCTAATGCGAGGAAATAACCCGAGGACAACCATATAACCTCATCATACCAAACTAGTGACCCAAGACTCCAAGGTCTTCCTTCCACATCTTATTTTAAACCCGGCTTCGGGGCATTAGCTTAGTGGACAACAACAACCACATCTTTAATGCAAATCCAAAATCCAAATGAAAGCCTCACCATTTTGAATCATTATACAAGTCATTTGTAAGACTAAAACCCATCCCCTCGTGTTCTAATCTCTAGAACCGCTATACTACAAGAGCTCGACTACCACAGCAGGAGGAAAATTTAGGATACAAATATGCTGCTTGATTCCTGATCACCCTTACATCGTGGCACCTAATCAAACATTTATAAGTTCCGGATAATTATATTTTCGATCTATAATTTCCATTCATCACCATTTCCATGTTAATACATCACGTAAGCACATATTAACATGATTTTTACACACAACAGCATGTTATTTATTTTTCCAACAATAACACACAAATGGCCCACGTGACCACATGTAAGCGGGCACCTCTCGGTCCCTTCATGACCATGAACCATTTTTGGTTCCATTTATCAACAAATTACAGTGATACCAAAAAACTTAACAAAACCCAAAGACATCAGTCCCAGGATTAAAACCAAATCTCGACATAGTCCGGACTCCAAAAAATGGGCCCCAAACTGGGTCCCGACTATTTGAAAACGCCCGGTGTGTCTCACTCAGACTCATCTAAAAACAAATTCCGTAAAATTTAGGGGCCCTGGATCGGTTCGAAAAACAAATTCCGAAAATTGTAGGGCCTTACACTCAATCCCAAAAATTGGGATTGAAATTTACGGCCTCTCACGACCTCTAAGAAAAACCCCATGTTATTAAATGGCTTTTAGGCTAGAAATAACCCAAGTAGGAAAATTCCCTACCTTGTGGAGTTTGACGAAACTCAAAGATTATGGTACCCGCGCGTAGCTTGCGATGCATGGATCTACTTTGCCTTTTGCTCCAACGAAAACCTATGGTCCGATTACCGTAGATCTTTGAGATAAGCGAAAAAAAAATCCCTTTCTCTCTCTCTCTCTCTTCTCTCTCTCACTCTCCCATATGTTCCTTTTTCCTTTCCTTTTGACTTTTATCTTCTTTTTTTTCTTTTTCTTTTTTTAATTTGGATACATGGCTCGCACTGCGCCATGTGTCCATCTCACGGTCCCAAGCCGCCTCTCGAAACAATTTATTTCTTTTCGCTTCCTATTTATTTTAAATGAACTTCACTCAAGCCATTTCCCCGCCCAAGATTTTCATAAAAGTCTCGGCCCTTGAGTCACTACTAGCAACTTATCACCCGTGAAAATAGTAAAATGATTGTCTCGACGAATGTTTTCTAGGCTCAGATTTCATGAGACAAATTTAATCCGCCACCAAGCCACATTATCCGAGATCTAGAGAATTTTCTAGGCTCCCTTAAAACATTATGGCAATTTATTATTATTATTATCATTTTTCCATTTTTGAAAATTTATAATTTTCCCGAGTTTTACATTCTTCCCCCCTTAATAGAATTTCGTCCCCGAAATTCATACATACTAGCACACACAAGCACATGCATATGCAATAGTCATTATAGTTCCAATATTAGACTTCTAATATTAGACAATGCACCTTCATCCTCAAATAGGAAAGGATAGGTGACTCGCATCATGTCCTCGCGTTCCTGCTGCCTCCCCACTCTCGGTGTTGCCACAACACTTCACTAGCCTCACTCGGCCTCAAGGCCTCAAAACTGGATCCTCGTTATCCAAGATACGCGTGGTCCACCTCAAGGTCCCACCAGACGCCCCTAATCCACTACATGAGATGGATCCGAAGTATACTCCTATAGGAGATGAAACACCTCATAGACACTTGATAA
>JAEQBH010007330.1:0-279133 GCA_016808115.1 Tetrastigma voinierianum | reverse complement strand
GGGTGGTTGATCTAGGAATTCTTGAAGGATCTGTGGGATCGATATGCGGACTAAATCCCGATTTATTACTTGTCGAACTGTGCTTGCGTTATATTAGGCAGAAACCTATTAAAATGATTTATTCTAGGCGTGTTTTGGTCTCTCCAACAGGATTTTATGGGCGCGTTGGGATTAGATAGTCCTTGGTAATAAATTGTAAATTTGTACATGTGTTTTGGTCTATCAACAAGTTTTATGGCGCATGGTTCTTGAAGTTAGATAATAGTCTCATGGTAATAACATTAAATAGAGAAATTTGTACATGTGTTTGGTCTCTCAACAAGTTTATGGCGTAGATTCTTGTGATTAGATAATGATCCTTGGTAATAACGTCATTGAAATTGTACATGTGTTTGGTCTATTAACAAGTTTTTGTAAAGCGTAGTTCTTAGTGATCAGAAAAATTTAATTAATCCAATATTCGGACAAAGAAGGAAATACTACTTTGGACATTTTTAAGTGAAAAAGACGAAAATAGCTTTCAGCGGTGGTATTTTGTGCTTGGCTCCAAATCATATTGAAAATATTTTGGTGACCAAACTAATCCTAATGAATGTAAGTGTGTTTTGATTTCGAGGAGCAGTTTAATGCATAGGAAGCCGAACAGCGATGCGATTCAGACGGACACGAAATAGAGGACACTCGAGCTTGAGAAGGAACGAAAGAGGCGAGGCTTCGACCTTGGCGGATGAAGGCGGGATCGGGTTGAGTACATATGAAAGAAGCTGAAGAGGCCTCCGATCCAGCGTCTGATGGAGGACACGGAGACTAATTATACGGGAAAGAATACTGGCAATCGGACGACTGCGATTGTGCTAATAATTTTGGGCGAAGCCGTACTTGAATTACAATGGTCCGGCGGCATCGGTTCACGGTCATGTGAGAAGATCCAAAGCGAGCACACGGGAGATTCCTCGGGATGGCTAATGTGATTAAGGCCCGAATAGGGTGAGACAGTCATCGCTGCATCTATTCCCATTCTCTCTAAGTGATCTGGCCCATTTACATGGTATGAATCTTTACCATATGGTTGTTGATGTAGGAGGAATTAGTAGAGGCATACTTAGGTAGATTCTTTCCCCCGACCCTCACACGAGAAAGAAGGAGGAAATCATTGTGTTCAATGAGGGAAGATGAAAGCTTTGTATGTAGCATGGGAAAGATTCAAGCGGTTCTTTGAGAGAAGATGTCGATGCATGGGATAGGTCACGAAGACTCGGATGGACATTGTATATCATGTGCCTTGAATGATATATCCAAAGGATCACGTGATGCTTCATGCTGTGGAGCGATGGCTTGAAAAGTCTTTGAAGAGGCAAAATTTGATTGAAGACACGGCTAAAATGTAATATGAAAACTCCTTAGAGCTTTCAGAGGAAACAGCGAGAGGAAGGGGATCATGTGGGTGAGCAAGATAGCGACCATGGAAAGACAAAGTTGGATATATTATACCTGGGTTGGACAAGCAAGAAGAAAAGAAGACACACTTGCTCATGAAATAGGGGCAATTGAAAGAGAGATTGTGAAGGGGAAGTCTTGAGAGGCGGCGAGAACTTTATGATCTTTGAAGAGGTTAATTATTTGGGTGAGCCAAGAGCTTACCATTTCAAACCCAATACTAACCTTCCAGCACATTATCACCCAACACTGAGGAACCATGAGAATTTCTCTTATGGTGGAGGGGCTTCACAAGGCCCAAGGCATGGACGGAGCCACTGCATGGTTATCCAGCCGGCCCACGAGGTTCCAGCGGCTGCGACGGCGAAATGAGCACGAGAAAGCGAATATCGAGGTCGGAGGAGGGCGATCTTTTGAAGAGCAGTCTTATGAGTTCATGGGGATAATAAAAAACATTTAACCTCCATGAACAAAAGTTTGCAGAGTTGGGAAACAACTGCTACCAATTCTCAGGTACCCAGAACACCGCGATCGTCACTGAGACACGGAACCTGAGTAGAGGGCGGTATTTTTGCCACGCAAAGCCCGGGGAGAAAGATGCCTTTCCAGTGACACAAGAAGAACCCAAAGGCGCATGGGTGTGCGGTAGCGAGGAGTGGGAAAGGAGCTAGAAGAGATGAAAGAAGATAGCCTTGACAAAGAAGTAGCAAGATCGAGAAAGGGAAGAGGAATGGGAGGGGAAAGGAAAAAGAAAGTAGAGGAAGAACATCCAAGGATCAAAGCTGCAGTCCCATTTCCACAAGGCTAGCGAGAAGCAGGATGGAGGAGCCGGTTGCAAAGGTTCTTGAAAGCCTTCCGGAAAGAATTTGGAGAGATACTAAGTATGCCTTTTCTTGTGGTAACTCAAGTACACTCTATGCGAAATTTACGAAGGACATGCGGCGAGAAAAGAAAAATAGTAGAGGAAGGAATAGTGAATCTCCACACTTACTTGCGGTGCGCGGTAATCGAAAGGAGCACGAGTAAAGATGAAGGACCCGAGAGTTTCACAGATTCCTTGTATTGTTGGAGGAATTGAATTTGAGCTCAGTGACTCGGGTAGTAACCGATTTGATGCCTCACATGCATTGCGAGAACTTAAGTTTGGGGGCTTACTCCCACAAGTGTTACTCTTCATATGGCGAGACGGATCGATGGTCGAAACTTGAAGAGTCATTGAAGATATCTTTGATCCTTTGTTGGAAAGTTTGTTTTCCGGTAGACTTCATCATTACGGACATGGAAGAATATTCACAAGTACCCTGTATTGGGAAGACCATTCCCTAGCTCTTTGGAGCCACGGTCTGACATGCGAAAGGAGTTCTTACCTTAAGGGTTGGAGAAGAAAGCATTTATTTTTAACTTGATAAAAGTATGAAAAATATAGACGAGACAAGAGAAAGTTGCAATGTAGCTGATTTTGTCTATACCTCGATCACGATATTAGCGATGATTATAACACTCTAGTTTTTATCGATGAAAAGAGATGAATTCCCGGTATCACGAAGATGTCTGTGCGAATTTCCATCACAGTAGTTTTCATTACATGGCGTGTTGAGCTTGAAGAAAAGCGAAAGCGATAATGGGAAAATATTGAAAAGAGGAAATTCATCGAAACCGGTCACGAAGGGCTAGTTTTGAAAGAGTTGCCATGTCATTTAAAGTATGCTTACTTAGAAGTACCAAAGAAAAACCGTTGATCATTTTCGACCCCGGACTAAGTGAGGTGGGAACAAAGATTGTTGAAAATATTGGGAAGCAAGGAATTGCTAGCTTGGTCCATTTGAAGAGGTGAAAGGTGTATCGATCCATCGAATTTGCATGCATAAGACTTCTGGCTAGAAGAGACTTGAAATATCTGTGAGACACCGAGGAGGCTGAATCTGTAGTGATGAAGGAAGTAGTCGAAAGAGTACTCAAGAATTGTTAAATCTTTGGTTTTATCTATGCTATCTCGGATAGTCGCCTTGGGTGAGCCCGATCCGTATGATTTCAAAGAAAGGGTGGTTTCTTGTGTCAGAGAAATGAAAAAACAGGGTGATTCCATGAAGCAGTGTGAGGATGGAGGTATGTATTGATTACGAGAAAGTTGAATCGGCAACCGAGAGAAAAGATCATTTCCTTTGCCTTTCATTGATCAAATGTTGGACGGGTTAGCGGGGACACCCCTCACTTTTGTTTCTGGATGGGCGTGGGATAATCGGATTGCTATTGCACGAAGATCAAGAAGACCACATTCACATGCCCATATATTGCCTTTGCCTTGAGGAAGGATGCCATTTGGGCTATGTAATGCTCGGTACATTCGGAGGTGTATGATGTCCATATTCTCGGATTTGGTTGAAGAGTGATGGAGGTACCCCTAAATGGATGACTTTCTTGTGTATGGATCTGCTTTGATCGATGGCAAAAGCAATGCAGAAAACGGTACTTCAAAGATGCGAGACAAGCGGCTAGTGAAGCCCGGAAAATGCCGTTTTGCAGGTGGCGAGAAGGTATTGTTCTTGGGCATAAAATTACCTTCTTGAATTTAAGTTATTGATCCAGATATCCATTATCAAAACTCTTGCACCACCTACTACGTTAAAGAAGATGCGAAGCTTCTTAAGAGGCATCTTTGGATTTTTATAGAATTCATCAAAGACTTTTTCAAAATAACCAGGACCATTATGCGGATGCGGAAAAGATAAAAGTTAATTTTGATGACTCAAGGATACTTTGCGAAATCAAGATCAAATTGATCTGGCTTTATAATGGTACGCAGGAGATGGGATCGAGGGGATTTGAAATATTAATGTGATACCGGTGATTTTGCTATGGGGCATGTTGGGGCAAGAAAGAAAGTATTCGGGGCCGTATACTATGCTATTAAGACCCAGCTATTGACCGCGAGAACTACTCAACAAGCGAAAAGGAGATGCTAATATAATATTTGCTTGTGAAAATTTAGACGATACATTTTAGGATCCCATGTGGTAATTCTGCCCGATCATCACGACAATCAAATACTTGTTGTAGAAAAGGCTAAGCGGGTCGATAAGGTGGAGTGCTGGCATTGCGGGAGTTTGACTTGGAAATCAAGGATAAAGGGATGTGACAATGTGATGGCCTGATCACTTGTCAGAGTAGAAAGAAGCGATGAAGATGAAGAAAAGGTGATGTTAACGAGAACTTCCGGATAGGCAATTGTTGGGTTCCCTTCGACTTCCACAGTATCTTGATATGGTGGTGTCGGCGTGAATGTGCCCTCGAATTCAGCTACCAGCGAGGAAGGAAACTCGGAAGCGACGAGTGTTATATTTGGGATGATCATTTATTATTGAGGAGTGTGACGCGATCTGAAGATGTGTGCGAGAAGAGAAGTGAACAGAAACAACATTATGAATGGATGCCATGCATCCTGTATGGGGACATTTTGGAGAAAACGACCCTTGAATGCTTGTCGGGTTGGCCCACTATCTTCGAAATTGTCTTGAGTGGAGTTAGATTGTGTGATAGATGTCAAAGATTGAGAATATCATTGGCCAGACCAAATGCCCTCAAGGTATTATGGTGATACAAATTTTTGATGTATGGGGAATAGATTTTATGGGACCTTTCACCATCATTTGAAACCTATACATGCTAGCGATGGGTCGTTTCCAAATGGGTGAAACGATGGCAATCGAGGAATGATGCTAATACGATTGTGAGTTTCTTGCGAAGAATATTTTGACGAATTTGGAACACCCGAACTATCATTAGTGATGATGGGGAACCCACTTTGCAAACAAATCTTTGCAAAACTCATGAGCGAATATGGAATCAGCTGTAATGAGTTGGCTTATCGTCTGGGGCCGTGGAATGACGAAATTTCAATGAGGGGAATCGAAAAGAATAACCTTGAAAAAGCTGTGTGAGCTGGCAAGGAAAGATTGGTCTTCAAAACTTGATGATGCCCAGGCTTGGGGGTGCATACAAAACCCCGATGGAATGTCCCCATACGGAAGTTGTTTTTGGCGAGCATGTCATCTGCCTCTTGAATTGAGAGCCTGAGGCAATGTAGGCCATCGAAGTTAGAAACTTCGATTTTAAGGCGCAAGGGAAGAAAAGATTGCTCAACTATCGGGTGGAAGAAGCTGAAAAGTGAAGCCTATGATAATGCTAGGAATATGCAAAACCAAGACAAGAAATGGCATGATCAAGAATTTTGAGAAAAGGAGTTGAAACAGGGGAGCAGAGTTCTGCTTTTTAATTCAGGCCCGAAATTGTTTCAGGGGAAATTAAAATCCAGTGAGTGGAGCCATGCGGTGGTGTCAAGTACTACATTTGGGCGATACTGAGGGTGTCTTTGGGAAGAATTCAGATCGATGGACAGGGTTTAAACAGTATCCTAAGCGAAGAGGAAGATGAAGAACTCCAAGCTGGTTCTTGAGGAAAAGAAGTACCCAGGCGATAGAATACAGCTAAAGACTAGCGAAGCGACTAATGGGACGACCATGAGATTTAATTGTTTTAAGTTTTAAAATATTTTTCTTTTGGTAGCATTAGGTGATTTGTTTTTATAGGATAGAGTAATTTTGAGAATGATTGTAGTGTAATTAAAATTTTCTTGGATATTGCAATAAGCTTCTGCAAGGTTCAAGGACATGAATGGCAAGGCAATCACGGGAACATTTCGACAACTTGCGAGAGAGAGATCATGACATGAGAAAAGGGTAACCTTAACCTGACTTGATTTTGTAGATATGCTTGAATTGTTTGTTAAATGCTTTGCTTAGAGATGCGAGTAATGTCCCCAAAAGGTTAGGAGCGATAAGAGAGAAAAAAAGTTCTTGAGATCATTGAGTTAGAGGCTTGGAGTCGCGACGAAAGGTTATCGCGACATAAGTGTGCGACCGCAAAACTGCTAAGTGCGTCAACCTGTTGTGAAATAAGATATTGAAGGAGGGAAGAGGTATATGTCGTGACACCTTGTGAAGTCGCGACAGATTAAGTTTCAAGATGGAAAAGGATCATCATGACATCCAAACAATTCCTAGAAAACCTTGTATTGTCGCGGCGATCTGAAATGTCGCGACCTGCAACCAGTGCCATTGTCACTTTAAAAGCCTAAATACAATGACCTCAAATAAAGGCGAGTGAAGTAGCGACGTGTTTTTAATAAACCGATAATTAGCCCTGTTTATTGATTGAATTGCAAATGGTAGGCTTTCTCATTCACTCCAATCCCACAAAACTGTTCACCTTCTTCTCCTTAAGATCTCAACCACGAAAACCTAGCTTTCCAAACCTTACGAAAAGCTTGTCTTAGTTTCCAATGTTTGAAATTCCCATACAGTCACAGCACAGACGAGTTATGAGAGACATAGTTAGCAGGAAGAGCTTCGTGAAACGGTTAGATGAGGTCGTCGGAAGGACAAGCGAGGAGAGGTGCCATCGAGTACCCAGAAGCTCAGTGACTTCTCGAGAAAGACGAAAGGAAAGGGAAAGATGAGAGAGAAAGAAGAAGTGGAAGATTTTGTGTCGAATAGTACTCCCAGTGGAAGAAATATTATGCTACAACAAAGGTTTTGTCATAGAGGAGATTCCAAAAACCTGTACTCCTTTCAAGGAGATGATAGGCTTGAAGAGGATGGGGAGGCCTCTGCGCTGCAAAAATACGGGGTATCTACATTGAGTAAGAGTTTTATTCAAATTTGGTAGGAAGGAAGGATGGAGCGGTTTATGTTAGAGAATTAAGGTTTCATATGAAGCTAAGGCCATCAGGGCCTGTAACATGGCATTAAACATGGTTCAAATTCAAGAAACTTTTTGGAACAACCAGATTTTAAGAAGATTGCAAGAAGCTCACTAGCAGGTAAGGTGCGTAAACGAGGAGAAGGAATGCCGAACATTGAACGAGAAGCCTTGCGAAGAGAAGTAAGGTATGGTTTTTACTTCTGGCTTGTTTGGTGCCAACAAACATGTGTGCACGATGAGAGAAGCAGAGTTTGTGTTGCATATGCCATCCTAAAAGGATACAGATCAATATAGGAGTTGTCATTGAGGAATTCTATCATGAGGTATAAGCCAGAGGAACAAGAAGGTCTCATTCCTCACCCGTACGATCAGCGTTACATGTTTGAAGAATTTGGGGTGGAAGAATATGGGAATCGAGAAGAAGAAGTACTTGAATCTGCACGCTCCTTGACGGGGAGTTAGCAAGGACGAGAAACCGAGGAAGAAGGGGTGTTGGTAGAGGAAGCAGTGAAGCCCGAGATGAAGGACCGAAAAGGGGCTGGAGGGTTCTTGATCAAGGAACAGAGCAACCAGAAAACTCCCCTCTCAACAATGATTACATGTTTCACGGACAATGAAGAGCTGAGGCTGACCCAATAGACTTCTCCATACATACAACCGATTCTCCTCTGTCTGCGAGCAAATTTCCAACATGGAAGCTGAGGAGCAGAGAGCAGGTTCGATCTTGAGCTCTCGTGCCATGAAGAGAATAGATGAAAGAGAGAAGGAGTGGGGAAACTACGACGGGAATTCGGAGGAAGGAATGTATGAAAAAGAATTGAAAGAAGAGACTGTGAGTGGGAGAAGGAGTGAATAGAAAAGAAAGGAGCATGAGGTGGGCCTTAAGCGAAAGAAGGGAAACGGCCGGTGGGGAGAAAGAGTTGTTGAAAGAGGAACATATGAGAGAAAAATTTTGAAGCGGCAAGGAGAGTTCAAGAAAGAAATGAAGAAGAGATGCAATGCATTCTGAAACTCAAACTCAGTCATGAAGCTTTTATAACAACGTTTGGCGTGATTCTCGACTCTTAATACGATAAAGAAAAGAATCTGAGCTTGAAAGCGAAATTTGAGGGAGGCTTGAGTCAAAGGATTCAAAAAGTTTTTATACAGGTCTCTGAAGGATTTTGAGAAGAAATTGGATGATAGAGACAAGAGCGAGAAAGATACGAGAATCTATAGACAAAAGAGATAGGCTAGAAAATTTGGATACGATTAACATGATCTCTCCAAATTTTTAGAGGTTATGGCCCGAAATGGAGAATACAATGAATGGTTTGGAAAGAGACGGATGAGTTGAACAAAAGGTTGATCTCTCTAATGGGTTTCATTGAAGAACAAGTGGAGAAAGGAAACCAGAAGAAAGGAAAGAAGAGA
The DNA here is from genome assembly GCA_016808115.1 of Tetrastigma voinierianum. NCBI lineage: Eukaryota > Viridiplantae > Streptophyta > Magnoliopsida > Vitales > Vitaceae > Tetrastigma > Tetrastigma voinierianum. Next base: position 270,523 of record JAEQBH010007330.1, on the reverse strand, counting down.
AATGAAAGGGTCACAGATTCCCGGCCCGTTTATGGCTGGACTGGAATCCCCCGACATCTTTGCTCTGGCTATTTCCAAAGAAAAAATAGACCTTCCTGCCTAACTCTCATAGCCATCCTTATCCCCATACGTAGTATCCAACTATTGCAAATGAATCAGAAATAAAGACATTTAAGTGGTGTTGTGTGCTATTGAATTAGTTTGATTGATGTTGTGTTGCTTTGTGATTGCATGATTAAGAAATTAAAGTAAGTGGTACGAATAAAAGCTGGCGAGAGATAATGAGAATTTGAGCGAATGAAGCGATCAGTTAGGTATGAGAAATTGAAATGTGAGAATAAGGGCGAATGAATGCGAGTTTGATTGAAACATGAGGTGCAAAGTTACTTAAGTCCTGGCCATTAAGTCGAGGTGGGGAAGGTAATACAAAAGAAGAACGAAACATATTTTTGAGTTTTGTGAGTATGAACAATAAGTCAAGGAACTGGTGAATATCAGTTATAATTTAAATACTCATCAACAAAAATGAGTCAAGATGCTCCTGTGGTTGTCTGACTGTTCAAACCAAATTCTAAATTTGTTAGATTATTAGTTGAAATGAAATCCTAGGTAATCGGTGACAAGAGATGTCTGAGGCCATTCTTGGATAGTTTGAGCCATTTTAGCCATCCACCTCATATCTTGATGCATATACCTTAGTTCAATTGAGCCAACAAGCTTATTTTTCAAAAATTAACCAATGAAACAGCCCATTCTAAAAATCCAATCATGCGATAAGAACCTATGATTACCCAGGAATTCAAGGAGGAAGAAAGAACTGAAGTTTGGGGGAGTATTTGTTTTTGGAGGAACTCAACAAGGGAATGAAAAGAAAAAGGCAAAGAGCAGAAAATGTAATAAAAAAAAAAAAAAAAAAAAAAAAGGCTTATAGGGATAAGTTTTATCTTGTGGCCTAACTCTCTTGAACAATTAAGTTCTTAGAAATTGTTTATTACTAGTACCCCAATGCCATACAGTATGGGAGCTACTAGCAAAAGTTAGTAAGGTGTTAGAAAGCCTAAAAGTTAAAACATTTGCACTATCCTGAATGGTGACCAAAACAAGGAATTTTCTGTGGACTTTCAAGTGATAAACAAGGGGCATACAGTGCAGATTGAAGAAACCAAGGAATGTCCCAACATGAAGTTTAGGGGGAGTTTATTAAGAGAGGCTTCTGAGAAAGAAAGAGGGAAGAGAGGAGAAAAGAGTTGAGGTAATGTAACCTAAAAATTCCTTCCATCTTACCCATTACCGAACTTTGGCGCAATACAAGCCCAGACACGATTGATCTTGAAGAAATGAAATCACCTACATTAGTAGGTCAATATGAAAAACGAAACCTATGGAATTTGGGAAATATAAAAGCAATCAAAACTGTGAAGGACTTTAGAGAGTTAAATGACTCAGTATGAAAAAGAGAAAGGAAAATAATCTATTATTCAACAGGATCCAATGATTATGTTGTTTGTAAAACAATTTCAACAGTTTAGTTTTGTATCGTATAAAGAGTAGAAACTGACCTTGATGGACTTGAAGCTAGATGTACGGAAAATAATGTATGCCTTGTATTTCGAATTAAATTGAATGCCCTTTGCGGGAACAAATCGGAAAAATGTCATGTAAAATTTTTTATTTTGTTTGAGGACAAACAATTCTTTTTTTTTTTATTTGCTTGAGAGACGAAGCAAAACTTCAAGTTTAAGGGAGTTTGATGAGCTTAAAGTCATCTATTTTTAGTCCATTTTTACATTGATTTTAATGTAAAGGAATAATTAAGATAAATATGAAGAAACTCACCAAATTTGTTAATTGCAGGAAGTATAAAGAAGAAAATGAACGGAAAATGCGTGGCGTGGTAAATGCGAGAAAATAGCGGGCGAAGTAAGCAGCGACGAACTAATGTTACCTTTGAGGTTACACAATTGATTCTGATCGCGACATCGAGGAAAAGTGAAGGAGATTTGATGCGGTCGCGGCAGGGGATCTCACAAGATGGGAAGGCGAGGATTGAGCGAGAGCATAAGAAGTGATGTCGCGACAACACGTGTGTCGCGACAAAGTTGTGTCGCGACGAGGATAGAGTCGTGATAAGAATCGACTTGAGCTATGACATGTTTGGAAGGATGAGGTGAGTTGTGAAGAACATTTGTCCTTGACTTGAGAGGGGCGAAATCGCGACATGAAATCAGCAAGTGAGGCCTCCAAAGAGGCATAAATTCGAGTGCGGCGTGAGATCGAGGTCGCGACATGAGACTTGCTCAGTTGAAAGCTGTAAAGAAATGAACTGTTGTCGCGACGTGAGATTGATGTCGCGACATCAGGAACCCCAATTGAAACCTCCAGAGACTAAAGCTGATGTCGCGACAAGGCTGATATCGCGACGCCGGGGAAGATGCAGTTGAGACCGATTAGTCATGGTGATTTGCGACGGGGATGGATGTGCGACAGGAACCATCAGAGTAGAAAACCTCGGAGCCATAAGGCGATGTCGCGATAAAGAGATTGATATGGCGACATCGAGCGTCAATGGAAGCTTGTAAGTTTCTTGGCGATATGAGCAACAGACAGCGGTTGAGATACAAGTGGCGACAAAGATTGAAGCATGCGGTGATGGAGTTGATGTCGCGACAATAGGTTGTTGTTGCGATAAAACTGGAGTTGAAATTTCTGAGCCAAGGCGTGCGACCGCAGTTGATGTCGTGACATCAGGAGAAACCAAGTTGAAACCTGCAAAGGGAAGAAGTGATGTCGCGACGTGAGATTGATGTCGCGGCGTGAGAAGAGCCCACAGAGTGAAGACTACGAAGACTTGGGCGTGTCGCGACGTGAGATCGATGTCGCGACATGGATGATGTCATGACAGAAGGAGTTGAAGTCGCGACACAGACGATAATATGGGCGGTCCATGAAATCCACAAAGGCGACATTGGGATTAGACCCAGTGAAACCACATAAATGCGCGACTACCCGACTCGTAAAAAGTAGCTTGGCGGCGACCGCAGACGAGAAGTGCGGGTGGTGAGCTCATTTTCTTTATTTTTAGTTTTCTTTTCTTTTCTTTCTTTTTCTTCAATGTTGATAGTTAGAGATTGAATTAGATTTATCGTTTTAGTTTCATTTTATTTTCTGGAATTGGATGTTATGTTTTGACGAGTGAATCTGAAATTAGTTCTTTTCAAATTACTACTGGAATCTTTGAAGTTGAGACAATTTTACGGAATTGGCGAATTTTCCGATTTCCATTCTTGATTATTCTTATGATCGAGAATCTATTGGGTGTAATTCGATGGTAAAGTCCGGCTTCCATTAAGTGAATGCTATAGTCGATTATCTTTCACATGATCGTTTCAATGACTCTTGAATCTCGATTTATGAATTTATACGGTGTTGGGTTCTCACGATATTGATCTGAATATCGATTTCTTATACAGTCGAATTTGTCTTATTACTCACGATTTCAAGGAAGCCCTGCAGTGACCACCGAAGATGAATCCTTAAAGTTATGAACAATTGCTTGAAGGTATATTAACCTCATTTTAGATAGAATGACCTTTGCAAGTTTGCCGATAAATCTCTTCTCACTTGGAAATCAAGAATGAGTTGAATGAGTTATCCAATTTAAACAAGCGGAGAGTCACCTCGGTCGAATAGTGATGCCGATCAGTGTTATTTGAGATCTAATCAAGGAGAGGGTGATCTATTTTTAATTTGAGGAGAAACATTGGAAGTTGTATATCCTTGCTTGACCAGATAACTTGGGAGCTAAGGGTTCTGGAGTCCATAAAATGGGTGTAGTATTGCAAAAGAAAAATACCCGGCTTAAGGAAGTCCTTTTAAAAGTAGTTATCTCGTTCACGTCTTGAAGAATCGGGAAAAATTAGATAATGGCGTGGGTGTGGAGATGCGGCTTTCTTTAAGCCTTGAGACTGATTTTGAAACACGAATTATTCAAGAAGTTTAATGCGATCTTAACTAGGGAATTGATACTTCTGACAACATTAATACTTGATGTGTCCTGCGAAGATAATTATTCGTGTCCATTTGTTTTCTTAACCATTCTTTATTCTTTATTCACTTTCTATTCCGGTTTATTTGATTGCTTTCGTTTACTTTTCGTGTTAGTATAATTTCCAGCTTTTTAAGCTGGTTCCAATATCATTTATTCGTCCAAATAGTATGGAGCTTGAGTAGTCAGGGTAGTTGATCTAGAATTCTTGAGGATCTCACGTGGATTAGATATGCGGACTTAAATCGATTTATTGCTTGTGGGCACATTGCACTTGCGGTATATTAGGCCCAGAAACCGATATTAAAATGATTTATTCTGGAGTGTTTTGGTCTCTCAACAAGTTTTATCAGGCGCCGTTGCGGGATTAGATAATAGTCCTTGATAATATGCGTCGTAAATTTGTACATGTGTTTGATCTGACATTAACAAGTTTTATGGCGCGGTTAGCGAGGGTGGTTCAGATAATAGTCCTTGGTAATAACGTCGTGGGATTTAATAAGTGTGTTTTGGTCTCCAACAAGTTTTATGGTAGTAGTTATAGTGATTAGATAATAGTCCTTGGTAATAGCATTAAGTAAATTTGTACATGTGTTTTAATTACATTAACCAAGTTTTATGGTAGTAGTTAAGTGATCGAAAGAATTTAATTAAATCAATATTCGAATAAAAGAAGGAAATACTACTTTGGACATTTTAAGTGAAAAGACAAAAATAGCTTTTCAACGGTGTGTACGGCCACTAACCTTTAACAAATCATATTGAAAATATTTGTTGACCAAACTAATCTGATAATGTAAGTTTGTTTTGATTTGAGGAGCGAAAGTTTAATCATGGGGAAAGCAGAACAACGTCTGATTCCGGCGGACAGAAATAGAGAGAGGACACTTTCGGAAGCAGAAAGACAAAGAAGAGCGAGAAAGAAACTCAACCCATGGCGGATGAAGCGAGGATCGGATTGAAGTACATACTCTAGAAGAGCTAGAAGGCCTCCGATCAACGATACAATGGAGGACTTAAGGATGATTATACGGGAAGAATGCTCGACGATTGGGCGGCTGCGGGTTGATGTAATTTTGAGCGAAGCCCGTAATTTGGTTCTGTGGTCGAGCGACACATCGGTTTGCGGGTCATCCCAACGAAGATCAGTGAGCACACAGGAAGATTCCTCGGAGGACTATCTGATTAAGTGAATGAGGTGAGACGGAAGTCATAAAGCGCATCTATTCCCATTCTCTCTAAGTGATCTGACTATGGTATGAATCTTTGCCATAGTTACGTTGATACTTGGGAGGAATTAGTGAGGCATACTTAGGTAGATTCTTTCCCCGACCCTCACACGAAAGAAGGAGGAAATCATTGTGTTCAACGGGGAAGATGAAAGCACGTATGTAGCATGGGAAAGATTCAAGCAGTTCTTTGAGAAGATGTCGATGCATGGGATAGATCTGAAGACTGGATGGACACATTGTATATCATGCCTTGAATGATATATCAAAGGGATCATTGATGCTTCATCTTTGTGGAGCATTCAAGCGAAAAGTGCGAAGAGTAGGGTGATTGAAGACCTGGCTAAATGTAATATGAAAACTCCTTAAGGCTTTCAAGAGGAAACGACGAGAGGAAGGATCATGGAGGCTGAGCGAGAATGACGGCCATTGGGAAGCAAGTTGGATGCCATTATGCACGGGTTGGGCCAGACGAAGAAGGCCTGCTTTGCTCATGAAATAGGAGCAATTGAGAAGGGAGTTATTGAAGGAAGTCTTGAGAGCAGAAGAACTTTTTATGATCTTTGAGGAGTTAATTATTTAGTGAGCGAGCTTACCATTTTCAAACCCAATACTAACCTTCCATTACATTATCACCCGACGAAGACCGTGAGAATTTCTCTTGTGGTGGAGGGGGGGCTAGGAGCCAGGCATGGAATGGAACCCTCCACGGGGTTATCGACCACGAGGTTTCGGCAACGGCAAGGAAATGAGCACGAAGCGAATATCGAGGGTCGGAGGAGGGTTGATCTTTTGAAGAGCAGAGATCTTTGCCGGTTCATGGGGATAATAAGAATTGTAACCTCATGAATAAAGTTGCCTCAGGTTAGTATTGCAATTCTAAGTACCCGAACATATAAATATCACAGATCTGGGACACCAAATAACCATGCTTCTCTGCACTGCCGCGTGAGCAACATCTTGATGATGTGGGAGATAGACATGAGAGATGGCATGACAATATCAGTCGAGAGGCCGAAGAAAGTGAAGGGAAAAGAACATCCGAGGATTAAGAAGCCTCTGATCTGTTCCTGGCTACGAAACCAGGATGGAGGCTTGATTTACAAGGTTACTTGAAAACCTTCGTTTGGAGATAAGTATGCCTTTAAAAGTGGTAACTCAAGCATGCCTCTATGCAAAATTTACGAAGGCATGAGACAAGAAAAGAAAAATAGTAGAGGAAGGAATAGTGAATCTCACTTTGCCACTTGCCGGTGCGATGTCAGAAAGAACTACCGGTAAAGATGAAGGACCCGGGGGGAGTTTCACAATTCCTTGTATTATTTGGAGGAATTGAATTTAGGAAGCTTTCCTCAGTGACTCAGAGCTAGTATCAATTTGATGCCTGCATGCATTGCTAAGAACTTAAGTTTTGGGAGACTTATACATATTTGTTACTCTTGAATGGCGGGGTGGTCGATGGTGAAACACAGGAAGGAGTCATTGAAGATGTCTTGGTCAGTTGAAAGTTTGTTTCCAGTAGACTGTCATTACGGACATGGAAGAAGATTCACCAAGTACCCTGCTGTGGGAGAGCCATTCCCCAGCTCTTTGAGCACTTTGATTGACATCTGAGTTCTTACCTTAAGAGGTTGGAGAAGAAGCATTTGTTTTTAACTTGATAAAAGAAGTATAAGAAAAATATAAACGAGAGACAAGGAAAGTACAATGTAGGCTGATTTTATGCATGCCTCAATCACGATAATGCGATGATTGTAACACTCAGTTTTTATCAATGAAAAAGAGATGAATTCATTATCTCTTTAAGAAGATGTCTGATACGAATTTCCATGCAGTAGTTTCATTCTATAGAAAGCGTGGTAGCTTGAAGAAAAGCGAAGAAAGCGATAATAGGGAAAATATTGAAAAGAGGAAATTCATCAAGAAACCGATGCGAAGGGCTAGTTTTGAAAGAGTTGCTGCATGTCATTTTAAAGTATGCTTACTTAGAAGTACGAAAGAAAAACCGGTGATCATTTGACGGACAGTGTGAGAACAAAAAATTGTTAGAAAATATTAAGGAAGCATAAGGAATTGCTAGCTTGGTCCATTGAAGAATTTGAAAGGTATCAGTCCATCGAATTTGCATGTGCATAAGACTGCTAGAGAGACTTCAAAACCATCTGTAGAACACGGAGAGTGAATCCAGTGATGAAGAGGAAGTAGTCGAGAGAAAGGAGTACTTTCAGAATTGTTAAATCTTTGGTTTTATCTATCTTTATCTCGAGATAGTCCTTGGGTGAGCCAGTCCATGTGGTTCAAAGAAAGGGAAGTTTCTTGTGATCGAAATGAAAAAAAGCAGATTGATTCAAACGAAGAGTGTGAATTAACCATATCAGAGCCTTGTGCATTTCCTTTGACATTCTTAATCTGATTCCCGATGGGTAACCAAATCTCGAGTCACTCCTGACTCCTATCACTCAACTCTAAGTGCGTGATAACCATGGCCAGTGTGTTTTCTCTCTTGAAGCTGACAAAACTTTTGGCTTACCCAGTGAGTCTCTTACACCCACACGAGAAGTGCGGATATCTCCACGGGTCTCTTACACTGTGTATTGCTTTAGATATTACCGCGGGTCTCCTTCACCCATACAGGACCTTTCAGATATTACCTCGAGTCTCCTTCACCCAAATTCCAGGCTTTTCACCTGAGGGGATTAAAGCCCCCTTCTTGCTTTGCCAAGCACACATTAATTACTTTTCATTTCCTGATTTGAACCATGAGTCTTCATTGGACGTAGTCCTAAAGACAAACTCAATCTCTACGCTCACCAAGGTGATAGACCAATATCTTAGTGCACCATGACTCGACTCAATCCACGTGCACCCACACCCGTCTCGACGCGATCCCAGGGGGTCACATGAGTAGAATCTCGGAGACCTCTGACTCACAATCCTGACCTATCAGGTCAACTCTCACCCTAGGTTCTTGGGGAGAACATCCACACATGGCTTCTCTAAAGGCCTCAACCTCTAAGCCCAAATCTATCACGCAAGATGCAACAATGATGAACATGATGCATGGAAGAAAACAAATCTGGTATAAGCATTACCACCGCATAGCCATTGATCTGCATCTTTCGACCTCTGCTGCCAGTAATGAACACGACCACTGGTCCCAATTCCTTACATGAGCTACGTACCTAACCTTGACCCACCTGCGGCCCTTTGGCCCCATGCCAATTGCCAAGGTGGTGCTAATATAGCACCATGTTGGCTGGTTCCTCGACCCATACTAGGGTGTGGAGGAATAAGCGTATCTGCTCTTTGTCCTCTGACCCCAACTAGAATGTCTTTGTCCTAAAATCCAGGATCTTTGTCTCTGGGAAGCCGATCACATCTCGTATGTCGGTGTAGGTGAAATAACATATCATTTGTCATGCCTGACCAACTGCCTTATCTTGGCCTTAGCCCTGATAACCTTGGCCCCGTTGAAATCTTGTGACAAAAACCTTGCTTTTTCATTGAAAGAAGGCCGACTCTCCTTCCTCTTTGCCATTAACACGCGTCAGGAGATTAGCCGTTGTCCTCCGTCTCTCTCTATGGTCATGGCGGTCCAACCATAAAGTCCATGTCTTGTGTAAGGCGAGAATCACATAATCCTTGCCCCAAATGGACAATCTCAGTCCATTCACAAACCTCCTGACCTTGGCGAGATGCAGTGGTACATAATCGTCGTGAGCGAGTAACTCCATGAACTTTGTATTACTCAATCACATTCATTGCCCCCTGCTTCAGCTCTAGGAACTCCTGAGCCTTCGCATGTCTCGTAGTGGCCGGAAAATACTTGCTCATAAAAAGCTCATGGAACCCAGTCCAAGTCATTGCCTCTAAGTCCCTAGAGGTCTTCACCCAATTCCACCACACTTGGGCCTCACTCTCTAGCTAGAATACAACTAGTCTTATCCTGGTCGTATCGGAGGTAATCTCCATCGCCTCCAATATCTTCTCGCTTTGCATAAACGATAGTGCATATGATGAATCTCCTCCCCCGAGCATTAGGAGGATAATGGGACTAGTCTGCGGGGTGACTCGGACCTCCTTGTCCCCCAGCTGCGCTGAAGCTGTGCCAAGGCGGCGGCTGCAACCTGGCACGCTTGACCTCGGTAAAGGCTGGCCGGTCAAAAGCGGTGGTGCTTGACCGGTACCTAAATCAGACAACCTCCGTCCTCTCTGGACCCGCCATCTACACATGTCAATGGCAAGTTAAGTTTAATGAAGTGTCTCTAAAATGTAAACACAACCACAGGGACCTTATTCACATACCAGATTTTTTCATACTTTAAATCATACGCAACAAAAATTTTATTTTATTTTATTTATTTATTTGTTGTTGAAAACCGAGTGAGCGGTGTCCATGAGCGATTATCGAACAATGACGTAAGCGATGCATTGAGTCAAAGCTGATCAGTGTGCGGTCGCGCTCCACGAACGGTGCGCCCATGCGCGGAAGCCGTCGCGCGCGATTGTCGTGTTTACGACCGCATGGCGAGCGTGTCGCGTGGCCAGGTGTCGTAGCAGCGCGGCCGTCTTTGGCAGCTATTGTTGGTGTCGCTGACACAAGCGCCCCTTGGCGATACAAATTGTATCATGACCTGTTGAAATTTGAACGAACCGCGGCGTTGCCACTGTGCTGGCGCAGCCCGGCGTGTCGTGCGCTCAGTGAGTCGGTGTCTCAGCCTCTTAACGCCACTGTGGTGAGGCGTTGTAGCCTGCGCTCTCGCTCGACCTTGTCGGCCTTGGCGCGCGTGAACCATACCTATCCATGATACAACACATTGTATCGTGACCACAAACTGAAAATGGAGCGTAGCCAATCCGACCTTCATAAATTTTATTTTTTTCATTTTTTTTGCTATTTTTCATACATTACTACGGCTCTTGAGATCACAATTTATTTATTTATTTTTCATATCTTCGGTAGAGACAAATAAGAATTTTCATTATAATTTATTTTATTTATTTTTGTTTACCTGTAAAACCTCGAAAAAAATTTTCTTTAACACATTTTTTTTTTCATTCAATTCTGGACTATTTTGCCCAAAATTTCTCAAACTCCTAAGGTTTTATTTTCTCAACCCTAGTGTTCAACATTTTCCTATATGCTATTCACTAAGCATACAATCTCAATACACATACAACACACATCACAATTATCAGAATGCACAAGGAATGCATGATCTAACCGTGTATCAGTCTAGGTAAGTCGCATACCTAACTAGATACTAGCTATAGCTTTTGTAAAGAGCAAGGAAAAATTCAAATTTTAGAAAATGGTAAAATGGTCATTTCGAGTAAATCGAAATTTTTCTGATCTCGGATGATGAAGCGGATTTCCTTTGTTGGAATCATCTCATGAAATCTAACTAGCGTTGAATTTAATCGAGTGAGGCGAGTCGAATTTCACATTTCGAGGCAGCGGGTGTCGGGTGCGAAGTAAACGAAGTTTGAAAGATATGTGATGTGTGGTCACTACTACATGTACTCATGTGACACATGTTGCCAATTAGAGAGAGGATGAGATGGATAAGAGATTATTGCCAAGTGTAAAATCAAGAAAGGGACCTGAGGAATTAATGAAATGTTAATTGAATAAGACAAAATAGCAAATAGTTGTCTTCTCCATTAAAACACAAAAATTGGAGAACAAATGGGCAGTGGCTAGAACAAATATGCAGTAGGTTGGGTTTTTGAAATTCTAGAGAGAGAAAGTGTGCCTTCTCTCTAGATTTTCAGCCGTTCGGACCGTCGGTTCTCGACGGAGCAAAAAGCAAAGTCGATCACCTGCCTTAGGGGCTAAGTGGATGGAATTTTGGTGGAGTTAGGCTCAAAGAGGTAGTGATCTTTTCTTGTGATATTCTTTGGCTAGAGTCATGTTTATGGTTAGGGATATTAGGGGCTTGGGGATTTGAGCCGATCAAATTCGGTCCTGAAACCTTTGAGCAGAGTGGAGAAAATCAGAATTTGAGGTGAATGAGCGATTGCCAAGCCAGGGGTTTCATTCACGTGAATGGATGTGTGATTTTGTGTTGTTAATTGATTCAAAATGAATTGCTTGTAATTAATTAGCCCATGAGCTAATTTTGGTGTTATTGATTGTGAATTTATAACATGATTTATGTGGATTAATTATGTTGATATATACATACTTTATATATTAACATGAAGGTTTGTTGGATTGGCATCATGCATTCCATATGCAACAGAACATATAGAACAATAGAGTGAGTGCATGTGTGAAATTGAAAGAGAAAAGCGAAAATGTTTGTGAAGAATTTCAGGAAGATTTTCAAATTGCCTTGGAGAGTTGTCAACGGATCACTTGGATGAGGACCATGGTGTTTGAATGTAAGCCTCAGTGTAGTCGATGTATTCTTAGAAGTCGGTAGTGAGTTTCGAGAACAAAGCTTTTGTTTTGAAAGCGTATATTACTATTCTGCTTAGAGCTGTGGCATATGCCGGGGGTCGGTGAGAACTCAGAACATGGGATTGGTCATGTAGACATTCGAGTAGGTTCATGTAATTGCTTGGATGTGATTGTTTTCCATGGCATGTGCACTTAGGTGGGGAGTAACCCATGTAGAAAATTATCACTACTAGGCTTTGCTCACCTTGTCAAGGGATCACTATTTCAGGTACAGGGAGTTTGCACGAGGACAACGCTCACTAGAGGCTGCGTTTAGAAGAAAGCCGTGTTGTGGCTTTGGGTATTCATTTTGTACAACATATATTAGAATTATAAATTTTCATATATGTTGAATTAAGAGTAATGTAAAAACTCTTGAACCATGTAGTATATTTAGTTGGGATATATTTTGATGAGTATTGATGCATGGGCCCAAGTGGCAATTTTTACTCATTTTAATTCATATGTGGACCCGATGTGGTCGTTGTGAAAATTTAGGGCGGAGTTGTATTTGGGTGACTCCTGTACAAGGAGACTGCCGGAATTTCCTCCGATGTCGGGTTACAGACATCCCACGATTGTGCGAGGTTGAAAGGTTGTCAAGCGGGACCCCGGAAATGGGGCGTCTAGCTCTAGTATCCAACTTGTCAGGCTATACTAGCTGTGATGTTCTTACCTTATGACCATGGCACACAGCTTGAGTCATGACCACTGGTATTCGTATACCTAAGCTATCATACTATGCTGTGAAGTTGGTATAAAACCAAACTTTCAAACACACCCACCGAGCTCCCAAGGTAAATGTTTACCTTAGCTCTGATACCAAGCTGTGAAGTTGGTATCAGGACTAAACTTATGGATACACCCATCGACTCCCAGAATTGTCGTTTGCCTTGGCGCTGCGATACCAGTTTGTGGCCTTGAGTCGGTCAGTTGACAACCGTCGACTGCGGAAAAACACAGTGTCTCATTGTCATGAGACCCGTACATGAGTAAAAATGGCCCTTGAGCCCATACGTAATACTCACAAAAATCTAACCAACCATATTAAAATAGTTCAAAGTTAATTACATCGCTCTTAATACATTATATATTAAACTTAAGGTTCTATTTCATGTTTTACAAATTTTATATCAAAGCCACAATCCGACTTTCTTCTCAAAAGCGGCCTCTAATGAGTGTCGTCTTCCCGAACACTCCCTGTACTCGAAATGATGTTCCCTCGACAGGGTGAGCAATGCCCAGTAGTGATAATTTCGTACATGGGTTACTCCCCACCTAAGTACACATATAATGGCAACCAAACACAATCAAGCAAATACATCATCTTACTTGAATATCTACATGATATGGATGAGAATGCGACTCACCCTTTCCCACTTCTCGTGTAACACCTCGAAATATACCCTAGTCGTTTTCGACATGTTTAGGGTATTTTGTAAGCATAATTTAAATATTTCGTGAGTTAAATGCGAAACATGGAAACGAGAGACCCGGAAATTTACAAGACTTAAGGACAAATTGTAATTTATTTACAAGGGCTTAAAGTCATAATTTGAAAAGACTATGGGCCCAAGAAGAAATAATAGGAATTGTTGTGTAATTCTAGAAGGATGAAGGGCCAAAAAGCTAAATAACCTAAAGATTAATTATAAATAGATGTGGGAGACCAAAAATGCATTCTTATTTTGGTCTCCAAACAGAAGCCTACGTGAAGAAGAGGAAGAGGAAGGAGAAGAAGAGGAGGAGGGAGAAACTAAGCCAAGGTATGGAATTTTTGTATGGATTCTGTGACTTTTGCCTGTAAATTATGGTTCTAGCATGATTTTGGTACATGAATTATTTGGATATGGATTGCTGAGGTTTTATTTGGACATTAATTTGGTTCCTTATCTGGGGTTTTTATTAGAAAGATATCCACAACACAGATTTAAGGGGAAGTTTGGTTGAAAAGCCTAGTGGATAATGAGTGAATGGAATCCTTGCTTGATTCGAGTTTTGTAGAATTGGGTGAATTTTGGTTTGAATTCTAGGATTCTTTTGCAAATTAAAAGTGTTTGGGGAGTTGTTTGGAGGGATTCCATGTTAGTTTTTGATGAAGGATGTAATAGGAGTGATCTATGGAAGAAAATATGGAAAAATGGGTGAAAAACACACATTCTGGCATTTTTCGGTGACATGTACCGGTACATGTTACAGTCATTTGGGCCAACATATGCCGTCTGGTCGAGGGGTGTCTCAGATACATGTGATGCTCGGGTTTCCTATTTCGACCCGAGTTTTTAGTATTTTTAGCCATAACTTACTCATTTCTATCCCGATTTGAGTGATTCAAGTGGCTAGTCAAAATAAACTCAGAGGAGAAACAAAAATATAGAAATAATTACCCTATAATTATGACTCTAAGTAGCCGAATTCACTCAAGTGGGCGTGTGCAAACGATTCTGCATCAGTTTGATCATAGAGTAGTCAGTTGTTTGGATGTATCTTGAGTTTCGGTGCTCCGGGTGGGTGATTCAGTTGGAGTAGAACCTTAACACCTTAGCTTTAAATGAGTACAAATATCTGAGTGTCAAATATAGGTTAAAACCCAGAAAATAAGTATTACAAACTGTCCCTAGTGTAATCGGTAAATTGAATAGTTGGCATGCAAATGCCATAACTTTATTTTGGATGATCCGATTGGATTGATTCCAATTCCTAAGAAAAATAGATTCATTGAGGGACAAGAATACATGAATGATGTGTGAATACATAGGCATCATACGCCTGAAATTATATGGAATGCCATATATAATAGGCATGAAACAAGAAGAAATATAGGAAATGCAAATGTAGAGATGTGTTCATGAAACATGAATATGATGAAACATGGCAGGCGGGAAATCTGAACATGAACATGAACATGAAAATAAAAATGTCATGAACACAGAATGTGATAAAGATGGGTTATAAGTTCTGAAAGATATATGATCATATGACTACCTAGGACCAAAAAATGAATGAGTGGACGTCCTGTTGGTGCTTGGCAATCTGGTTGGTGCCCGGCACTCTGTTTGGTGCCGGCCTCCTGGCTACGGTCGCTTTCGGCCTCTGTTGCGTGGCTGGGAGCCGTCTTGTCTGAGTCTTTCGACACCTGGAGTCTTGTGTCGTGCTGTCGGGTACTTGTTATTGCCTACGTCTCACTCATTTCTTATGATTAGTGCAGGTAGTCGGATAGACATATGATAAAGACAGAATAAAAAGAATAAGAGTAAAGATCTGAATGTACCTATTATGCGTTGCGTGGTACCTCCCAGTACTCTGTATCGGGTAATCTCTGTGGTACCCACGGTACTCTCGTATCGGTAAAATAAGTATAGGATTACGTAATATAGAGTATAAGTCCGGTGGTACCCTACGGGTACTTCCGTATAATGGATCTGTGTAGTACCTACTGGCACTTTTGTATACGAATAAGCTCTGAAACTCCCTCTTGGAGTCGAATAAGCATAAGCACATTATAAGCATAAGAAATTGTATAAGTCTAAAGATGACTACGTATGAGGCAAGCAAACTCTGTTTGTTGTGGGATATGTTACGAATACGTATAAACACAGTATATGTATTTGATGTGATATGTACCTCTGAAGAGGACTATTAATAAAATTATCGTATAAGTACGATCGACCTTGTATGTGATGGTCGATATGTTCGACTTATCGTACTCACGGGTACCTTCTTACAAGAATAAGATCTGAGAATTAGGAATCAATTCTATATAACAGTATAAGATCCGTAATACAGAATAAGTTACGTAACACAAGTATGAATCAGTAATACGTATATAGTTACGTAAGACAAGTATGAATCAAAAATACATGTATTAGTTCTATAATACAGTATAAGATCAAAATACATGTATAGAATTAAAGTAATACACGTATAAGACCGAAATACAAAGAATAAGTTACCTTGATATAAATTATCGTTCATTAATATCTCTGTAGTACCTACGGGTACTTTTGTATTAGAATAAGCTCCGTGTAAGATCCGAAGTACAAGAATAAGATCTAAAATACAAGAATAAGTTCAGTAATACGAGTATAAGTTCTGTAAGACCAAGATATGCTTCGTAGTTCAAGTATAAGATACGAAGTACCAATATAAGTTTTGTAGTACTTACGGGTACTCACGTATCACCGGATAGGATTCATGATACCGTTATACGTTAAGTAAATATCTCTGTGTACCTCACAATTTGCCTCCCGAGCAGTATGAACTCGGTAGTAGCAGTATGGTTGCATGAAGCTCTACGGAGTCTGGGATAGTAGCAAGTACCCGATACGTGTTTAAGTACCTGCATTATGAAAGCATGAGTTACGTAACTATAAGGAGATGAGAGTAGTATGAAACATGAGATGATATAGTACATGTATGGCTCGGTGCGAATACGAGGGGAGGAGGAAATGCGAATAAATACAAGATCTGAATAAGCATTGATTCTTGTGAGTATAAGATCGAATAAGGATAAAGTGCGCCGTAAGAGTAATTCTGAGTAAATTATAAGATTGTTTTTTAAGTATGAAGTTCGATCATACGTAGATGAGGGATGCGAACGAAGCTTAGTTGTTACAAAACGATTATGTATGTGAAATATGTGATATGAATTACGAAGATTACGATACTTAATTATTATTATCTGTTAAATTGTGTTTCTGCTATAGATATATTTCCCACTAAGCGTAAAGCTTAGCAGGGTTCTAATAGGTGGTACACATAGGAGGACATCTGCGATCCTTATCTGGTGAGCGGCCTGAGTGAGGTTCACTATATATGAGTTAAGCGCTCGATTTGTAAATGTAAAGTAGTTTTGTATTTGTAAATGGGACTCGATAAATGTGTATAAATTTTGGGCATACTCAAAGGTGGTAGTTCTTTTGATATGTATATGATATTTTGGTCTGTATTGCAAGGTGTGGGCCCGTACACGAAGTATGATTCGACTTTAAAAATGGGGTAAAGTGCAGTATATGGTCTGCGCACCTGAGACTTCCGGTTCGGATCCGCCAGTAGAGATTGGCCCAGGGAGCCGGGGCGTGACAAGTTGAGTGATCCCGAGCATGGGGTATCGTTAACCTAGGGCTTGATGGATATGATACCAACACAAGATGTTTGAACCTAGGTTTTGAGGCGTTTACGGATAAGTCTCAGTTAAGGTGCTTGCCTGCATGGTAAAGTGTTGACCCCTGTGCGGATGTCTTGTCATATGTTGACTAGAGATGAATAGTACCAATCCGACTTTGAAGATTAAGACGGAGATTTGTAGTTCAGTGGGCCTTGTTGTCAGTGAGGAGTCATGCTCCGACACGTAAAAGACATGAAAGAAAGGATCGACGTAAGAGACATTTTTTTATGAGTGTGAATTTGAGGACGAAATTCTTATGAGGGGAGGAATTTGTGACACGAGCCTGCTGAGTCGTTTTCAACATGTTTAGGGTATTTTGTAAGCATAATTTAAATGTTTCGTGAGTTAAATGCGAAACATGGAAACGAGAGACTCGGAAATTTACAAGACTTAATGACAAAATTGTAATTTGTCCAAGGAGCTTAAAAGTCTGTAATTTGAAAAAGACTATGGGCCAAGAAAAATATATGAGTGTTATTATAATTTCTGAAAGGATGGGAGGACTAAGCTAAATAACCTAAAGATTAATTATAAATAGATAGTAAGGAGATTAAAGTGCATTATTTTTTGGTGTGAAGCAAACCTACATTGAAGAGAGGAAGGAAGGAGAGAGGAGGAGAGCTGACAAGGTATGGAATTTTTTGTATGGATTAAACTGACTTTTGCTTATAAGTGATTAACAGCAGTTTTGGTACATGATTACTTAGATATGGATTATGAGTTTGTTGGACATTAATTTGGTTCCCTTATCTGGGTTTTATTGGGAAGACATCCTAACTCTAGATTTAGAGAGTTTGGGGTTGAAAAACCTGTGGATAATGAGTGGATATGGAATCCTTCACAATTCCAGGTTTTGTAGAGTGGAGTGGTGTGGTTTGAATTCTAGGATTCTTTTGCAAATTAAAAAGTGTTTGAGAGGAGTTGTTTGGAGAGGATTCATGTTAGTTTTGATGAAGGATGTAATGGGGTGATCTATGGAAAATATGAGAAGAATTGGTAGAAAAACACACACATTGTGGAAAATTTGGTGTGTGAATGCCATATATAATAGGCATGAAACAAGGAAAGTATAGGAAATGCAAAATGTAGAGATGTGTTCATGAAGTATGATATGATATGAAACATGAATGGCTGAAATGCGGGCATGAACATGAACATGAAAGAAAAGAATTTCATGAACACGAATGTGATAAAGATGAGTTATAAGTTAAGAAAGATATATGATCATATGACTACTAGGACGAATGAATGAGTGGACGTCTGTTGGTGTGGCATGCTGTTGATCTCATTCACGCCCTCTGTGGTGTGGCACTCCTGCTAGTGCTGGCACTCTGTTGCATGGGCAGCCACGTTTGATGGTGGCCCCGGCCTCCTATTTGGTCTTGCAACACTCTAGTGTTACATGGGGGGCACGTCTGCAGTGGGTGCTACGACACCTCGATATGTGTGGTACTGTGGTGCTTGTTGTCTTTGCGTCTCTCATTTCTTATGATTGGTGCAGGTGATCGATGAACCTGATAAGACAACGGATAAAGAATAAGAGTAAGATCTGAGATGTGCCCTGTATCTGATGCAGCCAGTACTGTGGGTACTCCACATTATCTGTATTTGTAGTACCATGGGTACTCTCGTATCGATAAAATAAGTATAGGATTACGTAATATATAAGTATAGAATCGGTGGTACCCTGCGGTACTTCCGTATAATGAAGCGTAGTAGTACCTACAAGATTACTTTTGTATCTGAATAAGCTCTGAAACTCCTAAGAGATCAGGAATAAGCATAAGCTTTGTTATAGCATAGAAATTGTGTAAATTAAAGATGACTCACGTGTAAGGCAGAGCAACTCTGTTTGTTGTGGGATATGTTACGAATACATATAAACTGATATATGTATTTGATGTGATCTCTGTACCTCCCGAAGGACTAATATCGTATGCAGCATAAGTACGTCGGCCTTGTATGTGATATGATTCGATATGTTCGAAACATCGGTACCCTCACAAATTACCGCCATTGCAAGAATAAGATACGAAATTTGAAATCCAGTACGTGGCTTTACAAGTATAAGATCAGTAAAGACAAATAGGATTACGTAACACAGAGTATAAGATCCGTAATACATGTATAAGTTCTGTAAGACAAGTATAAGATCTAAAATACATGTATTAGTTCTGTAATACAAGTATAAGATCTTAAATACATGTATAAGTTCCGTAATACACGTATAAGACCCGAAATACAAGAATAAGTTCCGCAATACCATTATACGTTCTGTAATATCTCTGTAGTACCTACGGGTACTTTTGTATTAGAATAAGCTCCGTGTAAGATCCGAAGTACAAGAATAAGATCTGAAATACAAGAATAGGATTCGATGTGCAAGTATAGGATTACGTAAGACCGGGATATGTACGTGGTACAAGTATAAGTCTGATACCAATATAAGTTTTGTAGTATACGGGTACTCTGTGTAGGATAGAGTTCATAATGCGGTGTACGTTAAAGTGATATCTCTGTAGTACCTCTGGTACCTCCCAGAACAAATTAATAAACTCAGTAATTATGAAGTATAAGTTACGTAAGCTCCCTACGGAGATGCGAGGATAAATATAGAAATTGCCAATACGTGTTTAAGTACCTCTTGTATGGCATAGGATTACGTAACTCCTACGGGAGATCGAAATAAGTATAAGCTTGAGATAAGTATAAGTACTATGTATAAGCTCGATCACGAGTCTGAAATGCGAATAAGTATAAGATGCAGAATAAGCATAGAAGTTTGCTATGAGTATAAAGATCCAAATAAGGATAAGTCATATAAGAGTAATTCACAGTAGTATAAGATTGTTATAAGTATAAGTTCGATCTTAGTAGATGAGAGATGAACAAGCTTAAGTTGTTACAAGAACAATTATGTATGTAAATGTCTTGATATGAATTCTGAGATTCGATACTTATTGCACATTATGGTAATTGTGTTTAATATAAGATATGTTTTCCACTAGCGTAAAGCTTGCACGGGTTCAATCCGTGTGGGGTACAAGAAATGGGACATGCGATCTTTTGCATCTGGCTGGGCCAGCACACGGTAGGGGTTCACTACATGTAGGTTTTGTGACTCGGTTGTAAATGTAAAGTACGGAGTTTGTGTTGTAAATGGGTTCGATATATGTATAGATTTTGATGGACACCACTCTGGTGGTAGTTCTTTTGATATGTATATGATATTTTGATTATGTTATAAGATGTGGGCCATAACCCACAGGTACAAGTTTGGCTTTAAAAAAATCAGGTAAAGAGTCCGTGTATGGTCTCGCACCTGCTTGAACTTCCGGTTGGATTCCTTGGTCGGGTCGGATCGGGAATCGGGGCGTGACATCTCGAGCTAATGAGCTCACTTGGCTCATTACAAGCGATATGAGAAAATGCATTTTCAAAACGAAGTTTTTTGAAAACATACTGCAATTTCGGTAAAATCTATTAGACAACCCTCGAAGCGAGGTTGTTGGATAACTCTAGAAGCAATTCATGGGCTCCTCAGAAGCGTGAATTATTAGACAATCTCTGACCCGATTCTCAGGAAAATCTTCCATTGAAATTCTTTTCACAATAGTTTTCCTTTTTCATTTTCTTTCATGTCATTACTCACACCTATTATTCTAGGTTGATTGCATAGCAAATACATTATGCCATTTCATACAACATGCTAATATATCTCAATCATGCATATATTAACAAATTCACATACTAATCACATGTTATTTATTCATATCAATAACGTCTAAATTAATTCACATGGGCTAATCAACAATCCAATTTAATTCCAATGGCTCTCACACAATTATATTTTATATAATTCAAACACTCATGTTAACACACTAAATTTTCATGCATTAACAATTTCTTTCGAGACACACTCTAAGCTATTCATCTTAGCAATGGCACTTCTGACACACATGGACCATTTCGGTCAAAACAAAAACAGCAGGGCTGTTTTAACAGGTCCCACATCGGCTCAGTGGGCTGTCATTGGGCGGCCTCTCTGGCTATCAGTTCCACTTTGTAGAAGCTAAATCCATGGCCATTCAGGCTGACAACACCAAACCATAATTTATTGCATAAATTATAGCGCGAGCACCTGGCATTCACGTGGTGTCGAAATGTGTCATTTACCCCGGCAATTAGTCCCAAGTTTGAGGTGATCAGCATGTTTCTCTCACGGCCTCATACAGTGAATCATTAACGAGGTTATTAAAAGATTAAATCAAGTAGGGAAAACCCTACCTCCGGAGTTGTGAGGGGAAACTCCACAAAGCCTTGGAGTGTCACGCGTGTAGCACGTCAGAACAGCTTTAGCTAGCCAGCCCTGACGAGCGGAGCGGTCGAACAGGAAATGCAGAAGTTGAACTATAAATTTGATTTTCTAGCCACCCCTCCTTGTTCAGACGAATGGAGAAGAAAGCTCTTTTTCTTTTTATTTTATTCCTCTTTTGTCCCTCACTTGCCACATGTCCAATTGTCATTGGTTGATAGGATTTCTTATCCACCTACTTTGGATTTCTATCCAATTAGGAGATGCCACATGTCCACATGGGCCCACATGAGCTCAGGTGGTAATTACGACATGGCTCTTTGTGAGCCACTCAAATGTCTTCAAAAAGTGTCCTGCATTACACTACGTTGTCTCGACGTGTAAATTACATTGTCTTGGAATTCGGCGTGGTAGCTAGATTTCGCGAGACAGTTCAACAGATGAAGTCCATTTCGTCATCGAGATCTAGAAAAGTGCAGTTTTGGCCAGAAATTACCATTTTACCATTTTGAAAGAATTAGAAGTTTTATCGGAAGCACGCACTTTGTAACTTTTTGTGCTTTTGTATTACGTGTTGCGGCGTGTTTCTTTGTCGATATGTTACGGTTGTGTGTGTTATTGTGGGTGACTTTTATGGGTTTTCGCATTGACAGTTCAGATGGTAAAGTCTCGAATCATAGGTATTCTAAACATTTTTTATTATCAAATATATGGGTCTTGAACCAATTATTTTCGCTATTAGCCTAGATGCTGCGTCATGTTTTAAAGTTTTTAACACTTTTGATTTTTCAATTGATTGTATTACTAACCTAAATCAATTAAAAAATAATAATGTAAGGGTTACTTTACATGGTAATAATTAATAATTTTTTCTTTATACGATAATAAGACATCCAAACCACAATGACAAAGTCATGTTTTAAAATTTTATTTATATTCCCTTTATTAGTGTTGCCTACATCATCTTGTTAAAAGGATTTTTATATAATAATTACATATTTGTCAAACCAACTACTTTTTATTATATCATGGCAAAAAAATAGAACAGGGATAAAGGATAAAAATAAATTATCATTGAAATAGGAATCCAAATATTAACATAAATAATTTTTTTTTTTTTTTTTTTTTGTAGATGAACTTTTATCTACTGTGATTCTTTAAAATGTTATATATATATATATATATATATATATATATATATATATATATTTCTTATTCAAGCATCAAGTATCAATGGAATTTAGGGCACAAGTTTTATAAATTTAATAAATTTAAAATAGAAATATTTATTCTGATAGGCTTAAAAATAATTAGTCCTTTTCAAATGGTGTAAAAATTTGGAAATTAATGTTATTTGTTATAATATCTTATCTTATTATAGATTAATATTTGTTGTGCCAATTAAAGCTTTTACGTAGATAATATGAATTCAAGATTATACAAAGATCCATGATTCATTTACTATACAATGGAAAATATTACTAAGGTGGAATGATATGTAATTGAGTTTCTAAAATATCTCATATTTGATGTTTTCTAATTCCTTATATCCATACCTTGATAATTTGATTTGATTATATATATACAGTCTTATCAAGGCATTATCATCTTTTAATTTAAAGAAAATTGTAAAACCCGAGAAAATTCTAATTTTCTTAAAAAGGGTAAAATGGTAATTTCGGTCAAAATACAAAATTTTTCTAGATCTCGGATGACGAAACGGACTTCACCGTTGGAATCGTCTCGTGAAATCTAGCTACCACGTCGAATTTCATTGAATTCCGAGTCAGTCGAGATTTCACGTTTTTCGAGGCACCAGGTGTAGGGTGCTGCTGTATGACAGCTTGTGAGAGACATGTTGCAAAACCCGTGAAAATTCTAATTTTCTAAAAAAATGGTAAAATGGTAATTTCGGTCAAAATCCGAAATTGTTCTAGACCTCGAATGACGAAATGGACTTCACCGTTGGGATCGTCTCGCGAAATCTAGCTACCACGTCGAATTTCGTAGAATTACGAGACAGTCAAAATTTCACGTTTTTCGTGGCATCGAGTGTCGGGTTCCATATGACTGACTGTAGAGACATGTGATGTGACAAAGAGTCACACTACGTATGCCGTGTGACACATGTTGCATGATTAGTAAGAGAATGGAAATGAATGGCTTAGATTAAGCCAAGTGTAAAAAAGGCCCTTTAAGTCAAATAGTTAAATGAAGGGATAAAGAGGAATTAAGTTAAAAGATTAAATGAATAAGACAAAAGTAACTTCTTCTTCTCCATTTGGAGAAAACGTGCAGTAGGTGTGAAATACTGGTTTTAGAGAGAGAAAGAGTGAATTCTCTCAAGATTTCCCGGCGTTCGGACCATCGGTTCTCGTCGGAGCAATAAGCAAAGTTATTCTACGCGGCAAGGGCTACGTGTGGACACCGATTTTGTGGAGTTCCGACAATCCCAAGAGGTAGGGATTTTTTCCTACTTTGTTTATTCTTTAGCTAAGAGTCATTTGCAATGGATGGGAGTTTGTTGATGCGGATGGTAGTGTTATCTCTCAAAATCTTTGAGCAGAGTGAAGAAATCTCTACTTGTGTGAGGCGGGTGAGCAGGTGTCGAGCCTGGGGTTCCCTTTGTTCACATGATTTGTTGATTTTGTGTTGTTGGTGATTCAAGATGAATTGCTTGGATTGTTATTAGCCCATGCAAGCTAATTTTGGTGTCATTGATTGTGAATTGAATAACATGAATTATGTGATTAGTATGTGAATTAATTTTTTTTAATATATACATGTAAAATATATTAGCATGAATTATTTGGAAATGACATAATGCATTCCATATGCACCGGGGCACCCTAGAACGATAGGTGTGAGTGCATGACACGAAAATGAAAAGAAAGTGAAAATGGTTGTGAAAGGAATTTCAAGGAAGATTTTCCGAAGAATTGCCTTGGAGAGTGATCCAACAGTTCATCGCGGAGGTGGATCCATGACTGTTCGGAAAAATTATCCAACAATTCACCTCGGAGGAGTAGTCCCGATATATTCTTAGAAACTCGGTAGTGTGTTTTCTGGGAACAAAAGCTTTTGTTTTGGCGTATTTTCAACTAGCATTTGGCAAATATATGAGGGGGAGTGATTAGTGCCACGAGTGAAATTTGAGCTAAAATCAACAAAATTATATACCTAAGTTCCTCCCTACTGCTTGTAGTCAAGCTCTTGTGATTATAATTAGTCCCCAGGGTCGAACAGGGGATGGGTTTTCATCCTAAGAATGATTTGCATACGTGCAGAAGGTAAGGCTTTCTATTTGGACTTTTCGATTTTGTTTCAAAGCGATTGGAAGTAGTTTAGCTGGCGAGAAGTGTAAGCGAAAGTGATGTGTGAAAAGTTAACTTTTGAAGATTTGGAGTCACTAACTTGGTAACTTAGAGCGAAACAAGTGTCCTCGGGTTTATCCTCGCGTTATGACAAGCAACCTATAGTCTAGCCATATGGGATCCATGTTTAACTGGCAAACCTCACCTAAAAACAACTCTATTTGAGTTAACACAGGTAACATGCATACATGGCCCTTTTACGAGTTTGAAACCACAACATTAAATATCATTTCGTGGCTCGTAAAGACCATCTAAAACCACAGTGCATCTGGCAATAAGTATACTTTGTATCTAAAGCATGGTAAGAGTATTGGCCAAATCAATAACATTCAATGCTATTATTTATTTTGAGAAGATAGGGCCATAAACACGATACTGTGGCTTTTAATACAAGAGGACGACTGCGTATGCCTGCGCCTGGCTAGCTTCCTTCCTCTTCAAAGAAAGAGCAGCCAAGCATCTCTTGAGTTGTCATCCTCAAGAGGGAATTTGGCGGCTTGAAAATAAGAAGGAAGAGGAGAGAAGAAGAAAAGCAAAACCCTAACTAAACTCACGAAGATATTTACATAAAACTTACCCAGGTAATTTCTTCCTCAATTTGTTGCTTAGGGTTACAAAATGGGAGGGGCTTATATAGGCCACAATGTATGAAAATACCATAAAGCCCTAACAATTTGGCTAAATTTAGGGACAAGGTAATACACCAAAATTGAAGTCGGTTTGCGTAATTACAAAAGTGTGACAAGGCGTGAATTTATTAGACATCTGAATTTCGCTAAGCGACAATTTCGCTAGCTAGCAAAATTTCGCTAGCTATGGCGAAATCACGAATATGAAATCAAGAATTTTAAACTGGGAAGTGCAATTCGTAGCTAGCGAAATTTGGCTAACAAGCGAAATTTTTTTGTGGAGTGCGAAAATGCAAGGAACTAAGCTAGGAATGGTGCTTTGGCGAAAATTTTGGGTCTAGCGAAAATTGACGAACTCGCTAAGTTGCTGAAATTTTTCGCTGGGTTGCGAAATTTTCGCAATCCCGGTAATTGCGCAATCTTAACTGGTCACAGAGTCTTGATTCTTCAGCACCTCTTTGCTCCTCTTACGTGATTTCCATCCTTTGCCTTCATTCTTTCTTTGATTTTTGAATTACATTTGATGGTGACAATTGAGTTCGATCTTCATGATTCATCATATCATCTCAAATATCGAACTCCCAAAATCTGTAAAAACACATAAGCGACCACAAATAACCTCTAAACGGCATAAGTGATACTAAGAAGACTTAGACACTTCAATTGCATAAATATTGTGATTAGTGCGTAGCACCGAGCCTATCTAATAGGGTTGAAATGGCACTTTTAGGCACTAATCACACCCCCGACGGCTTGCTAGTCCCTTAGTCTAAAAACAAAAGGAGATGTATGTAGTGATTTTCAAAAGTTTATGATTCAAAAGGTGTATAAACAAATAAACAATACTTAGCACTAAACGAAAAATTATTTTAGTTTGGCAGGTATGAAAGAACCAAAACCATACAAGAATAATTTCAGGTCAATATTGGTTCCATGATTCTCAACTTGAATTTCCACCTAAGTCTAATGGTTCTTTATATAACCAGATTAAGCCAATAAATTACAAAATTGTCCCCTCCCCCCAACCTAGCACTGACATGGCCTTAAGTTGTTGAACAACCTAGATAGGGCTAGTTGCACTCTTCTTTCTTTATTCAAATGCATTTGTAGTTGCAATGTAAAATTCGACTTCACCAAAGTCGGGTGTAACGAGGGTCCAGATGACTCCCAACCAATTAAGGTTTAGGGCATCGAGCCAAAGGATCACGACCACAAACTCTGAGCTTGCCGGACTACGAGATGACCCGAATCAAGCACTACAAATCGTTAGACTCTACACATCCACCCATGTAACGAACACTAAATCGATGACTCAGCCAATTAAGGCTTACATCGGGCTTGAGGCTTTAGCCATATACCCAGGGCCAGGTGCTCGGGTTTCAAGCGAGAAATACGACTTTATTTTCTTTTTCTTCTTTTCTTTTTGCTTTTTCTTTTGCTTTTTCTTTTTCTTTCCTTTTTGGGAAGACTATTGGTCTTCAAATATGGGTAACACAAACCTATCCTAGGTTTCCAACATACCTAAGGCCCGGCTGTAAGCGAAGAGGAAAGCGAAACAAATTCCACGGCTTATTATTTGTCGGGTGCGGTGTGTGAATTAGCATAAAGGAGAAATTTTCAGAATTGAGCATGCTGGAACTTCAATTGACCAAGTGATTCAAGCATGGAATTTGCTCTAACATAAAGGTGACAAACAATGATTCAATTTTCCAACGCGAGGCAATTCAATTGTCAATTGTATGATTCAATTGTTCAATTGAAAGAAAAACAAATATACATGGTAAAGGCACAAAACATGGTATGCAATGCACGTATATATAAATGAATAGCTTTTGATATAGCCAAAATGGCTAATACATGAATACAAAGCTAAACATACAAAGTATCACTTTTTCTTATGTTTAATACATAAATCTAATCAAAATTGATAGGCGGTTGATAAGGCGGTAGCTATACAAAAATCATAAAGAAACCCTAACCACCTCCACTTTGCTTTGTGGTGGTGGTGGGTCTGAAGGCTGTAACTGCTGACGAAACATCGAATAAGTTTGCGTGCATTGGTGGGCTCATATACGATCGGGAACACGAGGAAGGCCCGAGTGCGTCATGTCTGGCGAAGCATAGAGTGACCCAGGCGACCTTTGATCTTTGAGCACTTTTATTAATGGCTGCTAGTGGCTTGAGATGGCATCCATCACCTGTGATCTCTCTAGGCCCCGGCGTGAACATGCTCGGGTGAATGGTGTCTTTGAGTAGGATGGAGCCGGAGTGTCTGTAGCTACTTGTTGCGGATGTGGCATGTGGAGGGAAGTGGAGGTGATGCGGAGGCGGGACTCCTGTATCTCGGCTCGAGGGCGGGCACATCGTCTCTGGAGTCCTCGGCCACGACCCCGTGCCTCCTCCACAGTCTCTTTGTCGGAGATGGAAGATGTACGAGGCGTGGTCATCGCGCTCACGTGGCGGGAACGAAAGGGCATCGAGACTCTCATCTCGATCCTCGACCTCTTGGGAATCCCATATGCTCGAGAACTTTGGCCAGTAGTCTCGGCATCGATGAGTGGAATGCTCTTGCTCGTACTAGGTCCTTAGATGGACCTTCTCCTCGAAATGCATCGAGGAGGTCATCACCGGCTCGAGGAGGGATAAACCAATACCTCAGAGATCCAGGTAAAGAGCCTCGAGATGGCTCCCTCATTGCCGCGTGTCTTTGTAGCGAACATTCGTCAGGAATAAGTGGTCGATCGGCGACATGCGGGGCGGGGCGCCTCTGTAAAATCTTGGTCCGAATTTGTGGTGTCTCGGCCGGTGCTCGAGACCATCTCGATGGTGGGTGGGCCCGATCTCTAACCCTACGTGGCCGGCGGTATACGCAGGCCCAAAGCTGCTGATATATCGGCCGCTCTGAGTACTCCGCGGCGATCATCGATAGAGAACTGAAGCTCACGCGGACCATCTGCTCCTCGAGATGTCATAGAGTGATAGAACTGCAGCACCACTCGTGGGTAATAATACTGCCTCGGAGTCATGAAAGGCAGTAGTGAATAATCCTCGATCAATCTCATGGACTCCTAAACACAGGATCGACCCTCGTATTTGGGACATCATAGTGACTCTGATGAAAGTCTTTGCGGTGGGTAGTACATTCCCGGAATGGGGTTCCCAACAATGGCCTCCCAATCACGGAGTGGTGACAGCGAGGCGATGATGTCGCCTCTGCGGTGATATTATTTGGTGATGGCACGCTGACCGAGGAGGAGATGACTCGCTGGGCGGGTGTGCGTGCCTCTTGGAGGGTAGGGCCCTCTGGCACTCTCCTGCGGGGCAAGGTGATGGGGCAGGGGGTCCGTCAGTCCCGACTGTCGTCACGATCACTGAGGCTCCTGGGATTTGCCTCGGGGATGAGGCTGGGCCCGGGGCCGGGACCTCTTGCTCACGGCGTGCTAAATCGACCGGCGGCGGGACCACCAGTGCGAACCATATGCGTAGTGCGAGCAGACATTGGAGTAAAGGCTCCCGTGATGAAAATGAAGAAGGGTGCTACGAAGGTACGCTGCGGGGCTTCGTGGGCGGGAGACCGGGCACGGCGGCAGTGTGTTTCGGTCTTGTTTTGCAATGATCTTTAGTCTTAGGCTCTGTGTCGCGATGGCTTTCAGTCGGGGCTCGGGGCTGGAAGGGCTCGAGGCTGCGTGGCCCCAGTGTCGATGGCGAAGGTCGCAGCCGAGAGCGGCGGTAGCGGCTCGGTGCTCGGGCGACGATGCGGCTGTGCGGGCTCAGTGAGGGTTCTTGGGCACAGTGCGGCGGTGGCTCGGGCGGTTGAGCTGCGACGAGAAGGGATCTTAAATTAAGGGAGGAGGAAAAATGAAGTATGTGACAAAACAACCTCCCCTCCTTTTATAAGCTTGGAGTGGCCCAGGAAGGGTCATTCCACAAAATTAAGCTATTATGAATTTGGGCCAAACTGCGTCACCACTGCAAATCGAATTTTGAGTTAAAATGAAAATTAATATATTGCAAAGTAAAAATTAAAATTAAAATTAAAGTATGGGAATATATCTAATAATTGAATAGCAAGATAATATAAAATAATTACCAACTTGCTAAAAATGGAAAATTTGCTAAATTAGAAGTATACTAAAATAGCAAAAAATGGAAATTGACTAAATTAAAATAAAAAAAAGCAAAAATTGTTGAACTGAAATTTGGTTTTTGAGAACACCAAACCAGTTCAATATACCAAAATTGCTGAGGAGGTGAGGAGGATGATCTCCTCGACCCACAGTAGCACAGGTTGACTCCACGTGGTGGATGTCCCGATTGTTGAAGTGGTCCTCACGTGGCTTTTGAGTGGGCGGGTGGCTTACTGAGTGGGTGTTGATAGCAAGACCAATATCTCTTCATCTCCTTGGCTGATTACTCCTTGCAATTCACAGACCTTGTGCTTCCACATCACGAACATTTGAAACAACTTCATCAGTTATTGGATTTTCATTTTCTAGCAACTTCTGCTTGTTGTTCAAATGAAATATGTTTAACTCCAAGGTCATGTTACCAAAGGTAAGTTGCATGACTCCATTCCGACAATTGATGATTGCATTGGCTGTGGCTAGAAATGGTCGTCCTAGGATAATTGGTACATGATTGGGTTCATTTGCAATTGGCTCGGTGTCGAGCACTACAAAATCTACTGGGTAGTAGAATTTGTCTATCTTCACTAAGACATCCTCAACTATCCCCTTAGGGATTTTTAAGCGATCTATCGGCCAATGATAATGATGTTGGTAGGTTTAAGTTCACCCTAAACCCTAGCTTTGCTTGTATCTTGAATCTCGACATTAGGTTCACATTGGCTCATCAACAATGGTTGTCGCACTTCCACGATATTGTTGAAATTGTGGGAGATCCGCAGATCCTTGTATTTGACGAAATTATTTGCTTTGGATTATGTGACTTGCTCGGTGAAATGCCTTCTTCTCAATGCACAATCCCTTCTTAATTGTGCAAAATTTCAAAATTTTGCATAAGCAGGGACTTGTTTGATTATGTCCAATAGAGGTATGTTAACCTTCACTTGCCTTAAGACCTCAAAAATGCCTGCTTGCTGAGATGCCTTCTTCTTACCTCTAAGTGCTTGTGGAAATGGAGGTGGTATGCGGTATTTCATTGAATCTTCCTTTAGGAGGCATGCTCAATTGCCAAATTCTCTCCGCTGGATTCTTGGCGAGGCTTTGGCATGGGTCGATCGGCCTCTTTTCCACTCCTCGGGGTGATTATGGCATTCGCATCATCCATTCTGAATTGTTGGATGATCTGCCTCATGGATTCCTTTGGGTTTTAGCGCTGTTTGGGAGGAACCTTCCTCATTCTTGTACCTCCGACAACTTGTTGATCTTGGTGATTGAATCTTTGTAGGTTGTCAATTTTTGGTTAAGATTGCTCTCAGCCCATCCCCATTCTCTTATTCGAGTGTATTCTCAACGGTATCAATCCTTTGTGCCGGTTGCACATTGATTCCTTTTGTTCCTCAACAAGTTGCCTACCACCTTACTCAAATTGATATGGCTTGTTCCACTTTGGAGAGGATGGTGGGCATTGTGATGAAGTGGGAACCAAGCGTGGTTTGGCACGGGGGTACATAGGCGGGGATTGGGTTTCGAGGAAAGGTTAGAATTGATTCCTCAGTGGAGTGTAGGTATTCCGTATGGAGCATTGGGTTGTGGTGGCTTGTATTGACTACGGTATTTGCACATTACGACATCAAATCCTTCATTGTAGGGACTATAGGACCTTTGTTCTCTCTTTTGGATGTATAGGGATTGGAAATTGTTGCAGGGATTGGCTTGTGCGGGATTTTCGATCCTTGCATGAACTTCATGGAGCCTTTTTCCTTGGCTCCCTCCTTTCCTAAATTTAAGGTTGAAATCAGCTTTCATTTCTATATCCTACGCGTGTATAAATCCACTCCCAAGAGTTTGGCGAAGGTCTCATTGTTCCATTTCCTAGGGGTTTGGCTCAAATCGACCCTTAGAGTTTCGACCCGTAATTTAAAAAATCCATGGCCGTCGGGATGCTTACTAAGAAAGTCTCCTCCACTTAGC
The DNA here is from genome assembly GCA_016808115.1 of Tetrastigma voinierianum. Taxonomy (NCBI): domain Eukaryota; kingdom Viridiplantae; phylum Streptophyta; class Magnoliopsida; order Vitales; family Vitaceae; genus Tetrastigma; species Tetrastigma voinierianum. The sequence continues at coordinate 239,224 of JAEQBH010007330.1, read as the reverse complement.
ATGGTTTCAAAGGCGCCTCATGCGGGGAGACTACCACCATAGAAATGGTTTACCGACATCCATGTATCAAACCCATGATGTGGGCATGCAGTGATGGTCTCCATAATCTCTCCCAACACTGATAAAACCTATATCCATCTTGAAATTTGCAAAGAGTATAAATTTGTCTTTTTCAAATTATTGGTCTTTATGAGCGAAGAACTTCTTCGAAGTGCACTGCTGACTCATTGTTCTTATGGTTCTAGGCCTTAGTGAGTTTAGCCAAATCTTGGCCTTGTCCTTTAGGGTAAGTGGAAATGCTTTCAGCTTAAGCAAATCCATGTCCATCATTCCTTCCTTAAAGGTAGTGCATACTTCCTCAAAATCCCTTATATGAGTGTAGTTTTCATTTTCCATACCATGGTATGTGGGAGTAAGGGGTACCAAGTAAGGCCCTCGTATATCTTGTGGGAGGTATGATGCAGGAGGGGCACTAACCTAGGAGGGTGGATGTGATCCCTCATGGTTCTATAGACGAGTTGGATCGTTGGGGTTCCGGGTTGGCTGCGTTGTTCTTCGAGACGGTGGATCCATGGTATCGGTGTGTCTGCTGACTTCAGCGGCCCAGGTCGAGTTGTGTCTTGATTCTATGTAGTCTACGATGTGTCTCTATCCCAGCACTTGGAGCATAAACACTGTTACCAAAATTTGTAGAACTGACAAAAGTACCAGCAAACTTGCAAAAAGGGTTATTATTAGCTAAAATAAAGCGATTGGCAATAAAAACAAAAGCAGTCTTGGAGTTACGCAAAGTGATGGGCTCTTGGCGAGTTCACTGTGGGTTACAAAAGAGGTAAAGTTACCTTCACTTGTGATGTTGATCACCAAGTACACTCAACTCATCATTAGTTTGGCACATCCCGACAACGGCGCAAATTTGATTCACCGTGCCACGGTAAGTGGCCCCAAAATCATGAATTTATATACCTAGAAGTTCCTCCCCTGCTACTTAGTGGTCAAGCTCTTGCGATCTATGGTAATCTAAGTCGAACACGAGGATGGGTTTTCATCCCCAGAATGGTGCATACGTCTGAAGGTAAGGCTTTCTATTTGGACTTTTTGGATTTTTGTTTCAAAACAGTGGAAGTAGTTTAACTGCTGAGAAATTGTAAAAACTGAAAGTGATGTGTGAAAAGTTAACTTTGAAGATTTAGGTCACTAACTTGGTAACTTAGGGCAAACAAGTGTCCTCGGGTTTTATCCTCGCGTTATGACAAGCAACCTATAGTCCTAGCCATAACTGGATCTATGTTTAACTAATAAACCTCACCACAAACAATACATTTGAGTTAACCACGGGTAACATGCATGCATGGCCCTTTTACGGTTGAAACCCTGACATTAAATATCATTTCGAGTGGCTCGTAAAGACCATCTAAACCACGTGCATCAGCAATAAGTATACAACGTATCACAAAGCATGGTATGTATTAGCGAATCAATAACATTCAATGCTATTTAAACCACATTTGAGAAGATAGGGCCATAAACCTGAGTGCCTATTTTGGCGAATCATAAGCAGGTACCTAACCCATAGCAGGATCTATGTTTAACTAGCAAACCTCACCCTAAAAACAACTCCTATTTGAGTTAACACGAGGGTAACATGCATCTATGGCCCTTTACGATTTGAAACCACAACATTAAATATCATTTTGGTGGCTGCGTAAGGAGCCGTCTAAAAACGCGATGCATCCCAGCAATAAGTATACTTTGTATCCTAAAGCATGGTAAGTATTGGCCAAATCAATAACATTCAATGCTATTCAACCTATTTTGAGAAGATAGAGGCCTATAAACCACCCGATGCCTGTGGCACAATACAGAGGACAACTGCGTATGCCTCATACTGACGAAGCTTCCTTATCTTCAAGAAAGAGCAGCCAAGCATCTCTTGAGTTGTCATCCTCGGGGGTGTTTGGCGACGAGAAAATAAGGAAGAGGAGAGAGAGAAGAGAGAGAAAAGCAAAACCCTAACTAAACTACGAAAGATATTTACATAAAAACTTACCAAACAATTTCTTCCTCAATTTGTTGCTTAGGGTTACAAAATGGGAGGGGGCTTATATAGGCCACCCAATGTATGAAAATACCATAAAGCCTAACAATTTGGCTAAATTTAGGGACAAGGGAGTAATACACCAAAATTGAAGTCGGTTTGCATTAATTACAAAAGTGTGACAAGGCAGTGAATTTCGCTAAGGCATATAAATTTCGCTAGGCAGCGAAAATTTCGCTAGCTAGCGAAATCACCAAGAGATAGCGAAATCAAAATTTTATTTAGAGCGTGCTTGCAATTTTGCTAGCGAAATTTCGCTAGCTAACGAAATTTCGCTAACTTGAAATTTTTGTGATGTCGAAAATGAAAGAGATTTCGTGAGATAGTCTTTTAGCGAAATTTTGGGTCTAGCGAAAATTGTGATTTATTAAGATTAACGAAAATTTACCATTGGGTTCTGAGGCCACCGTAATCCAGGTGAAATTTTTCGCAATCTTAGCGAATTCACAGGTGCGATTCTTCCTTCCTTTGCCTCTTTCTTCCTCTTACTGCGTTGATTTCCATCGCTTTGCCTTCATTCTTTCTTTGATTTTGAAATTACATTTGATGGTAAGCAATTGAGTTAGATCTTCATGATTCATCATATGTCGATATCGAACTCCCAAAGGAATCTGCAAACACATAAGTAATACAAATAACCTCTAGCGACATAAGTGATGCAAGGAGCTTGAACACTTCAATTGGCATAAATGACATGATTAGTGCGCAAAAAGCACTCAAAACCTATCTATATAGGGTTCAAAATAGCACTTTTTGGGCACTAATCAGGGAGTCGGTGAGGACTCGAGACATGGGATTGGGCATATAGACATTCAAATAGGATCATGTATTTGCTTGAGTGTGATTGGTTGCCATGACATGTGCACTTAGGTGGGGTAACCATGTAGAATTATCACTGCGGGCTTTGCTCACCATCGAGGATCGATATTTTAGGTGGGAGTGTACGGGGATGTGGCAGCGCTCATTAGAGTAGCTTTGAGAAGAAAAGCGGAGCATGTGGCTTTGGTATTCATTTTGTATAACATGTATTAAAACTTTAAATCTTAATATATGTTTGTATTAAGAGTGATGTATCAACTCTTGAACTATAGTAATATAGTTGATGTATTTTGGTGAGTATTGATGTATGGGCCAAAGTGGCCATTTTTACTCATGTATAGGTCTCATAATATGAGACACTGGTATTGCGCAGGTTGACCGGTTGTCAACGAGACACCCCGGGATTGGGGCATCACAGCTTGGTATCAGAGCTTAGGTTTATAAATACCTAAAGCTTAATGTTGGATACTAAAGTATAGTTTAGTATCAATAAGTTAGGTATACGATTACCTAGGACTTGATGGACGCAGGGTTAGATCAGCATTCGTGTGCATTTTGATGAATGAATTGTGTATAACATGTTTGTTGTATGTGTTATGTGCTTATGACGATAAAGCGCATAGGAGAAAAAGTTGTTTAGTTTTGGGCAAAATGGTCTAAAGAAATAAATGAGGAAAAAAATTTAAGATGATAGCTCTAGTTTTGAACATGATGTGTTATGCCTAATAGTGTGAAATTATTGCTTAATTGAGATAACACATAGGAAAAAAAAAGCTGTATTGAAGAAATTTTAACTGCAGTGTGTAAGCGGAAAAAAAATGTAATGAATTTATTTGGTTCTATTGGAAAATGAAAATATATATATATATATATATATATTTTTTTTTTTTTTTTTTTTTTTTGGTCTTCCAGTATGTGGAACAAAATGAAAAAAAAAAAAAGAGTGAAAAAAAATTTGCGAGAAGAGAGCGAGAAGTGGATGGGCTGCGCCCCATTTTCAGTCTGATCCTGTCTGATGGATTGTATTGTGATGCGAGGGTCTTTGGGAGCGTGCGTGGGGTGGCCACGACACGACCGGGGAGGCCTGCGACATGACCCCACGACAGCTACCGACGGGGTCCTGGCCACGTAGGCTGCGCATGGGCGAGCGACGCATGCGTGGCGGCTTGAGGTGAGGTCTCGTCTGAAAATTGTATCGTGGGTAGGCGATGCGTTTGTGGGAATATGGTGCGGCATGGAGTACGCGTCTGTGACTAGCGACACCGTGCGGCCAGCGGGTGTGGCGGCAATGCTGCGCGGCATGGGCCTCGGCGTCGCGATCTGATTTTGTAGCATCGCGATGAAGCGGCGATGCGGCGGCGACTGCGACCACGGCGCGAGCGCCATGTCTGACGCCCGGGGAGCCCGCGATATGGGCGCCCGGGTGCCGCAATCTGATACCCGTGCCGCGACCCGGTGTCGACTCGCGGCTGTGCGTGCGGCCTAGGCGTAGTGCGCGCGACTGGAGCTTGGGTGTGCACCTATGCACCCGACCAGTTGACTACGGGACATTATTGCACAATCCCTTTGTTCATAGGCCTTGTTCCTGAGCAACATTCCGCGAGTTTTAAAAAAATAATAATAATAAAAATAAAATAAAATTTTATAAAATAAAATAAAATATTTTTTTGTTAAATATGATTTAATATATGAACTTATTGTCTTGCATTACCTATGAATGCATGGACATTGTGTATGAAATGTTTTCGGTATGTGAATAGTGTCTCGGGATTGTGTTTACACTTTAAAGATACTGCGTTAAAACTTAACTTGCCATTTGACATGTGTAGATGGCTAGTCGAGGGCGAGGACGTAGGGGTCGTCCACGAGGTGCTGTGACACCAGTATTTGACCGGCGAGGCCTTTGCGGGGCGTAGGGATGCGGATTTGCTGGCGTACACAAGCTAGTGCAGCGGCGGGTAGCGGGGAGGTCAGGAGAGTAACCTCCACGGGTTCGGGCGCATCATCTCCGTGTCGCGGGGGAGGAGATCGGAGTGGTGCCGGACCATTGGTTCATGCGGAGTTGAGAAGGTATTGGAGCTATGGGGTGCCTCGTCGACCCGAGGATCGGATAAATGCATTCCAACTGGGGTGAGGCCCAAGTATGGGTGGGCTGGGCGAGAAGACCTCTAGAGATCTAGAGAGAGCGATGTCTTGGGCGAGTTCCATGACCTTTTCATGGAGTAGTATTTTCCTAGACAACTGCTCGACACGCGAAGGCTCAGGAGTTCCTAGAGCTGAAGCAAGGGACTATGACCGTATTGGAATATGTGGCTAGATTCACGGAGCTAGCCCGTTTTGCTGATGACTACGTGCCCACGGACATGGCTAAGGTCAAGAGATTCAAGAATGGGATAAAGTTGTCCATTCGGGGCAGGATTGTAGTACTCTACCTACAGGACATGGACTCCATGGTTGGGACGGCCCTGACCATAGAGAGAGAGATCGAGAATACTCGGAGCACTCTGGATGTGGGTGTTAGTAGCAAGAGGAAGGAGAGTCAGTCTTCTTCTAGTTCGGGAAAGAAGCATAAGGCTTCTAGTTCACTTGGGTTCCAAGGACGCGGTCATCCGGGCCAGGGACAGATCAGGGTTACCCCGAGTTAAATGGGTGGAGTGGTGTCAGCACCATTGCGGCAAACTTCGGACATATGAGGAGGATTACCCACAGAGACGGGGATCGGGGTTTTAGGACAACGCGATCCGGTCGGCCCGAGTGGGACCGGGGAGAGGATATAGTATATTCCTCCACGACCCGGTCTGAGACGAGCGATGTCGGTTCGAGGGTACGCGAGCACCTCGGGTGCGGTAGGCGAGAGGAAGGCTAGGTTATGGGTCGAGCGAGGGCGGGCCCGCGGCGAGGGCGTCGGGGGTTCGGGCGTGTCCTCGCCATAACACCACCGGCTAAGTCGACCATCGACCCGATCATACGGGGTACTTTTGCTATCTAAACATGGGCAAGAGTGTTATTTGATTTTGGTACTTCGCATTCATTCATTGCTGCATCAGTGGTGATAGAGTTGGGCTTAGAGGTTGAGGCCTTGGAAGAGCCCTTGTATGTGAGTTCTCACCTAGGGATTAGGGCGAGGATAGGGATGATATGTCATGTTTGCGAGTTAGAGATCTCGAGGATTCTACTCACAGTGGACCTGAGGGGCATGACCATGTCAGAGTTTGACGTTATCCTTGGGATGGATTGGCTGACAACTTATAGAGTCGTTATCAATTGTGAGCGTAGGAGGGTTACCGCCTACACACAGAACGGTACTCGTGTTGTATTTCAGGGGGACAAGCATGATATTTGCCTAGGCAGGTGTCTGAGTCGATTGTCATGGACAATTGGTGGAGTTGGCTAAGAGCCTTACGGAGGACCGAGGTGAGACCCGGACTAGATCTACCTCCACAGTAGTTTGCGAGTATGAGGATGTTTTTTAGGATGAGCTACCAGGATTGCCTCCGCAGAGGGTTGTAGACTTCGGTATCGAGTTACACCCTGGTACTTCGCCCATCTTTATGACTTCGCATAGGATGGCACCAATGAGGTGCGGGGAACTTCGAGTCACAGCTATAGGAGCTCTTTGAATGAGGGTTCATTCGCCAGAGAGCACTTCACCATGGGGCGCTGCAGTTACATTTGCGAGAAGAAGGACAAGACCCTTACATTTGTGTGACTACAGACGAGTTGAACACGGTTCTGATCAAGAATCGGTACCCATTACCAGGATTGGCCGATTTGTTTGATCGGTTGAGAAGACGCAGGTGGTCTACTCGAGATGAACCCAGCCATATTTGGTTACACCATCGGCGAGGGTTAGGAACGAATATCTAAGATGGCGTTCGGATTGCGTTATGGGCACTATGAGTTTACAGTGATGCCCTTTGGATTGACGAATGCGCCAGCAACATTAATGGATCTCATGCATAGGGTCTTCCAACCCTATCTGGATCAGTTTGTCGTAGTCTTTGTGGATGATATCTTGATCTATTCCCAGTCAGAGTGAAAGCATGAGTATCACTTGAGGATTGTTCGATTGGCGAGATCATGGTTATCTATAAGTTCGATGGGTGCGGTTTGGCATCTTGGTGAGATTTTTTGGGACACGTGGTGTTAGCATCGGGCGATGTCAGTGGGTGAGAGAGGTCGGCGGGTGATGAGTTAGCGAGGTTGAAGTCGGTCTTCGAATCACGTAGTTTCTTGGGATTAAATTTGCAGGTACTACAAGAGAGATTCATTGAGGATTTCTCGATTAAACACTATGTGAGAATGACGAAATGAGGTCAAGTTTGGCGAAATGGCCAGATGCGAGGCATTCGGGAGTTGAAGGAGACTTACTTCAGCTCCTATCTTGATAGTCGGATAAAACGGTACACGGTGTATTGTGATGCCTCGAGGGGCTGGGCCCGGGATGTGTTTTGATGCGATCGGGAGGGTGGCCCAACATGGTTCCCAGGTGGTTGAAGAATCATGAGCGAATTACCCCACACGACATGGAGTTGGCGACGTAGTCTTTGCTTTAAAGATTTGCGCCCTTGCATATGGCGAGGAGTTCGAGGCATGCTCGGACCGTAAAAGTAAAGTATGTCTTCCACGCAATGGGGACATGAGACGACGCGAGATGGATGGAGTTTCTAGAGGACTATGGCTTTCACTTTGCATTACCATCTGGTAAGGCAAATGTGATGTGACAACGCTGATCGGAAGTCAAGGGAGCATTGGCTAGTATAGCTTCGAGAATGGCGGATGCTGAGGTATGGGACGATTTAAATTTCACGATTACCACGGCGGGCTGAGTCGTTAAGAAAGTTTAGTAGCAACACCGTCTCTTTTGAGTAGAGTGATTGAGTCCTAGGGACAGGACGCGGAGATAGTGTCCATCAGGGCCAGGGTGTCTGGTCGGTGCAGTGATGAAATTTTGGACCATCCCGGATGGTAGTCTTCGGTGCAGAGGGCGGGTAGTGGTTCCTGATTGGCCGGGTTGAGAGAGGAGATCTCGGGGGGTTTCACTTTGCTCGATTTGCGGAGTGCGTCAGTGGCAGAAGATGTACCGGGATCTTAGTCGCCAATGTGGACGGGATGAAGAGACACGTGGGGACTTTGTTCGACGATGTCTCACGTGTCGCGAGGTTAAGGGCGAGGCACGAAGCGGTAGTACCGGAGTTGTTGGAGGTAGGCGAGTGGAGAGTGGGACACGTCATGATGGATTTTGTGACCCACTTGCCACGGACACCACAGAGGCATGATGCGGTATAGGTGATAGTGGACCGACTCGCAGCGAAGTCGGCACACTTTCTAGCAGTGTGAATGACCTTCACATTGGAGAGATTTTCTTGGGTTGTACATTCGAGATGGTCACGTACATGGAGTGCTAGTATCCATGAGTGTCGGATGGAACTCGAGTTTGCGGTGCACTTTGGAAGAGTTTCCAAAGGCTATAGACTACAGTGACAATGATGCAACTGCCACAGACCGGATGTGATCGAGGAGAGGACCATACGGGTGTTAGAGGACATCTTCTTGACATGTGTCTAGGTCGTAAGGGTAGGCAGGGAGAAGCGGTGCCCTTAGTGGAATTCACCTACAACAGTAGTTATCAAGCGAGAGTATACGGATGGCGACATATGAGGCATTGTATGGGAGGCGTACGGATCATAATATGTTGGACCCGAGAAGTGGGAGAGAGCTCCATCGGTCTGATGCGTTAGAGCCACCTCTCAGGAAAGGTGAAGCGATACGACGACATCTTCTCACGCATTTCCCGGAGTCGTGAGAAGAGCTATCTTTGATGTACGACGTCGACCCTTAGAGTTCAAGGTTGGTGATCACGTCCTCTTGAGTGATGCTGGGAGGGAGTGGTCGGGTTTAGCGGGAAGCTATCGTAGAGTTCATTGGACGCCGAGGATACTTTCAGAGGGTAGGTATAGGCGTATCGTTAGTTGGCTTCTGTGAAGCATGTCAGGTGTCCATGAGGTATTCCACGTCTCCATGCTCTTGAGGTACACTCCAGATCCAGCTCATGTAGTGGATTGGGGAGAGATTGAGGTTGACACGGATGGGACAGCCGGAGGACGGTGTGCATTATGGATAGCCGGGATCGGTATTGCGGCCTTGAGCCAGGTGATTTAGTGAATGCTTATGGCGACAGGTGGAGTGGAGGAGTCAGCGTGGGGCCAGAGGACGATGCGGGCCACCTATCCCTTCTTGTTTAGGGATGAAGGTACGTGGTTTAGTCGTTTAATACTTAAATGACTAGTTTACATGCATGGCATAGTGCATGTTGCATATGCATGTGATTTGTTTTAATTGTATAGAATTTCGGGACGAAATTCTTTTTAAAGAGGGGAGAATGTAAAACCCGAGAAAATTCTAATTTTCTGAAAAAGGGTAAAATGGTAATTTCGATCAAAATCCAAAATTTTTCTAGATCTCGGATGATGAAACATACTTCACTGTTGGGATCGTCTCGCGAAATCTAGCTACCACGTCAAATTTCGTAGAATTTCGAGACAGTCAAAATTTCACACTTTTCGAGACACCGAGTGTCGAGTACCGTATGACAGCTTGTGGGAGACATGTGATGTGACAAAAGTCACCTACTACATGTACCCATGTAACACATGTTACATGATTAGTGAGATGGAAATGAATGGCTTAGATTAAGCCAAGTGTCAAAAAGGCCCTTTAAGTCAAATAGTTAAATGAAGAGACAATGAGGGAATTAAGTTAAAAGATTAAATGAATAAGACAAAAGCAACTTCTTCTTCTCCATTTGGAGAAAACGTGCAGTAGGTGTGAAATACTGGTTTTAGAGAGAGAAAGAGTGGTTTCTCTCTAGATTTCCCGGCCTTCGGATGGAGTCGGTTCGTCGGGCGAAGCAAAGTTGTTCTACGTGGCGAGGCTGCGGCGGACCGCCGATTTTGTGGAGTTAGGCAACCCCAAGAAGGTAGGATTTTCCTGCTTTGTTTATTCTTTGACTAAGATCCATTTAATGGATGGGGATTTGTTGAGGCACGGATGGCCGTGTTGCTCGATCTCAAAATCTTTGGCGAGTGAAGAATCCCTACTTATGTGGTCATGAGCAGTCTTGGAGCCTAGAAAGTTTCTCTGTTCACGTGATTTGTTGTGTTGTTGGGTGATTCAAAATGAATTGCTTGGATTGTTATTGGCCCATGTGAGCTAATTTTGGTGTTATTGAAGGTGACTTGAATATCATGAATTATGTGATTAGTATGTGAATTAATTATGTTAATATATGCATGTAAAATATATTAGCATGAATTGTTTGGAAATGGCATAATGCATTCCATATGCACCGGGGCACCCTAGAACGATAAGTGTGAGTGCATGACACAAAAAGTGAAAATGGTTGTGAAAGGAATTTCAAGGAAGATTTTACGAAGAATTGCCTTGGAGAGTCAATCCCAGCAGTTCATCTCGGAGGCGGACCCATAACTGTTCGGAAAAATTATCAACAATTAAGCCTTGGAGGTAGTCAGTATATTTACCGAAACTCGGTAGTGTGTTTTCAAGAACAAAAAGCTTTTATTTTGAAAACTGTATTTTTGCTCGCATTTGACTTAGGCATGTGTGAATGAGTCGATGAGGACTCGAGACATGGGATTGGGCATGTAGACATTCAAGTAGGATCATGTATTTGCTTGAGTGTGATTGGTTGCCATGACATGTGCACTTAGGTGGGGAGTAACGTGAAGATTATTACTCGGGCTTTGCTCACCTGTCGGATGGCTAAGTGCTGAGGAGTGTCTGGGATGACGAGCGCTCATTAGGGGCCGCTTTGAGAAAAGCCCAGAGCATGTGGCTTTGGTATTCATTTTGTATAACGTGTATTAAAACTTTAAATCTTAATATATGTTTGTATTAAGAGGAAGTATCAACTCTTGAACTATAGTAATATAGTTGATGTATTTTGGTGAGTATTAATGTATGGGCCAAAGTGGCCATTTTTACTCATGTATAGGTCTCATAATATGAGACACTGGTATTCCGCAGGTTGACGAGTTGTCAACGAGACACCCCGGGATTGGGGCGTCACACATGTGATGTGACAAAAGTCACCTACTACATGTACCCATGTGACACATGTTGCATGATTAATGAGAGGATGGAGATGAACTAGTAGGTGTCAAAAAGCTTTAAAATCGGAACTAAATGACACAGGGAATTAAGTGAAAAGGGTAAAAGATTAAAATAAAAACAAAAGACCATCTCTTACTCCCATTTGGCTGTTGGAAGCGAGACGTGAGGGGCGGTTTAGCGAGAGAAAGAGCAACTTCTCTAGATTTCTGACTTCGGACCAGTCAATTCTTGTCGGGCGAAACAAAATTGATCTGGCTGCCAAGGGCTACGTGGACACGATTTTTGGGTTTCAGCAACTCAAGAGGTGAAGTCTTCTCCTACTTGGTTTATTCTTTGGCTAAAAGCCATTTTAATGGATGATGATTTGTTGAGGCCTTGATGGCCATGTTTTCGGTCTCAAAATATTTAAACCGAGTGAAGAATCCTAGATATTAGTGAGCAGTCTTGGGAACCTAGGGTTCTCTTTATTCCGCGTGAGTTGTGTGTGAATTTTTGTGTTGTTGGGTGATTCAAAATGAATTGCTTGAATTGTTTATTAGCCCATGTGAGCTAATTTTGATGTTATTGCTATGAATTGAATAACATGATTTATGTGAGTTAATTTTTGTTAATATATGCATGTAAAATATATTAGCATGAATTGTTTGGAAATGGCATAATACATTCCATATGCACCGGGGCACCCTAGAACGATAAGTGTGAGTTCATAACACGAAAAGTGAAAATGGTTGTGAAAGGAATTTCAAGGATGATTTTTCGAAGAATTTGTAGAGTTGTCAACCAGGTTAAATACCGGAGGCGGACCCATGACTGTTTCGGAGAATTGCCTAGCAATTCACCTTGGAGGGTTGTCGATAGATTTTCTGAGTCGGTGAGTGCGTTTTTCGAGAACAAAAACCTTTTGTTTTGAAAACAGTATTTTTCTCACATTTGGCTTAGGCATGTGTGAAGGAGTCGGTGAGGACTCGAGACATGGGATTGGGTGTGTAGACATTGAAGTAGGATCATGCATTTTCTTGAATGTGTTTGGTTGTCATTACATGTGCACTTAGGTGGGGGGTAACCCATGTAGGAGATTATCACTACTGGGCATTGCTCACCCAGTCGAGAGATCATTATTTCAAGTACGAGGTGTTCGGAGGGACGGCAGCTCACTAGAGGCGCCTTTGAGAACAAAGCCGATATGTGGCTTTGGTAGATACTTTTGTATAACATGTATTAGAATTTTAAATTTTAATATATGTTTGTATTAAAAGTGATGTATTAACTCTTGAACTATGGTAATATAGTTGATGTATTTTTTTAAGTATTGATGTATGGACCCAAGTGGCCATTTTTACTCATGTATGAGTCTCATGACATGAGACACAGGTTTTCCGCAGGTTGAAAGGTCTTCAACGGACTCCTAAGATTAGGCGATCACAAAAATGAATTAATTTTGAAATTCGTAAAAAACAAGATCATGTAATTTATAAAAAATGGTACAAATATTTTATATGAATATCAATATTTAATTATAAGTTTATCAAAGTAGTAAAAAGCTTTGCACTTATTCTTTCATCAAACCCTCACATCAAGTCCATGAAATCTACATGAACACTAGATAGCTATAATACTAGCTATGATGATTTCATTTTCTTGGTGCATGACAAGAAAACTTGCTTCGATGACCCAATATTGCATCCACACCACCATTATACTAACTATAATGTTTAATTTAGTATAAAATTATTGTATATTAATATAAACTTTTATTATAATAAAATATATATTTATCTAGATATTGTACAATGTAAAAAAATGGCTTACAAAAATTTGTAATTCACTTATATTATTTTTGTTATATATATGATTTATCAATTTCTTAATGATTGAAGAATTACATGATTTTTTTTTGAGCAAGTAAAATTGGCGTTCTCAATTTATTTAGATACATGTAATATATTATAATAATAATAATAATAATAATAATAATTATTATTATTATTATTATTATTATTATTAAATTTACATTTATTTATTATTTAATCTTGTATCATAGTCCTTTTAATATTATATTATAAACCTATTGTGTATATTTTTTTCTTAATATAGTGATTTAAAATATATGTGTATGTAAAGGCTTTTATATTTAATATTATAATCTTTTAATGTGGTGATGCCTATATACTTTAAAAATATATCTCCCATTGTACCTCAAGGTCCTCAACTTAATAGTTCCTATCTTTTCTAGCTTTGAGATAGGTAATCATTGTCTTCCATTTTTCAACCTAGAAGAAAAACCAATTTCTTTGATTCAAGTGTCATTTGTCGTAGTCAAAATCACTTTTCATCCTTGCAGAAGCAATAGATGAATGGTCGACCAGTTTCTTGGGAAGCGTGTGTGTGTATGAAGAAAGAGGAAATGGCGATGACTTGAGAGACAAAAATAATTTCTCTCTCATGTACACACGCGCGTGACATCACCCTTTCTCTCTTGCACACTCCCCTCCCTGTCTGTTTCTCACCTCCCTCTTTCTTGAAATATTTTAAAATTCTTAATTAAAGAAAGGTCTTAAATTTTAACATCAAAATAAAAATCAATTTAGGTTTTTAAACTAAAATAATCATTTACTTATTTTTTTAATTTATAATTTAAAGATTAATTTTTATAATTTAAATTAAATTAAAGTGAAAAAGCTAAATTAAAAGTTACTAAAACTAAAGTTAGCTTTTAATTTTCATAAAAATTTAGTAAATTAAATATTTTTTCTTTACACATTTATTTTTTAAAGTAAATATTAACTTATTTTTTAATTATAAGTTTACATTTAATTTTTAGACTTTTAAGTGAAGTAAATCTAAAAGTCAGCAAATTAAAATTAAAATATTTTTAAATAAAATTACAATTTATTTTCCTTTTATAATTTAATTGAATTTATTTTTAAATAATTCAATATTTGCTAAAATAAATGGAAGAAAAGTTTTAATTAGAATAATTTATTAAAATTTAAAATTAAAATTGAAAGCTAACTGGCTTTAAATATTTAATTACACTTTTAATTTTTATACTTAAATTTTAATTACGTAAAGGTGCAAAAAATCCATAATTTTTTTTTCTAAATATCCCTCATAGGCGCTCACGCTTTCTCTTGTAGTTCAAATTAGCCCATGCCATAACTTTTGGTGTTAAATGTCAAAACTGACATTACATTGACAGTTAAATCAATCATATAAGCAGCTAACGTGGTGTTTTTTTATCCTAATTCCATTTAAAACTTTAAGGGTTTCTAATTAGGGGAAATCAAAAGCGCTAATTTCATCTTTATAAATTTCTTCCAAAATACAACATTAGGGTCAAAGACATAATTTTTACCCAATTTTAATTTTACTTTTAGTTTTAACACTTAAATTTTATTTCAATTTAAGGTATAAAACTTAACGGAATCTAAAATTTTTAAAAAGATTAGAGATGATTTTATGTTAAAATTGAATTAAAATATATTTTTAATTCATTTTTTTAAGTTTAAAGACAAAGAAAGAGAGGGAGATCGGTGAGAGGGAGACAGAGAGAGGTGGGTGAGAGAATAGAGAGGGTGGCATGCGAGAGAGAGGGTGAGCCGGAGGTAGAGAAAAGGGAGGGAATAAAAGAAAAAAGTAAAAGAATAAAATATAATTGTTTTGAAAAGAAAAAGGAGTGGACCAGAAGGGGCTAGTTTGAAGATTTCTTTCAAGCTTATCACATCAGATCATTTTTGCAAGGTCAAATAAACTCGTCAAAACCGGGAAAAAAATGAAGTTTTTGGTTCAACAACTATTAGATGCGTATCAAAAATCAGGAGAAAAGAACAAAAACAAGGGCTTTGTTGTTCCCTAATGCCCATCCTTCAAGTGTCAAACTCGAATAAAGGTAAAAGAAAACATTTTTTCCACAATCCTTGTTTTTTACATGATGTTCATTACGGGTCCATGGATTTTTCTTTTTCCACCTCCCTATTCATTTTATGTGACACCCCAAATCCCGGGGTGTCTCGTTGACAACCCGTCAACCTGCGGAATATCTGTATCTCATATTATGAGACCTAATACATGAGTAAAAATGGCCACTTGGGCCCATACATCAATACTCATAAAAAAATACATTAACTATATAACAATAGTTCAAGAGTTATTACATTACTCTTAACCAAAACATATATCAAAATTTAGAGTTCTAATACATGTTTTACAAAAATGTAATCAAAGCCACAATCTGGCTTTCTTCTAAAATGCGGCCTCTAGTGAGCGTCGTCTCTATTACACTCCTGTACTGAAATGATCCCTCAGCGGGGTGAGCAATGCCCAGTAGTGATAATTTCCTACATGGATTACTTCCCACCTAAGTGCACATGTCATGGCAAACAATCACACTCAAGCAAATACATGATCTTACTTGAATGTCTACGTACTGATCCATGTCTCGAGTCCTCAGGCTCCTCACATCACTTAAGCCAAATACGAGCAAAAATACAATTTTCAAAACAAAAGCTTTTTGTTCTTGAAAACACACTACCGAGTTTCGGTAAATATATTGGACAACCCTCCGAGGTGAATTGTTGGGTAATTCTGCAGAAGCAGTCTGTAGATTAAGCCTCGAGATGAGCGGACAACTCTCCAAAAGCGATTCTTTGGAAAATCTTCTTGAAATTCCTTTCACACCATTTTCACTTTTCTTTTTTCATTTCGTACTCATGCACTCATACTATCGTTCTAGGGTGCCGATCATATGGAATGCATTATGCCAATTCAAACAATCTATGCTAATATATTTACATGCATATAATAACACAATTAATTCACATCAAATCATGTTGTTAATTCTGACAATAACACAAGAATTAGCTCATGTAAGAACAATTAACCAATCAAACAATTCGAGTTTGAATCACTTAGGAAACCAACAAATCGCATCAAATCGGTGAGTGAAACCTGAGGTCGGCACTGTTCACGGCCACACAATAAGGATTTTCTCTACTCGGTTCAAAGGTTTGGAGACCGATAACACGGCCATCCAGGCCTCAACAAATCACCATCCATAAAATGGCTCTTAGCCAAAGAATAAACCAAGTAGGAAAAGATCCCTACCTCTTGAAGTTGTCGGAACTCCACAAAATCGGTGCCCACGCGTAGCCCTTGCTGCGTAGAGCAACTTTGCTCCTTGGTCTGTCGAGAACCGAAGGTCCGAACGCTGGGAAATCTAGAGATAAGTCACACTTTCTCTCTCTAAAATCTGGATCTCCCACTCACTGCACATTTTTGCTTTCTTTTTGAAGAAGAAGACTATTTCTTTTTGTCTTATTCATTTAAACTTTTCAATAATTCCATCCTTGTCCCTTCATTTTGATTTTTGTCACATCACATGTTTTTCTGGCAGTTTCACGACACGACACGGTGCCTCAGCGTGAAATTCCGACTATCTCGAATTGATAAAATTCGACATTAATGTATATTTTTGCGAGGGCGATTCCAGCGGTGAAGTCCATTTCATCATCTGATGTAAGACCCGAGAAATTCCAATTTCTAGGAAAAGGGTAAAATCGTAATTTTGGTAAAAATTCCGAAATTTATTCTCTAGATCTCGGATGGTGAAATGGATTTCACCGTTGGAATCGTCTTCCGAAATCTAGCTACCACGTCGAATTTCATCGAATGCGAGACATTGAGACTACACGTTTTTCGAGCATCGGTTTCGAGATCTGGAGAAGCTTGACTTGAGATGTGACAAAAGTCACATATAACATGTACACATGTTATACATGTTGCATGAGTAGAGAGATGATGGAAATGGACGACCGGAATAGTGCCAAATGGCAAAAATCTAGAATAAGGGACAAAATTGGCATTATTGAAATTGTTAAGTTGGATGATAAGACGAAAAATTAAATAGTACTCATCTTCTAAAATTAAAAAGAGGAGAAAACGTGAGAAACAAAAAAAATGGGATGCAGTAGCCGATTTGTTTGGTTTTAGAGAGAGGAACATCGTTCTCTCTAAATTCAAACCGTCGGCCGTCGAAATCCTTCGGGCCAAGAAGAAGGAAAGGCTGCTGCACGCGGAGATGCCTCTTTCATGGACTCGGTTTAGGAGTTTCGATCAAACTTCAGTGAGGACTATCCTACTTGGGTTTATTTATTTAAGTGTTTTATAATGTTTCGGTTGGCTTAAAGCCTTGAACGGCCGTTTGATCGGTCCCAAAACTTGGGACCGAATTGTTAGAAATTTTTTTAGCCATTGGACAGTCCACGGACTGGGTGTGGACGTGAGGGGCTGTTTGGGTATTTATTTCATAAATTTATGCTATAAATCATGTGTTAGTTTGTATAAGGCCGGAAATAAGCCCGAAGTGAAATTCGGGTTCCGCAAGAAATTGAATAGATGATTGATGATTTCTTAGGGAACAGTAAACCGAGGGTTTCATTGTTCATAGGAATAGTGTTCACAAAATATTTTTGTGAAATAATGTGTTTGGTTGAGTAATTCAAGTTGAATTGCTCGTGTTTGATAATTAGCCCAAGTGAGCTAATTTTTGGTGTAATGAATTGTGAAATTACATGACATGTTTGTGTGTGATTTAAATTGTGAATATATGCATTATTATATATATTTACATGTGTTATATAATTGTATTGGAATTGACATGTCGTTCCATATGCCTTTGGGGCACCACAGAGCAAATAGGAGTGAGTGCATGAGATGATTCTTGAAGAATGGTTTGGAGGGTTGACTAAATAATAATAGTGTATCGGAGGGTAGTCCATATAAAATATCAATCGTCGGGTCGGCCCAGTTGATATACATCGGTAGTCACAATATAACATCGGTCGGTCAAATACTTATATCGGAGGGTTGTCCATAAATAAAAACAAACATCTTTATTGAAAATAAGGTTTCTCATCACGTGGCTTAGGTAAGTGTGAGAGTCGTGAGGACTCGGGATATGAGTTGATCATATAGATATTCAAGTGGATCACATTGCGAATGTATGTTTTCATTGGAGCATTGCATATGCACTTAGGTGGAGAAGTATTAGCCCGATTAGGGTGATTACTCTGCCGAGCATTAGCTCACTGTCGAGGGATATTATTTTAGTGCGGGGGGAGCACACGAGAACTGACTCATCATGAGGCCGCTTTAGAAGAAAGCTAGGGTTGTGGCTTTGGTTTATTATGTATACATGTATTAGAATTCTAGAATTTTGATATGTTTGTACTTAGATGAATTATAAACTCTTTGAAATATGAATATGTATTTGGTTTGTGATATATATTGGTTGGTGATGATGCGGGGGCCCCAGTGGCCATTATTTTTCTCGTTTGAACCATATGTGGTCGTTGGATATGTTAGGACTTGATTATGTACCAGGTAGAGCTCCAGGTACAAAGGAGACTCATGGGTTTTCAAATCGAGAGATGTCGGATGCAGACATTTCTGATGTTCCGTGAGTTGTGGGGTAGTCAGCGGACCTCGGGATTTGGGCGTCACGGCAGTATCGGAGCTTGGGTATACAGGCCACCTGGGGCTCGGGTTTGAATTATCATCGCCCCTTGGGTGGTTTAATGTAAGTTAGGTATGAGATTACCTAGGAAGGTACGGAACAAAAACTAGAACCACTGACATGTGTGTTTTGTGTGTGGTCATGTGAATTGATGAATTGTTGTGTGTGGTGTGTAGGCCATGTTGTATGTACGATGATTGGTTTGTATGCTTAAGTGATTAGCACATTGTGTGGGCAGGAAAACAAAGTTTGAGTTTCTGAATTAGTAAAAATTTGGAAAAAAAAGAATAAATAAAATAAATTTGAATAAATTTATTTGGTTTATTGGTTGATCAAATAAAATTTTAATAAATTTTAAGGTTGAACACTAGGATTAGTGTTAGGTCATGAGGTTTTGAGGAAATTTTGGACAAATGTTCAAAATTAAATGAAAAAAAAATAAAGGAGAAGAAAGAGTATTTTTCTAAGGTTTATAGTGTGAAAAACTAGAGAATGAATAAAATCAAGATTTTATAAATTTATTTGAGTGTTCGAGAAGATAGAAATATATATATATATATATATATATATATATATATATATATATATATAAGTATATTTTTTAGTATTTCAAGTGGTTGGAAAAAAAAGGAATTTTAATTAAATAAATAAAAATCAAATAAAATGAGACAAAAATTTTGGAAAAGTAAATTTTGTTGATAAAATATGATTTAATATATTGGATAAATGGTCTTGCATTGCTTATGAATCACGGGGACTTGATATATACAACGATTACGTGTATGAATAAAGGTCTCTAAAATGGGTGTTTATGCCTCAGATATTGCATTGTATTTTAACCGTCATTTGAACTGTGATGGCTAGTCGAGACGAGGACGAGGACGTAGAGGCGCCCACTGTGGCAATCGGTCAGCACCACCGACATTCGACCAACCATCCTGTGTGATTTAATAAGCAGCTTTGTAGAGGTCAGAGGTATCAAGTGGTAGCAAAATGATAGCACAGGCCGGTATAATGTGCAGTTAGGAGGTCCTAGTAACCTCCAGAGGTTTAGGGCATCATCCTCCGACATTCACAAGGGGAGGAGATCCGATGGTAGCGCATCATTGGTTTATGCAGTGCAGAAAGTGTTGAGACATGGAGATTACTCTCGACGCGACTCAGATCGACTAGCCAGAACAATTGGGGAAAAGGAGGCCCAAGTATGGTGGAAATGGGTAAGAACCTCTAGAGACCTAGAGGCGATGACATGGGCAAAGTTTCAGGAGCTGTTCATGGGTAAGTACTTCTTCGACATCGCGAGGCATGCTAAGGCTCGGTTCCAGAGTCAAGCAAAGTGGGCGATGTCTCTGTGATGGATTATGTGGCGTTCAGCAGAGTTAGCCAAATTTGCTTGATGATTACGTACGTATTACGGCCAAGAGATTTGAGGAATGGACCGTTGTCCATTCGCTAGGATCAGAGGGACTCAAATACGTGATACGGACTCCATGGTCGGGATGTACCCGACCATGCAGAGAGATGAGATATTCCTGAGCACTCGGATGCGAGTGTTAGTGGTAAGAGGAAGGAGATTTAGTCTTCTTCTAGTTCAGGAAAGAGGTAGAGAGCTCCAGCCACGAGGGTTTCTCAGAGTCGCACCCATCCGGCCAGGATGATGAGAGTTGCCACAGCAAAGTGATGGTGTGCTACCATTGTCACTCAAATTGACACGGTGAGGGATTGCCCCTGAGACAGTGGATCCTGTGGCTTGCAGCATACCCCGGGCCAGAGCAGGACAGAGGATACAAGACGCTCCTCCACACAAAGACTAAGAGACAGCGAGGAGCCGCCCCGCCTTGGGTGGAGCCAAGGGCACCTCACATTTCACAGGCAGGCCCGAGAGGCCAGATTATGGGTAGAGGCAGAGGACGAGGCCCATGTGCAGGACATTGGGTGGGTCCAGGTGTCTACGCTGATCACACCGCAGCCGAGTCAAGAGGATCAACCAGCCATACAGTGGCACGTTTGCTATCTCGCCTATAGCAAGAGTGTTGCTTTGATCCCAGTGCTTCGTGATTCATTCATCACGCATCAGGATAGAGTCGGGCTTGTGAGGTCGAGACCTTAGAGGAGTCTTTGTATGTGAGTTCCCTCAGTGGATAAGTACAGAACAGGATGATATGTCGAGGTTACGAGTCGAGATCTTGGACCCTACTCACGCGGACTTGAGGATCATGGACATGTCGAGTTTGATCGCCATCCTCGGGATGGATTGCTGACAAAATTACAAGGTCGTTATCGATCAAGTGGAGCGTAGGGAGAGTTACCGCTACACGCCAGGACTCGCACTCGTGTGGTATTTCAAGGACAAGCATGATATCTTCCCGCACAAGATGCGAGTCCGTGTGTCGTGGACAAGCAATGGGTTGGCTAGCGAGCCTTACCCTAGAGGACGAGGAAAGACCAGACTTAGATCTACCTCGAGTAGTTTGTGAGTATGTGGATGTTTTTCCGGATGAGCTACCGAGATTACCTCCGCATAGGGTTGTAGACTTCGGTATCGAGTTACACCCTGGTACTTCACTCATCTCTATGACTCCGCATAGGATGGCACCGGTTGAGTTGCAGGAACTTAGAGTCCAGTTACAGGAGCTACTGGATAAGGGATTCATTAGACCGAGCACTTCACCATGGGGCGCTCCGGTTCTATTGCGAAGAAGAAGGACAAGACCCTTCGACTGTGCATTGAGTACCGAAAGTTGAACAGGGTTACAATCAAGAATCGATACCCATTACCGAGGATTGACGATTTGTTTGATCGCTGAGAGGAGCGAGTCTATCTGCAAGATAGATTTTCGTGACCGGGTTACTCATCGCTTGAGAGTTAGTGAGACAGATATCCCTAAGACGAAGGCTAGACGCTAAGCATGGGCACTTTGAGTTTACAAGGACGCTTTTTGATCGACGAATGCGAAGAAGATTCAAGGATCTCATGCATAGGGTATTCCAACCCTATCTAGATCATGGTCGTAGTCTTCGCGGATGACATTTTCGATCTACTCCTACCGAGCGGGAGCATGAGTATCATCCGAGGATTGTATTACTTGTCGAGACCATCTACTGTACGCTAAGTTCAAGAAGGCGAAGTTTTGGCTTATTAAGGTGAGATTTTGGACACGTATGCTTGCATCAGCGCGGTCGCTGGACCCGCAGAAAGGTCGAGGCCGTGATGAGTCACATACTGGTTACCTTCGAGATACGCAGCTGGGGATTGGACTGGCACATGTAGAGATTCATTGAGGATTTCTCCCGTATAGCAACACTTATGACGAGGTTGACCCGTAAGGAGGTCAAGTTTGATTGGGATGACCGATGTGAGGAGGCATTCCAGGAGTTGAAGAGGAGACTTACTACCTTCCTATCTCGATAGTCCTTATTGTGGACAAAATACTGTGATGCCTCGAGGGCTGGACTGGGATGTGTTTTTGTAAGACCCGAGAAAGTCCAATTTATGGAAAAAGGGCAAAATCGTAATTTCGGTTACAAAATTGTAATTTCGGTTAAAAATCCATAATTCTATTTCTCTAAATTGATGACAAACGGATTTCACCGTTGGAATCGCCTCGTGAAATCTAGTTAGCACGTGAAAATTTCAATAATCTGGAGATAGCCTGAATTTACATCGCCGAGGCATCGCTTCGTGCCAGAAAACGATTTTCTCGGCGCGACTAAAGTCACATATAACACGTACTGCAGCCAAGGCGGCATAAGTAGAGAACATGAAAATGGACGACCGAGATAGTACCGACGTCAAACTGGAAAATAGGACATAACGTATTAATGGAATTGTTGGGTTACAAAAGACGAAATAGCTAATAGAACTTAGTCTTTTCCTAAATGAAACCAAGAGCAAAAACGTGATCAAAACCGTGATAAACAGTAGGCCGAAAAATGGAGGTTTCGGAGAGAACTCCTGCTTCTCTCTAGAAATACGCTGATCCGACCGTCAGCCTCGTGACAAGCATGTTTCCCACGCTGAGAGGGCTTCCGTGGGTACCGTGATTTAGGAGTTTTCTCAAACTCCAAGAGGTAGGGTTTCTCCCTACTGGGTTTTATTCCTCTTAAGTACTTTACGAATGTTTGAGTGTAATGAGGCCGTGAGGGGTCGTTTCACTCCATCCCAAAACCTCGACTAATTGATATGAATTTTGAAACCCAGAAGAGTAGCAAATGTGGATCGCCACGGCTGGTTTGGGGTGTCAAATTGTGCTTTTGCATAATAAATCATGTATTGATTGGAATGAGGCCTAAATGGTTGAAATGCGTTCACAAGGTGAACCGCTGATTTGTGATTTGTCTTAAATAGTAATGAGGGTTTCACTATTCCCAAAGAATAGTGTTCACAAAAATATATTTGTGTGAAAATGGGTTTGGTCGAAAGGGATTCAAGTTGAATGTCATGTTTGATTATTAGCCCAAGTGAGCTAATTTTGATGTTTGAAATGATAATTACATGACATGATTAAAGATTGATATTATGGATATGTGCATGTTTACATATTTGCATGTGATTAGATCAGCTGAATTGGCATACATGCATTCCATATGCACCGGAACACCCTAGGACTATAGGAGGAGTGCATGAGATGAGTCTAGAGAAAATGGTTCTGAGGGGTTGTCTAAAACATTAATTATCTGAGGTAGTCCAAATTAAAATAACAATCACGAGACGCACCCAATTGATATCTACTCCGAGGGTAGTCCACAAACAAATAATATATCAACTGGCCGGAGACGGCCCAATTGATATATATACACTGAGGGTTGTCCACTAACAAACAAGAATTTCATAATGAGGCTTAAAGTGAAAGTGTGAGAGAGCTCTGAGGACTCTGATCCGAGTTGGTCATGGTGACATTCAAGTAGGATCATACTTGCTTGAATGTATGTTTATTTTGGAACATTGCACCGCACTTAGGTGGAGAGTAGCCCACGTAGGCGTTCCACCATCGAGCATTAGCTCACCGCCGAGGGATATTATTTTACAGTGAGCGTAAGTAGGGACTAGCCGTCTTAAATGGATCGAGGATTAGAAGAAAGCCGTCAAGGGTTTCGCTGATGATATATACATGTATTGAAATGTCTAATTTTAATATATGTATTGTACAAGAGTGAAAATATTGTAACTCTTGTAACTATTTGGTATATAGTTGATTCATAGTTAGTATGTATTATGAGTATCGCTTCTCAGGCCCAAGTGGACGTATTACCTATGTGTGATTTATTATATCGATATATTGGATATATTGATATATTGACCGTTTTGGGGACAAGATTTTATGTGTTTTGTATTTGGGTAGAGCTCCCGTACAAAGGAGACTCACTGATTTTCGTGAAAATGCTCAGGTCACGACATCCACGAGTATTCCCTGGTCGACGGTAGTCAACTGAATTTCAAGCCAGCAGCTTTATGCACCCAGAGGGTAGTAGCTATGGTTCCGCCACCGAAGAATCATGAGCGCACTACCCCACACACGAAAGGTTTGGAGTTAGCGGTCGTAGTCTGCGAAGATTTGACGCCACTACTTATATGGCGAGAGTTCGAGGCATACCAGACCATAAAAGTCTAAAGTATTTTACGCAATGGACCCCCAATATGAGGCAACGCAGATGGATTTATTCCTAGAGGATTATAGACTTCACTTTGCATTACCATCCCTGTAAGGCAAATGTGGGTGGCTGGGATGCACTTAGCCTCTTAAGTCATTTTGTTATCACAAGATAGATTCTCCTGAGCTCGCTGATGCCTCTAGGACTGGACAAGAGGCTACAAAGACGAGCAAGACATAGGGTACGTTGGGAGTTTAGGCTACACCGCTCTCGTTGAGCGTGAGTGATCGAGTCCCAATGGCAGACGTTGCAGAGGTACCATCAGACCGTACACTGTGTATGAGTGACGAGGGTCGACCACCCACACAAATGGTAGTCTTCAGATAGAGGATGTGTAATGGTTCCCATTCGAATGATTTGAGAGAGGAGATTTTAGTGAGTTTCAACGCCTTCCTGATTTGCCGCATCCGTGTGGCACGGCATGCACCAGATCTTCGCTGGCCGCGAATACCGGGAGCGGTGATGAAGAGACATCGTAGGGGACTTTCAGGCGACGATGTCTCACGTGGCCGCCAGGTAGCTACCGGTGCACCGAGCCGAGGCCGCCAAATGCATCGGCTGCAGCCGGTCGCTCGAGCACGCCACGATGATTTGTGACCCACTCACACTCGACACCGCAGAGGCATGACGCTGTATAGTGATAGTGGACTGCTCACGAAGCCTGGGTGACATTTTCTAAATTGCATGATGACCTTCTCATTGAGAGATCTCACTGTACATTCGAGAGATAGTCCCACTATGGAGTACTAGTATCCATAGTGTGCCTGATAGGACTCGGAGGTGACGACGCACCTTTGGAAGAGCTTCCAAAGGCTACAGCAATACCCACGACCATGAGCACAACTCTTCCACCCTCGTAGTTATGGTCGCTTGAGAGGACTATACAGTGTTAGAGGACATGCCGAGAGCATACGCGTCCCGATCATAAGGGTAGCTGAGGAGCACTTACTCTAGTGGAATTCCGCCTACAACAACCTATCGGGCGAGTACGCATGGCACCATATTTAGTACTTGTACGGAGGCCATGCAGTCACCGTTATGTTGGAACCGAGGTGGAGAGAGCTCCATCACTGTCCCCATTTGATTAGGAGACACCTCCGAGAAGGTGAGCTTGATACGATTAATGTTTTCACGCCGCAGCCTAGAGAGCCATGCACGTACGACGCCGACCGGAGTTCGAGGTCAGATCACGCCTTCTCAAGGCGAGCGCCTAAGAGAGGCGACGTTCCTAGTTTATGTAGTTATCGCCGAGTTTACTGGGCCCTTCGAGATACCGAGAGGGTAGGCACTGCTAAGGCACGGCTGGCGCACGCCAAAGATGTCGTGTCCACGAGGTATTTCACGCCTCCATGTTCTAAGTATAATTCCGCAGATCCAAATACGTGGTGGATTGGGGACAAATTAAGGTTGACACTGATGGGACCTTTGAGGAGGGACTAGTGTGCATTTTAGATAGTCGTGACCAGGTTTTGTGACGCAAGACCGTGAGGCTAGTGAGGCGCGGCACAGACTATTTGAAAATGAGGAGTCCACGCGGAGCGAGACACAAGGCGCTATATCCCTTCTTGTTTAGGGATGAAGGTACGTGGTTTAGTCGAAGTTACATGCATGGTATAGTGCACGCCAGATAATGGCGTGAGCGTTTTGATTGTCCGCACTTTCGGGACGAAATTCCTTTAAGGAGGGAGAATGTAAGACCCGAGAAATTCCAATTTCCTGAGTGCCAAGAAAATCGTAATTTCGATAAAATTTCGAAATTTATTCTAGATTTCTACGGCGAAACTGATTAACACCGTTGGAATCATCTCACGAAATATAGCTACCATGTTGAATTTCATCGACCTGACAAATAATTTACACGCTTCGAGGCATCGAGTTCGGGTGCCGAAAAACGACTTGAGATGTGAAAAAAGTCACATATAACATGTACACATGTTATACATGTCGCATGAGTAGAGAGATGATGGAAATGGACGGCCGGGATAATGCAAAATGTCAAAAATCTAGAATAAGGGACAAAATTGGCATTATTGAAATTGTTAAGTTTGATAATAAGACGAAAAATTGAATAGTACTCATCTTCTCAAATTAAAAAGAGGAGAAAACGTGAGAAACAAAAAATGGGGATGCAGTAGCCGATTTGTTTGGTTTTAGAGAGAGAACATCAGACTTCTCTCTAAATTTCTCGGCAAATTCGACCATCGAAATCCTTCGGGCCAAGAAGGAAAGCTGCTATACGCGGAGAGGCCTACTCATGGACTCCGGTTTTAGGGAGTTTCGTCAAACTCCGAGAGGTAGGGGATTTATCCTACTTGGGTTTTACACTTTATTTAAGTGTTTTATAGTGTTTCGGTTGGCTTGAGGCCTCAACGGTTTGCTTGACTCCATTCCCAAAACTTGGGATGTAATTGTTAGGAAATTTTAGCTATTGGACAAATCTACCTGACTAGGTGTGGACGAGGGGCTGTTTGGGTATTTATTTCATAAATTTATGCTATAAATCATGTGTTGGTTTGCATAAGGCCTGAATGGATTTGAAATCTCGGCCCACAAAGTGAACCGATGATTGGTGATTTGCCGGGAACAGTAACCCGAGGGTTCACTGTTCATAGGAATAGTGTTCACAAAATATTTTTGTGAAATAATGCTTATTGAGTAATTCAGTTGAATTGTTTCCGTGTTTGATAATTAGCCCAAGCGAGCTAATTTTTGGTGTAATGAATTGCGAAATTACATGACATGTTTGTGTGATTTAAATTATGTGAATATATGCATTGTTATATATATTTACATGTATTATATAATTACTGAATTGCATCATGCATTCCATATGCACCTGTGGCACCCTAGAACAATAGGAGTGAGTGCATGAGTGCGATTCTCTGGTAATGGTTTTGAGTAATGACTAAATAATAATAATTATCGGAGGGTAGTCCATATAAAATATCAATCATTGGAGTCGGCCCAATTGATATAACATCGGAGGGTAGTCCACTAAATATAACATCGGAGTCGGTCCAATACTTATATCGGAGGGTTGTCCATAAATAAAAACAAACATCTTTGTTGAAAATAAGGCTTTCATACGGGCTTAGGTAAGTGTGAGTGAGTCGGTGACTGGATATGAGTTGACTACATGTATATTCAAGTAGGATCACACATTTAGTTGAATGCATGTTTTCATTGGAGCATCGTGATATGCACTTAGCGAGAGTAGCCCAATTAGGTGATTCCACCATCGAGCATTAGCTCACTCCCGTCGAGGGATATTATTTTCTGTGCATGTGATGTAATGAGGAGATCTGGCCATCATAGAGGCCGCTTTAGAAGAAAGCTCTGCCAGGGGCTTTGGCTATTATATACATGTATTAGAATTCTCAGAATGATATATTTGTATAAGAGTGAATTATCAACTCTTGAACCATGAGATATGTATTTGGTTGTGATATAATAATGAGTGATGATGCAGGGCCCAAGTAGCCATTATTTACTCTCATTCGACCCTATGTGGCTTGGATATGTCAGATAAGTTATGTACTAAGGGTAGAGCCTCGTGATGTGCTGAGACTCGTCCGATTAGTGGAGAGATGCCCGTCACCCGACATTCAATACGAGTGTTTCGGCTGATCTGCAAAGCTAACTGACCCTGGATTCGGGGCTCACATCTCGAGATCTAGAAAAATTTCGGATTTTGATCGAAATTACCATTTGACCCCTTTTCAGAAAATTAGAATTTTCTCGGGTTTTACATTTTATGTCAAAGATTTAAGAGATTCTTTTCTTGTTCCAATCGTTTTTTTTTTTTTTGTAGTGTGTAGTTAAACTTCCATTTCATTT
Source organism: Tetrastigma voinierianum (assembly GCA_016808115.1). Lineage (NCBI taxonomy): Eukaryota > Viridiplantae > Streptophyta > Magnoliopsida > Vitales > Vitaceae > Tetrastigma > Tetrastigma voinierianum. The sequence goes on along the minus strand of JAEQBH010007330.1, from coordinate 211,172 downwards.
TTTGCTTGTAGTTAAAAAATTTTGTCTGATAGTAATGAAAATGCAGGTCCTCCTAACACTGAGTTAATCTCTTTAATTTGTTAGTCACCAGAAGATAAGTTTAAAGAGAAAACTTTTTAAGGTATTTCTCTATTTTATACATTTCGTATCTTGTACCTCTCTTTATATTCAACAAAGGAACTATATTTATTAGCATTCTATTTTTTTTAAGGAAAAAAATATCAAGCATTTGGACAGGATTGAGTTGTTTAGTGACAAATAGATGGGCTTTATTTTAGTTTAAATGTAGTTGGATTGTATTAGTAGCTTCTATCTATATAAATATTAATCCAATATGCTAAAAATTTGAGAGCAGCCACAAATCTGACTCATGTTTGTATGTGATAATATTATACTTATTTCTTATTTAGTTATTTTTTCTTTCACAATTTTAGATAATATATATTTTTTCTTTGGTACAATTATGGCAAATGTAAACTAACTAGGCCCATAGTCACACCCATTAGGATTGAGTTAATGACAAGCTAAATGTATAATTATAGGAAAAACAAAATAGAAATGATGAAACATATCTATAAATCCTAAATTTTATTCATAATATTCAATATACTATAAATTTATTAATATTATTTAATTGTTTACATTTTTTTATTAGCAATTACAAAATAAAAATATTGTTAACAAAGTTTTTCTTTCTTATGTTTAGCTTATTTTTATAATGGAAAATGAAGAAATTGTTATATATTTAAAATATTGAAAATTTATATAATTTTAAGTTACTTAATTTTATATACACAATTCAAATAAATTTATACTAGCATATAAAATCATTATTCAATTAAAATTTATTTCTTATTTTTCTTCTATTAACTAGTCATAACAATTAAAGAAAATGAGTAGACATAATAGTTTAGTGTAATTTTCTTCTCGTTTTTTCTAAATGATATTTCACTTTTGTTTCTTATAATTTAAATACTAATTTGAATTTTTCAATAATAATTTTCCAATTGTGAACTTGTCTTAAATTGACTTAAAGATTTAAATTCTAATTTCAAATAATTTGTTTATATAAATCGTAGAACAATCACACGTCATTAAATGCTAAAGACATTTAAGTTGTCAAACAATCATAATGGTTCTTTCAATGAACTAGTTTTGAACTTGACAACTTTTGAATTTGTCTAGCATGTAATTTGAACCTTTTTTTTTTCTACAATGATGCTTGAATTGTCCGATTGGACAATATATGAAAATATAATATCTTCTGCTACTTCTATTATGCTTGGTTCTTTTTTTAGAAATTTTGATAGTGCTTCTCTTTGTTCTTCAGGTAATTTATAAAAATCATATTTCATTTTTTAAAATTTTCTAACTAAATAAAGATATTATGGATATATTATTAAAGAGATAATTTTATTCTGAATATATGACTCTATTTTTATTATGTTTGACTTATTCATTGTTTCTAGTTGTTATTTTTATTATATAACCTTTATTTATATTAATATTTTTGTTTCTATATTTTGTATATATTCATATACTCTGATAAGAGGATATCGTTGATAAATCTGCTCACATATATTTCGGGCATATGTCGATAATTTTGATGATTTTGGGCAATAAATCAATAATTTACCGATATTTTCAAGATATATCCCAATTTTTTCGGAACCTTCCTTATTGTTTTGGTATTTTTTCCTCTGATTTTTTTAAAAAAATTTCAACCACTTTCCTTATTTTTTGGTATTTTTCAACTAACTTCTTTATTAGTCTTCGTCTAATTATTTTTAATTTTTCAATCACTTACCTTATTTTTTTTATATTTTTATTTTATTTATTTTTTGTATTTTTCCTTATTTTTCATTTGAGACTACCTTCCTAATTTTTATTTTTGGTATTTCTTGATACCTTTATAATTTTTTGGTAACTTGATCAAATTTTTTTTCTAAACATCTCCTTCTAAAAGGTTCAAACCCTAACAAAAACCACAAAATGACAATATCTAAACCATCAAACCATCAATTCAAATTTTTTTATAGTGTAATAGATGGACCAACTCTAATTATTTTGTGAATATTTCTTCAACAATTTTTTCTTATATCATTTATACAATAATCATAAACAAATATAAATTTAGAAAATTCATGCACCTAATGATTTAATGAATACATATGTCATCAATTTGAAATGATGGTTACAAGAAAAACAAATATTGAATTTTGATTCATATATCTATTGCATTTGCAATCTTTAGAACTATTTAGATGTGTGTAGGTAAGAGAGCAAGTCAGTCATTTGAATATATTTGATCAAGTTACTTATATGTGATTTGTTCTTTGCATCTTTCTTCTCATCTTAGTATACCTTATATGTATTTAGAATCCTTAAAATTAGTTAGATATCCATAGGTAAGGAAGCTAGTCTATCCTTCAATAGATTTAATGAAGTCATACGTGTCCGATTTATTTTCTACTTCATTCTCGTCAACTTAGTACACCTTATGTACATCATATATTAGGGTTAACTTCTTTCTTAGTTACAACTTCAATTTTTTTCTTTCTTCTTTCTCTTACATAAATGGTCAACTTGTTTATCCATCTTTAATCAAATAGTTCATCTATAAAATATTTATTAATTGCAATCATAACATAATTTTCTATGACATCAATATATGAAATATAATAACAAGCTAATACATTTGTACTTGAAGCTAACATTATGCAATTTATTGTTACTATGAAATGGATGAAAGAGGAAAAATGTAATTAAATTCACATGATGTCATATTTGACCATGAAATTTATTGATATAATTTTGCTCATAGGGACCTAAACAATTGGATGGTGTCATGTGCATATATTTTGTTATGCGATACATGCGAGATATAATTGCAAATAGAAGTCTCTTAACATCTCATGTTTATTTACCTATTTATTTTCACAAGTGTATGAGAACATTAACTTATACATAATGTTGCATAGTAACATATTTTCTATGCCATATATTTTAGTTTAAAGGGAAAAAACCTATTCACGGGTTGAGTTAGATGAAGTGAGATCTAAATGAGCCTCATTTTTAACCACTTTCATCTTGAATCAAATATAATGGGTATGTAAAATTTGTTATTATTAACATTTTTTAAAGATAAGGTTAAATTAATGCTACTTTTATCTTACTTGCGAGGTAGAAAGTGACTTATGCTTCTATTGCAATTTTGAGATTACAAGATCAAGCATGGGATCTTGTTGTCACGTACAAATGTCGGGCTTTGAAAGCCAGTCGGCATCATATCTTTTTCTAAAATATATTTGATAGAAAAATATAAATTCATGTCAATTTTTTTATTATATATGTTTGTTAGGTCTTTAATATATATACTCGCTACACGTTAATTAATATTGTTTCTAGTAAACATACTGCGCGACGCTCATTTCCGGGGTCCGTTGACAACCCGCCATCTCATATAAATATTGCGGGATGTCTGCACCCGACACCACTCATGAAAATCGGGCAGAGTCTCCTTTGTACGGGGAGCTCTACCCAAGGTACACAACCTGTCCAAATAATTAAAATCGACCACACCGGGTCCATATACAATTGAAATGAGTAAAAATGGCCACGTGGGCTAGTACATCAATACTCACTAAATACATATCAACTATATAACATAGTTCAAGAGTTATTACATTACTCTTAACCAAAACAAATATCAAAATTCACAATTTTAATACATGTTCTACAAAATGAATACCAAAGCCACAATCCGGCTTTATTCTAAAATGTGGCCTCTAGTGAGCGCCGTCCTCATGTACACTTCGCACCCGAAATAGTGATCCCGATATGGGCGAGCAAAGCCCAAGAAGACACTTCACATGTTACTCCCACCTAAGTGCACATGTCATGGCAAACATTCACACTCAAGCAAATACATGATCCGCTTGAATGTCTACATGCTCCAATCCCATGTCTCGAGTCCTCACCGACTTCATACATGCCTAAGCCAAATGCGAGTAAATCACGCTTAAAAACTTTTTGTTCTCTAAAATTTACTACCAGTTTCGTAAATATAGTATTGAAGAACCCTCGAGGCGAATATGTCGATAACCCTCCGAAACAATTCATGGGCCCTCCGACGTGAGTCATGGACAATTCCCAACACAAATTCCTCCGAAATCTTCTCACGAAATTCCTTTCACAAACATTTTTCCTTTTATTTTCTTTCATGTCATGCACTCACTCCTAATATTCTAGAGGCCCTACATATGGAATGCATTAAGGTTAATCCAACAACTCATGCTAATATATAAAACATGTATATATTAAATATGCTAATAATTAATTCACACAATTCATGTTATTAACCACATCACTTAACACCAAAATTAGCTCATGGGCTAATTAACAAATACAATCATTTTGAATCACCAACAACACAAAACATCACACTTAGTAAAATCACGTGAACAAGGAAACACCCCTGATTGGCAATCACTACGCCCACACAATTAGGGATTTCTTCACTTGGTTCAAAGCTTTTGAGACCGATAACATGGCCTTCTAGGCCTCAACAAATCCCCATCCATAAAATGACCCTTAGCCAAAGAATAAACCAAGTAGGAAAAGATCCCTACCTCTTGGAGTTGTCGGAACTCCACCAAATCGGTGTCCACGTGTAGCTCAGCCTTGATAGAAATGCAACTTTACTTCTTGGTCTCAAGCTGACCCCGACTTGGTCCTGAACGATGAGAAATCTAGAGAGAAGGCACTCTTTCTCTCTCTAGAATCCCAAACTAGTCTTCACTGCCGATTTTCTCTCCATTTGGAGAAGAAAACTATTGCTATTTTGTCTTTATTCATTTAACATTTCCAAAATTCTCATCATGTCCCTTGGGCGTTGGATTTTGACACTTGGCTTAATCTAAGCCATTCATCTCATCCTATCACTAATCATGCAACATGTGCCGATGGCACATGTAGTAGCACTCGGTCACATCATATGTCTCTCAAAACCTGTTTTACTAAGACCACACTCTGCCTCAAAACGTGAAATCTAATGTCTTAATTCACAAAATTTGATGTGGTAGCTAGATTTCGTGAGACGATTCCAACGGTGAAGTCCGTTTCATCATCCGAGATCTAGAAAATTTCGGATTTTGACCGAAATTATCATTTTACATTTTTTCAGAAAATTTGAATTTTCCCGGGTTTTACATCCTCCCCTCCTTAAAAAGAATTTCGTCCCGAAATTCTGGACAATCACAACAAAACCACATGCATGTGCAACGTGCACTATACCATGCATCTAAACTAGTCATTTAAGTATTAAACGACTAAACCACGTACCTTCATCCCTAAACAAGAAGGGATAGGTGGCCCGTATCGTGTCCCCTTGCGTCCCAACACGTTGACTCCTCCACCCACACACGCTTACAAGACTCTCACTAAATTTCACCTACCTTAAGGCCGCAAAACCCGATCCTCGCTATCCATAATGCACACTAGTCCTCCGAATGTCCATCGTTGTCAACCCCAATCTCCCCAATCCACTACATGAGCTGGATCTGGAGTGTACCGGAGCATGGCGACATGAAATACCTCGACACCGCATGTCAAGGTAGCCAACCTAAGACGCCATAATGCCTACCCTCTCGAGTATCTCAAAGGGCCCAATGAATCTCGACGATAGCTTGCCGCGCTTGCCGAACCTGACCACTCCTTCTCTCTTAGGTATCACCTTCAAGAAGACGTGATCTCCAACCTCGAACTCTAAGGGTCGACGCAGACATCCGCTCTAACGAGCCGTAGAAGACGTTGTCGTATCAAGCTCACCTTTCGAGGTGTCTTTAATCGATCAGACCAAGTGATGGAGCTTTCTCTCACCTTGGTCCAACATAACGGTGACCTGCATGGCCTCCCATACAATGCCTCATGGTTAGTGCCCAAAAAGTGCTATTTTGAACCCTATATTAGATAGGTTTTGAGTGCTTTTTGCGCGCTAATCATGTCATTTATGCCAATTGAAGTGTTCAAGTCTTCTTAGTATCACTAATGCCATTTAGAGGTTATTTTTCGTTGTTTTCGTGCTTTGGTGTACTTTGGGAGTTCGATATCGAGACATATGATGGAATCATGAAGATTGAACCCACTGTCAACCATCAATCATACCAAAAATCAAAGAGAGAATGAAGGCAAAGTGGAAGAAAAATCACGAAGTAGAGGAGCAGAGGCAGCGTCAAGAATTCCAGTGGAATTTCACAAGATTGCGAAAATTCTCATTGGATTGCGAAAATTCAAGAGCCCCTTAGCTTAAAATTCGCAATCTTAGCTTAAATTACCACTCGCTAGACACCGTGAATTTCGCTAGGCAATGTTCCTAGCGAATTTTGCATTTTCGCTGATCATTATTGGGTTTCGTTGTTAGCGAATTCGGTTAGCTAAATGAAATCATCTGACGCCAGCGAAATTTTGCATTTTCGTTTATCTCTCACAGATTTCACTAATGAAGGAATTTTCGCTTAGCTAGCTTAAATTCTACGTCTAGCGAAATTTTTCGAAAGCCTTACCAAATTCACTCGCCTGTCATGCTTTTGTAATTAATGCAACCGACTTCAATTTTGGTGTATTACTGTCTCCAAAATTAGCCAAATTGTTAGGCTTCTCATGGGTATTTTCATACATCAAGGCCCATAAGCCCCTCCCATTTTGTAACCCTAAGCAACAAATCGAGGAAGAAATTTTGGTAAGTTTATTTTTTTTTGTAAATATCTTTTCAGAGCTTTAGTTAGGGTTTGGTGTTTCTCTCTTCTCCTCTTTCCCTTATTTTGTCGCCAAACACCCTCTCGAGATGACAACTCTCAAGAGATGCTCGTTGCTCTTTTCTTGAAGAGCATAGTTAGTCATGGGGCGGCGCGCATGTGCTATCCCTCTTGCATTAAAAGCCACATGCACCGTGTTTATGGCCCTATCTCTCAAAAATATGGTTGAATAGGCATTGAATGTTACTGACGGCTAATACTTACCATGCTTTAGATACATGTATACTTAATGCTAGATGTACCTGTGGTTTTTAGATGGTCTTTACGAGCCACTCTAAATGATATTTCTAATGTTAGGGTTTCCAAACTGGTAAAAGGGGCCATAGATGCATGTTACCTTGTTAAATTCAAATAGGAGTTGCTTTAGTGGTGAGGTTTGCTAGTTAAACATGATCCTAAGTTATGGCTGGGGACTATAGGTTGTTTCATCATAACGCGAGGATAAAACCCCGAGGACACTTGTTTGTCTTCTAAGTTACCAAGTTAGTGACCTAAATCTTCAAAGTTAACTTTTCACACATCACTTTCAGTTTTTACAATTTCTAAGCATTTCAACTACTTCCACTGTTTTGAAACAAAAATCCAAAAAGTCCAAATAGAAAGCCTTACCTTCGCAGACTTATGCAAATCATTCTGCGGGATGAAAACCCATCCCCTCGTGTTCACCCAGACTAATTATATCAAGTAAGAGTTTGACTAATGGCAAAGAGGAGGAACTTAGGTATATAAATTTTGTTGATTTTAGTTTCACCATCGCGGGCATCGGTAGTCAAATGGCGCCGCTGTCGGATGGTGCCAAACTACGAATGATAAGTCATGTACGGTGATCAACATCACAAGTGAAGGTAATCTTTAACTCTTTTGAAACCCGTGCCAAAGAATCGTAAGTTTTCATCACTTTGCAAAGAATCTCAATGCTTTTGTTTTTTTTTATATATACAAATACTTATTTTACCTAATCCTAACCTTTTGCAAGTTGGTTTGTGCTTTTGTTGTGTCTCGCTTTAGGTAATAAATATGGTATGCAAGGTTGGAACATAGGAACTTCGTGAAGACCGCATAGAATCAAGACACAACTCACCCAGCTGAAGTCAAGTGTACACACCGATACCATGGATCCACTACTCCGAGAACAACAGTCGCCAACCCCAATGAATCCAATGTACTCCCATAACCATGAGGGATCACATCCACCCTCCTAGAGTTAGTTCATCCTCGTTTCATTCCTCCCGTCAAGATGTAGCAAAGGAGGCCATATTTGGTACCCCTTACTCCCCACATATCATGGTATGGAAATGAAAATCCATACACTGTATTGATTTGAGGAGGTTTGGTACCTTTAAGGAAGGTATGATGGATATGGATTTGCTGAAGCCAAAGTTACTTTGACCGACCCTAGCGACATGCCAAGATTTGGCTAAACTCACTCGACTAGAACCATTAGAAATTGGGCCGAAATGAGGCAACTCAAGAAGTTCTTCTGCTCATAAGACTAATAATTTGAAAAGACAACTTATACCTTGCGCCATGATGGTGAGAGGTTTTATCGCTGTCGAGAGATTTATGGAGACCATTAGTATGCTCACATCATGGGTTCGACATGGATGTCGGTAAAACCATTTCTATGGTGGTATCTCCCGCAGGCAACCTTGAAACCATGTGTGAGTGAGATTCTCTGAGTAAGCATCCCGATCAAGCCATGGATTTTAAATTACGTGGCTGAAACTTCTATGGTCAGATTTGAGCCAAACCCAGGAAATGGAAACAATGAGGCCTTCACCAACCCTGTAGGAGGGATTTATACACCGCTGCAGGATATTAAATGGAGTTAGGATTTCAACCTTAAATTTAGGGAAGCGGAGGAGCTTCAAGGAAAAAGGTTCCATGAAGTACATGCAAAGGATTTAGTAACTCGCACACACCAATCCGTGACTAATTTCCAACCTCGTACATCCAAAGATGAACAAAGGTCCTATGGCCCCTACAAAGCGAAGGATTTGATGTCAATGTGTAAATACCGTGAGGGACAATATAAGCCACCACAACCCAATGCTCCATACTCTAGTCACCTCTGCAATTCCACTGGGAGGAATCAATTAACCTTTCGAAACCCACTCGCTTATGTACCCTCAGTGCTAAAACCACAATTTGTTCCCACTCTCAACCACAACCACCACCATCCTCATCTCCTTGCGGAACAAGCCATTTTAAATTTGGAGTAAGGTGGTAGGCAACTTGTGGAAGAACAAAAGTGGATCAATGTGCAACCGGCACAAAGGATTGATCAGAGAGAGCACACCTAAGAGGATAGATGGGCTTCAGAGCACCTTAACCAAAATTGACAACCTACGCATTCAATCACCAAGATCAAGCTGCGGGAGGTGGCAAGAAGGAGGAAGGTTCCCTTCCCAAACAGTGCCAAACCCAAAGGGAATCCATGAGGTAGGATCATCCAACAATTCGGGAATGGATGAGGTAAAGGCTATAATCACCCTGAGGAGTGGAAAAGAGGTTGATCAACCCATGCCAAAGCCTGTTGAAGAATCCAAGAAGTGGAGAAGAATTGCAAATTGAAAGCATATTCTCCTAAAGGAGGATTCAATGAAATACCGCATACCACCTCCATTTCCACAAGCACTTAGAGGCATAGCGCATCTCAAAGAAGGTGTATCGAAGTCCTAAGGCAAGTGAAGGTTAACATACCTCTATTGACATAATCAACAAGTCCCCGCTTATGCAAAATTTTGAAAGATCTTTGCACACCAGCGGATTAGCATTTGAGAAGAAGGCATTTCACTGAGCAAGTCATGCCATAATCCAGCAGCACCTGGCCAAATACAAGGATCCGTAAGATCTCCCACCGCCAATATTATGGAAGTGGCTGCATTAAATCATTGCTTGATTTAGGAGCCACAGGAACCTAATGTCAGATTCAAGATGCGCTAGGTTTAGTGAACTTAAACCTACCAACATCACACTATCATTGGCCGATAGATCAGTTAAAATCCCTAAGGGGATAGTTGAGGATGTCTTGGTGAAAATAGACAAATTCTACTACCCAGTAGATTTTGTAGTGCTTGACACTGAGCCAATTGCAAGTGAACCCAATCATGTTCCAATCATCTTAGGAAGACCATTTCTGGCCACAAAAAATGCAATAATAAATTGCCGGAATGGAGTCATGCAACTTACCTTTGGTAACATGACTATGGAGTTGAACATCTTTCATCTGAACAACAAGCAAAAGTTGCTAGAACATGAAAATCAAATAACTGATGAAGTTGTTTCAATGTTCGCATGCGGGAAGCACAAAGGTCCGTGAATCGTAGGAGTAATTAGCCAAGGAGATGAAGAGATATTGGTCTTGCCATCAACACCCACTGCAAGCTAATTGCTCAATTCAAAAGCCATCAGCGAGGACCACTTCAACAAATGGGCACCCAAAACAATGGAGTCAACCCAGGCTACTGCAGGAGTCGAGGAGATCATTCTCCTCACTTCGAGTAATTTCCTTTAGAACGAGTTTTGTCTTTTCAAACCGAATTGCGCCTATAATTTTTGTTGCTTTAATTCAGTCATTTTATTATTTTTGGAAAATTTTAATTTATCGCTTTTCCAATGCTTTTAGTACTTTGTTTTTATACTATAGTCCTTAGTATTAATTTTTACTTACAATTTTTATATATAGTAAATTTTATTATAATAATTTTTATTTCATATATTAGTCATAATTAATATAGTACTTTTGAATTTCAGAAGTGTACAGGGCCACCCGCTAAAATAGCTAAAATGGTGCTGGAGACCCTTCTGGGCCGTCACAAACAAGCCTATTTAAATACTTGTGGTGTTTGTCCATTTTGCCACTTCACGCCTCCCTCCCAAACCAAACCCTGTCTCCCAAATTCTCCGGCCACCGGGCCACACGCTTAACGTACGGAGTTGCGCCTCGCTCGACCGAAAGGCCGCATCACGCCTACAAGATCCTCGCTCTTGGTCGGCCGCCCCGGGCCTCAAATGATCGAGTTCGCCGATCCCCTCGACCGAGCTTCCACTCTAGCTAAGATCAGCCACGGCTACAAGACGAGCCCCGACCGCTCATTGCCGAGTCGCAATTTCGTACTGAAAGCCAATTTTTACCGAAGCCTCTGAGCCTCTACTCGCGCCTCAGGACTTCGCCCTCGGGTTCAGCCATTTTGCCCCGCCCTCGCATTCTGGGTCCTCTACCAGCCTTATTTGGCTATTTTAGAGCCGGTTGGCTGCAACTGAGCCCCGCTCATCTCGCTTGTTTCGTAGTGATCTCGCCACTTCCAGTTGAGCCTCGGGTCAGAGATACGCAGCCTCGCCTGCATTTTCGCAAGGAGTCGAGCCTCTTCCAAAGATTTTATTCGATTTTAGATATGGTTCAGACGGGTGGGTCCCGCTTTCTACCGCTGGGTTAGATTCAAGACACCCAGAGAGGTTTCAAACTCTCCTGGCCCGCTCCAAAGCACCATCACCGGCCCCCGAGGCAAGACCCGAGGAGCCCTCAAGGATTTCACAAGAGTCAGACATGACGGGACCCGCCCCACCACCCGTACCCCGAGAGAGTTAGGAGGGTCTCGCCTCCAAGCTGGCCTCGCACATCGGGCCCCGACGAAATATCTTCCTCTCGACCGTGAGCTGGCCATCACCAACATGACGCCATGAGGCGACATCATCGCTCTCGCTTGTCACCTGCCTCCGTGGATCAGAGGCCGTTGTTCGTAGCCACCCCATTCCGGAATACCGCACTACATTCAGTGGACTTCATCGGGAGTCATTCTTACGATGTCCCTAAGGCCGAGGGTCGATCCCGCATTTAGGAGTCCATGAGATTGGACGGAGATTACTACTACCGCTCTTCATGACTCCGAGGCGCATTATTACCCACGAGCGTGTGCCGCAGCTTCTATCATTCTATGACATCTCGAGAGTGCATGGCCCCAAGGTGGAGTTTCGCTTCTATTGATGATCGCCAAGGAGTACTCAGAGCGTCGATATTTCAAGCTCAATTTGGGCCTCGCGTGATACCGCCGCCAATGCAGGGTTATAGATCGGGCCCACCCACCTCATCGAGATGGTTCGAGCACCAGCCGTAGACCACCATACCGACCAAGATTTTACGCGATAGCAGCCTCCCGCCTCGTATGCCGCTGGACGACACTTATTCCGGATTTTAGTCTGCTCCCGCTACAAAGATTATTGCAATGCAGGGAGCCATCTTGGAGGCTCTTTACCGATCTCGATATCAAGTTCAAATTCCTCCGAGCCGGGTGGATGACCTCCTCGATGCATTTCGAGGAGTATGTCCATCTAAGGGCTCAGCGAGCAGAGAGTCTTCCGGTTGTCGATGCCGAGACTCACTCGCCAGTTTTAGAGCATTTGGGATTCCCAGAGGAGCCCAGGATTGAGAGGAGGATTAGATGCCCTCTGGTTCTGTCAGCGGAGCGGGTGATGACCATGCCCGTATCTTTCCATCTCCGACAGCAGGACCAGGAGGAGGTACCGGATCAGGTGGCTGAGGACTCCCACAGAGACGATATGCCTGCCCCTGAGCCCGAGATGCAGAGGAGTCCAGCTCCGCAGATGTCACCTTCATCTCCTCCTCCACACACCACATCCGCAGCCGCAACTGATACACCCGGCCCATCTTATTCAAAGACACCACTCACTGAAAGTATGTTCACGCCACCACGGAGATAGCAGTGGGATGGAGGCATCTCGCTTCACTAGCGCCATACGGTGCAAAGACAGGATCGCAGGCTGGCCCAAAGGTCACTCTGAGGCTCAAAGAGATCATGACGCACTTGGGCCTTCCGTGGTTCCCGATCGAGAGGAGCCCACCACAGACGCACCCATTCTGGGATGTTTCTAGCCGCAGCAGCTGTTAGCCAGACCCACCACCACCACAAAGAATAGGTGGTTGAAGTTTCTTTATGATTTTTGTATAGTTACTGTACTTTTATCAACCGCTCTACTAATTTTGGATTAGATTTATGTATTAGCCATAAGAGGGCAAAGGATACTTTGTTCGTTTAGCTTTATTCATGTATTAGCCATTTTGGCTATATCAAAAGCTGTCTACTTATATATACGTATTTTTGCATACTATGTTTTCAGGCCTTTACCATGTATATTTGTTTTCTTTTCAATTGAACAATTGAATTGCTAAGCAATTGGACAATTGAATCAGTTTTGTGTTGAAAATCGAATCATTGTTTGTCACCTTATGTTAGCAAATCTATGCTTGAACCAATTTCGTCAATTGAAGTTCCAAAGATGCTCAACTCAAATTTCTCCCCTTATGCTATCTGACACACATTGCACACCGCATTGTTTCAATAGGTCAATTTGTTTGCTTCTTCGCTTGCATAGCCATCTAGGTAGCTGTTGGCAACCTAGATAGGTTTGTGTTACCCATATTTGAAGACCAATGTAGTCTTCCCCAAAAAAAATAAAAATAAAAATAAAAATAAAGTCGTGAAGTTTTGCCTTGAAACCCGAAAGCACGGTCCGAGGGGTGTATGGCGCAAAAGCCTTTGAAGCCCTGGCGCGCCCTAAGCCTTAATTGGTCGAGTCATCGATGAAGTGTTCGTTATACGGGTGGATAGGTGTAGCTCCAACGATTTGTAGTGCTTGATTTTCAAGTCATTCAGTCCGGTGAAGCCTGTAGCCAGGTCAAGTGATCCTTTGGCTCGATGCCTCAAACCTTAATTGGCTGGGAGTCATCTGGTGGACCTTCAAGTTACACCTGACTCCTCGTGAAGCCTGACGAAGCATTACACCCTACAATATAGTTGAATAAAGAAAGAAGTGCGGTGAACTATCCTTATCTAGGCTTGCTCAACGCCTTAAGGCCATGTCTATGCTAGGTTGGGGTGAGGGACAATTTTGCAATTTATCATGTGAATCCGTTATATAAAGAACCATTAGACTTAGGTGGAAATTCAAGTTGAGAATCATGGAACCAATATTGACCTAAAATTGTTCTTGTATGGTTTTGGCTCTTTCACAAGGTTTTCTCAAACTTGGTGTCCATTTTTCAGCCTTAAGGACAATGTTTATATGTACATACACCTTTTGAATCATAAACTTTTGAAAATCATCACACACATCTCCTTTTGTTTTTGCATTGCTAAGGGACTAGCAACTGGTTTGGGTGATTAGTGCCCAAAAAGTGCTATTTTCAACCCTATATTAGATAGGTTTTGAGTGCCAAGGCGCTTAATCATGTCATTTATGCTAATTGAAGTGTTCAAGTCTTCTTAGTATCACTAATGCCGTTTAGAGGTTATTTTTTGGTTGTTTTGGTGTGTTTTTGGTGTACTTGAGTTCGATATCGAGACATATGATGAATCGCAAGATCAACCCAATTGTCAACCATCAATCATACCAAAATCAAAGAGAGAATGAAGGCAAAGTGAAGAAAATCAATGAAGTAGAGGAGCGTGAGGCAATGTCGAAGAATTCCAGTGAATTTCGCTTAAGATTGCGGTACCTTCGCTTCGGGATCGAAAATTTCGCAGCCCTTTAGCCAAAATTTCGCAATCTTAGCTAAATTACCAATTTTCGCTAGATTACCGTGAATTTCGCTAGGCAATCGCTCCTAGCGAATTTTGCATTGCCATCATTACGGGGTTCTCAAGTGTTAGCGAATTTCGCTAGCCAGCGAAATCACCACCCGCCAGCCAATTTCTCAGATTATTATTCAGATTTTCGCTTAGCTAGCGAAATTCGCTTAGCTAGCTAAATTTTCACGCGAGCCTTAGCGAAATTCACGTCTCATGCCATGCTTTGTAATTAATGCAATCACTTCAATTTTGGTGTATTACTCTCATTCCTAAAATTCATAAATTGTTAGGCTTGTGGGTATTTTCATACATCAAGTGGCCTATATAAGCCCCTCCCATTTTGTAACCCTAAGCAACAAATTAAAGGGAAAAAATTTTGGTAAGTTTTTATTTTTTTTGTAAATATCTTTCGTAGCTTTAGTTAGGCTTGGTGTTTCTCTCTTCTCCTTCTCTTTCCCTATTTTCTCGCTGCCAAACACCCTCTCGAGGATGACAACTCAAGAGATGTCGCTGCTCTTTCTTGAAGAGGAAGGGCTAGCTTCGTAGCGGGCAAGACAGTTGTCTTCTTGTATTAAAAGCTACAGTACTCTGTTTATGGTCCTATCTTCTCAAAATATGGTCAATAGCATCAATGTTACTGACGGCCAATACTTACTATGCTTTAGATACAAAGGTATACTTATTGCTGTGATGCAATCGTGGTTTTTTAGATGGTCTTTACGAAGCCACCGAAATGATATTTAATGTTGTGGTTTCAACTGTAAAAGGGCCACATGATGCATGTTACCTGTTAACTCAACAGGAGTTGTTTTGTGGTGAGGTTTGCCAGTTAAACATGTGATCCCTATGGCTGTGGACTATAGGCTGCTTGTCATAACGCGAGGATAAACCCGAGACACTTGTTTGGGTTCTGGGTTACCAAGTTAGTGACCTAAATCTTCAAAGTTAACTTTCACACATCACTTTCGCTTACACCAAAGATTTAAACTACTTCCCCACTGCTTTGAAACAAAATCCAAAAAGTCCAAATAGAAAGCCTTACCTTCGTGACTGGCAAATCATTCTTAGGATGAAAAACCCATCCCCGTGTTCGATCCTTTATCACTATACTGCAAAGAGCTCGACTACTAAAGTGGAGGAACTTGTGTATATAAATTTGTTGATTTTAGCTCAAATTTACTCGTGGCACGAATCAATTCCCATATGGTGCCATCCGTATACCTCGCCTAATAATTGTTGTTGTAGGCACTCCATTAAGGGCAAGTGCTCTTCCCAACTAATTCCTTATCCAGACGCATGCTCGCAAAGATGTCCTCTAACACCAGATACCTCTCCGACCGACCATCCGTCTGTGGGTGAAAGTTCGTACTCATGGTCGTAACAGCCCATAGCCTTTGAAACCATCTAAAGTGCAGCCTGTAAACCTCGAGTCTCTATCCGACACAATGGATACTGGTACTCCATGTAACCGGACAATCTCACGGATATACAACCGGCAGAATCTCTCCAATGTGAAGGTCATCCGCGACAATTTAGAAAATGTGCCTACTTCGTGAGCCACCCACTATCACCCATACCGCGATCATGCGTCCTTGCAATCAGGCGCGGGTCAGCAAATTCCATCATGACGCGTTCTGACTTCTACTCACCCACCTCCAATGGCCGAAATAAATACGACTTCCGTGCTCAAATTTCTTAACCCGCCGACACGTGAGACATAGTCGGAACAAAGTCCCCTACGTGGTCTCTTCATCCCGCTCCAATAGTACCGGCAACGAAGATCTTGGTACATCTTCGTGCCACCTGAATGCACGGCAAATTGAGAGCAGTGAAACTCCTTGAGAATCTCCTCTCTCAAATCGGTCAACTGGGGAACCATTACACATCCTCTATATCGAAGACTACCATCTGTGTGGATGGTCCAAATTTCACTTGTACTGATCAGGCCTCAGCCTCATGGACACTATCTCCGCCGCTTTTGTCCCTGGATCAATATTCGGCCAACAGAGACGAAGTTACTAAACTCCCACCACCTCGCACTTACTCGCAATGTAAATTCCAAACCGTCCCATACTTCCTCAGCATTCACCTGGAAGCTTATATCGTGAATAATACCCTGCGGACTTCCGACGAGTACATCACCACCACATTTACTCTACCAGGTGGTAATGCAGCGAAGTGGATAATTCTCTAGGAATCATCCATCCGTGCCTCATGTTGAGGTCCCACGCTGAAGATATACTGACTTTATGGCTCGAGCACACTCGAACTCCCCGCTCATGCTAGTGGCGCCCAAATCTTCAAGGCGAAGACTACTTACCGCTAACTTCATGTCGTGTGTGGGGTAATTCACCATGATTCTTCAACTGATGGGAACTATACACACCTCCTGACCGCATCAAACACATCCCGCTCCGTCCCTCGAGGCATCACAATACACTGTGTGCTCCTATCCCCTGTCCGGGGCTATCATGATAGGAGCTGAAGTAAGCCTCATCTTTCAACTCCCCGTGAATGCCTCGCGACGGCTATCCTAATCAACAAACTTGACTTCCTTTAGGGTTAATCTCATCATAGGTGCCACACCCGAGAAATCTCAATCAATCTCCGTAGTACCCGACCAATCCCAAGAAACTACGTATCTCGAAGACTGACTTCGACCTCTCCTAACTCATCACGGGCTCGACCTTCTCTGGGTCCACTGACATGCCTGATGCTGACACCACGTGTCTCAAAAGCCTCACCTCAGTAAGCCAAAACTCGCACTTATCGAATTCTGGCGTGACAAATTGATCTCTCGCCAACCGTAACACAATCCTCAAATGATACTCATGCTCCCACTGACCGAGTATATCAAAATGTCATCCACGAAGATCACGACAACTCATCCAAATAGGCTGGAATACCCTATGCATGAGGTCCGCGAATGCCGCATGATCGCTATCCAAAGGGCATCATCAGAAACTCAAAGTGCCCATAACGTATCTCAACGCCGCCTTAGGGACATCTATCTCCTAACCCTCGCCACGACGGTAACCGGGCAAGGGTCTATCTCTTGAGTAGACTCGCGCTCCTCTCAATCATCAAACAAATCGGGCCAACTTTCGAAATGGGTACCGGACTTGATCGTGAACCCTATTCACTTCGTAATCAATGACAAATAAGGGTCTTTCTTCTTCGCAAACGTAACCGAGCGCCCCATGGTGAAGTGCTCTGCTTCACGAACCCCTCGCCCAAAGAGCTCCCGAGCCGACTCGAGTTCCCGCAACTCAATCGGTGCCATCCTAGCGGAGTCATAGAGATAGCTGGGCACTGTAGTGTAACCTCGATATCGAAGTCTACAACCTCCTCGTGGAGGCAATCCCGCAGCCTCATCCAAAAACATTCATACTCGTTAGTTTCACTGGCGTAGGTTCGTCGTTCACTCAAACGTTCATAACACATTTATTGGGCAATATCATGCCGCCCCCGGAGCGCAGTGGTCGCCCGCAGGTCGTAACTCATACGCCACTGATAACGGTCTTCTCGCAGCCGTCAAATTGTTCATCTCAGACGACACGCCGACTGACATGTTCATGATTCACAGTCCATCGTGAGGAGTCTCGACGCAACCACGACACACTTGGCTGCCTATACCCCTGGGGTAGAGAACCCGTCATACAGCAGCCCTCCAAGGCCTCATGGCGAGGCCTGAGGAGCCCTTGTACGTGAGTTCTCCCCTAGTGATTAGGGCGAGGATAGGGATGATATGTCGGGTCAAGGAAGTTAGAGATCTCTGGGACTCTACTCACAGCTGATCCGAGGATCATGGACATGTCGAGTCTCGACGCCATCCTAGTGGATGGATCGGGCCGACAGCCTTACGCAGTCAAAGTATCAATCTGGTGGAGCGCACGAGGGTTACAAATTTCACACGCAGGATCGCACTCGTGTTGTATTTCTCGTGGGGACAAGCATGATATTTCCGCCTATACGGTAATGAGTCCGTTATGGACAATCATACTACAAAACCATCCGTATACTGGTGGTGAGATCCAACTTATCCGTCGGCGGTCCATATCGTCGCAAGATCGCCAGCCACTGGATTTTCCGCTAGTTCAAATAACTGGCCGCCAAATCCCTTAGGATTTAACTTGCGACGGAAAAATTCGGGGTGATAAACGCCCGCTAACCTTAGCGACGGTAATTTAAAATCCGTCGCTAAGTTTAGCGACGAAAATTTTAATCCGTCGCTAAAATTAGCGACGGAAAATTAAAACCCGTCTCCAATATAGCGACGGAAAATCAGAATCCCGTCGCTAAACTTAGCGACGGATTTTAAATTTCTGTCGCTAAAATTAGCGACGGATTGTTTCATTACGTCGCTAATCTCACTTTTCGAGTTATTATAGCGACGGAATTTTCCGTCGCTAAAATTTAATTTCTGTCACTAAAATCCATTTTTATTTAAAAATTTTTTTTTTATATTAATCAAAAAATTACTGCAATATATTTAATTTTTAAATAATTAGAAACCATAATAATAAAAAGCACACATTCATTGGAAAAACAAATATTAATTTAGGTACATTGTTGAAAATAAAGCAATACAAATAACTTACATTAATTATGTTCCAACAATTAAAAAAACTCTTAACACAATAACTAGTTCATATCATCGTCTAAAAAAAAAACTAGCTCATAATCTAAAGAACATGGGCACGACCTGGAGATGGTTATGGGGGTGTAGAAGCTGGATTGGTAGGATCTGATGTCAAGTATCGATTGAGACTGCATGCTAAACATACGCTCAAAACACTTCACCTTTTGCTGAAATTGTTGCTCTAATTGCTCTATACAATCTCACATCTTCATTCATTTTTGAGTTGAAGTTCGAACTTCTACTCACTCCGCTTAACCACCATTCACGCTGGTGTGAAACGCTCATCAGTAAAATCATAGCGCGAAGTGGTAGAGGAACTGCTGAAAGTCTCGGGGTAAAATGCGGACGCCTGAGAGCCAAGGCCATACACTCGCCTCTTTTTCTCACCTCCAACCGCTTGTAGATATAACTGGCTCATGTTAACCTCCACAGCCCGCTGGACCTCCTCACCGAGAGAAGCAGAGGCAACCATGGTTTCTACAAAGATCCTAAGACACCCATTATAAAATTAATAATTATTTAAGAATAATTGCTTGAAGTTATTTTAATAAAGCAAAATTGAAATCTACATTGATCCTTTAGATCTTTCGGTCAACGAAGCACCATCTTTTGGTGTGCATCTTTTAACACTTTAAATGGCGTGGGGGCTGCCAATTCCTTTTTCCTACAAAAATTAATTATCAAATTAATTAGTTCGAATTAGATTGATGAGGAAATGTTATTTAAAAATATTCTTAAAATCTTACCAAAGCTAAATACAATGTTGAATCAGGATCTAGAGTCACCTCAGATCCGTGGAAAGACCTACAGTCCCTCCCTTTCCTGACGCCATTTTTAGCAAATTGTTCACGCTTTCTTTTATATTCCAGGAGTATTCCAATGTCATCACAGCTTTCTCATACATCTTCCGGTATATGTCTCTTCCTTTTCCCTTCGATTCGCATCTTGTACAACTAACTCATATCGCTTCCCGCCACCCTATAAACGCTCTTTGACTAATGCATCATTTGAATCATCCCAGTTACATGCTATCTGAAAAAAAATATATATATTTCAACAAATAAAAGGGTAGTTTCAACAAATATACATGCTAACTGTCTGATAGCTTATTGGGAACTAACCTGCATAAATAGGTTTCCTGTGACCTATTTAAGTAGTGAATTGAAAAGTGGTTTGTTTGGGACCCAACCAAAGAAGAGAAATGTCAAAGTTTTAGTATGACATAATGCAAATGGGCAAGAAGACATATACCGCTACAAGCCGGTGGTCAAAATCATTTTCATTCGAGAACACACCAAGTTTCTTTTTCTCCAAACATAAACAGTAAACATCTTACAATTCACTGCACTAAATAAACAAAAGCTTATTATTTATTCTAAAGGAAAAATGAGGCCTTTGAGAAAGCAACAATGAATCCTGTAGTAAACGTGCAACCAAATTCCAACATGAATCTGCTTCAACCACAACAGATCCCGCCTAATAAACTGTCGCCATTACACTCATTTATAGTCAAATATGCAACCCACTAACCAAAACAAAAGAAGATTATCTCAAGAAGATCTCAAGATCCTAAGGGAACCAACAGAAAAAACAAATTTACCAATCAAGAACCTTCAACTCATTACTAAACCTTTTTAGTGTTTTTCTAGGCTAATGGGCAAAGATACAACATGGAATTCAAATTTTACAAACATATCAATCATTTTTAAGTTAAAATTTGAGTTCCCCAAGATGTACTAAGAACATTATCCATGTTATAGTTATAGTTATTGCTTATAAAATAGGATGGTTTGTTTACCAATTAACTAACAGAAATCATAAGAACAACCTGCATCAAAGTAGCATTATAGAGACAGAGATCTATAAAACATTCTGCTCAGTAATACTAAATGTCAATACAATAATTAAATGAAAGGGATCCATGTTGATCGGGAGAATCCCCGCATTTCCAACATCTCTAGATTTCTAACACTTCAATAAATACAATGAAGAAACCTACACTTTAAGACCATTATTAAAATGGCACTCGTAAGGAGCTTTGGTCAGTAAATAAAATTGCAGGCATAAATGAAAACACCGTAATTTCAATCTTGCAATACATCTCGAGAAAAAATAACTCTTGATTTTCATTAATTAACAAAGTGAGGGAATATACATATTTGAATCATCCCAGGTTTTTTTTTTCTTCTTCAGGTTTTTTTTTTTTTTCTTCTACTACTACACCTTTTTCCACCATATCTAAACACTCGTATGCTATCATATATATATATATATATATATATATATATATATATATATATGTAGTGTGGAAGAATATCGAAATACCTTCCAATAAATTCACTTCTGTGACGTCTTGCACTCTCTCTCTCTCTACTCGATGGGGCAGATTGCCTCCGTACTCTTTTTAATATATGACAAGACAAACATACACCGGGATATAAGGAAAATGTTAAATTTTGAATCGTCGAATCAATTTTCTTAAAAAGAAAATCAAACTCTCGAATTGTAATGTATTGTGGAATCTCAACTCAAGTCCTTAAGTGAATTATTGATTTGATGAAGACATGAATGAACTGCTTTTATCAAGAGGTTATTTAGTCTATGTAATACACGGCTATCATCATATCTCGATTGAAGAAGGTTGAAGAGTAGCGAAATTCAGTCAAGAAGATAAGATAAAATAAATTAATTAACAAGGGAAAAGACAAGAGAAATTAATCATTTTATTTGTTATGGGAAATGAGGTGTACAACATCGCAATAATGGAAAGCAAATGTTAGTTGTTCACAAACAAGGGTTTCCACACCGCACGCCTGGGTTTTGAATTGTCAAAAAGTCAATACCGATCCATATATACTACTTTGAAACAAATTACAACAAGATTCCCCGCTCTTCATCACCTCTAAAAATCATACCACAGCTGACGAATCCTCTACATCTAATTGCATCAAGCCTCACTCTCTTTCTTTTTTTTCTTCATTTTTAAACTAGAAAGATTAATGAAGAGATTAAGTAGTGTAGATCAAGCAACAAAAAGTCACAACATTGATCAAGAGATCAGAGAGCCAAATCTCAGCTTCTATACACACTACTATTACGCATCTCAGCACTAAAACATTATATTCCAACTATTATAGCTTACATTTTTCCCCGAATATAAACATTATGTTCGTACTATATCCTTAACATTTGTTTTCATTATAATTAATTTGGTAACAAGAGAACAAGTACATATGAACACCCAAATTGCCTCTAACAGAACTCCTTAGTGTCGGGCAGCACCAACCTCCATGTCGCACCCTTTCAGTCTATGCTTGAAAATCTTAGAAATGTCCAAGCACTTGGAAGAAATCTATTCCAAATTACAAACCCAATATTAAATGTTAAATTCACATGAAATAAATTATCTGTGCTAAGCAACCAAAAACAATAAGGGTATAATAAAAAATTTGGCACGTGGTCTCCTATCAACTGCTATATGACTTTCTCCGGTGTGGTACCACATGTGGTCATGACCCATTGGTGTTGATGCGTAGAAGACTCCAGATCAAATCGTGTGTGGTGGTAAGTTCTCCACACATTGAAGGTAGGTGTCAACCAGATAATGCGGGGCAATGTCAGAATGCAGGACTACCGGTGCAGATAGTCTGGCTGCCCCCGACCAGAATTAGCTCGTCTCATTGGGCTGGCCACCTTCATACCTAATAACATAATTACAAAAACAACACATTTATAAATGAAAATGCTTACTATAAAGTACATGGGGCTATAAAGAAAAAAATATGGTAATTGAAAACAATATTATAAATATATTCATAAGGTCACAATAATATAAAGGCTCTAATCTTCAATATTAATACATTATTATCATCATCATCTAATTCTCTTCATATTCTCTTCTTCTTCGACTTATTTCTAGTTCCACCTCCTCATTTTCTTCAAGTTCTATATCATCAATTTCTACAAAAGGGACAACTGTGGATCAACTAATGATCGGTGTTCTTTGTCCGCAATATCAATATAATGGCTTTCACTATATCCTCTTGAAATGCCCCTCCTCGCATTTGATAGCAAAATTTTCATGTCCCGCTTACTCACGACCGAGCTTTTATCTTGCAAACAGCCCACCAATTACATGTTTTCCGCGCTTGGATAAGATGCATAATAGACCCGCATTGCT
This sequence comes from Tetrastigma voinierianum, assembly GCA_016808115.1. Taxonomy (NCBI): domain Eukaryota; kingdom Viridiplantae; phylum Streptophyta; class Magnoliopsida; order Vitales; family Vitaceae; genus Tetrastigma; species Tetrastigma voinierianum. The sequence continues at coordinate 187,946 of JAEQBH010007330.1, read as the reverse complement.
TGCTCATGAATAATGGTTCAGTATCATTGAATCTCTGTGGTTCACATCAACAAGTTTATACTGCAAGTGACTCCTCACTCTATACTTGTGTCGGATCAAATCACCGACAATTGAATAATATGACTCTCTTCAAAGGTAATGCAGGGCATTCCAACCGTAAACCTCCATTAGTTGACCATGTTCAATTCCGTTGCACTAAAACAGAACTTTTATGTACACTCCAATTATTCAAGGTTGCTTTATTTGACCATGTCCCAAAGTGTGAAACTTATATCCATTCAATATAATATCCAGAAACGCCTTTAACACCTCGTAGCGTCCTTTTGCAAGGTCCTTATGAATTGGCCGAGATATTCAAACGTCATGAGCCTAGAAAAATTGGAAAGTTATAAGAACATGGTAACTAAATCCAAATAATATATATAAGAGAGAGAGAGCATATATATATATATATATATATATATATATATATATATATATATATATATATATATATATAGTTGAATTTTATTTACTCACATGTGCTCTCAAACCAAGATGCAAAGTCTTTATCAAGTTTAGCATCAACTTCTGGGCTTCTTCAACATATGGTCAGATGTTCTCTTAATCTAAATTCCACAAATAGTCTATAGCAAATGACCATTAGTTTCAAAGAATTACATAAAACATTTTTGCATATAAAAATTAGTTTTCAATCATTTCTTTAAGAAATTCGTATACTTACTCAATATGTGGCTTTACTTCTTCACACCATCAGAATATACGTATGAAGCCGATGCGATATTCATATCCCAGTAAGATATCGAAATTTTTCCTTGCCAAATGCTCTACTCCCATGCTTAAAATGGAAAAAGCATCCCTCATGTTTCTGAAGTTTCATCTCTACTAACGACAATTAGATTTCGTGGGCATTCTTCGATGTCTTAGAATGACATATGGCTCAAAAAGAATGAGCACAAAATGATGTCTCTCAACCAAATATGTATCAGATATAGAACTCCCAACTTTGCTTTATCAAGGCACATTATTTTTCAACCTTCAAGGTACCTGGAAGATAATCTTTGTCAAGCTACATAAAATAAGTAGTGATTTTAAATTGATTGACATATCAAATTCATATGAGTTATTTTTGTATAACTCTCAAATGGGTACATCCATCGGTATTGAAACGGGACACCTTTATATTGCTTCATACGGCAAATGGATGGGGAGATGCTCCTCCTGATCAAAAAACTTGAAGGTAATATCGCTCGAGCCCTACGGATAATAGCAGAATTTCATCTTCCAAGTCGCCTCATGTCTTCCCTCTTGTTATTACGTAGATGTAAGATCTTTAAAAAAGTTACTTTCATTTCTTTGTCAAAGATGACCACATTCTCACGGCAATAGTTCACGAAATCTTGTGGAATTAACTTCTTCACATAAACACATAGCAATCATGGCTTTTCATGCCAAATAATTTGAGCTTATTCATATCGACACATCTTTACTTAATATTCGAGGCATACGTCGGAAATCGAAGTTCTTCCGACCATTCGCACAAAATTTTTCCTCAAGCTTATCCCAGTATAAGTAGCTTTTGGATATTTGCACGTATCGTTTGGTGCAACTCTGCCGTCGACAAAAACTCTTTTAAAGTCGACCTAGACTTTGCATTGTCTTTTGTTTTTCCTTCAGCATTCATAACGATTATTGAAGACATTATCAAAGACATTTTTTCAATATACATGACATCCCAGATTATGTCGAATGAGGTTTGTGCTCCAAATAGGTAAAATCCCAGATGCTTCTTTTCTTCCACCCACATTACGCAACTCTTGAAATCCCGAGCATTAGTGGACTCGGCGGCATTAGTTTACGTCACTTTCTTCAACCTAATTGCTCAATTTGCTCTAATATTTCCTCCACGATCGGACATGTGAATTTTAACTTTTCCCAACTGTTTTACCCTTGAAAAGAATTTTATTCCACTTGAAATTGATGATGTCTTGGTAAGAACTACGATGATTGTCGAACCACGATGTCTTGCCCCCTTTACTCAATATAAATACATACGAATCTTCCATGAAATGAGGACAAGCAAGCTTCCTGCGGTACTCCATCCAGAAATGACATTGAGTATGCGGAAAATCACTAATTATCCACATTGATAGCCTTCATTTGAAAATTACCTTCTCGAAATGTCATATGCATTACACCCACCTCCCACAATGTTTTCAACTCACGCAATTAAGGTTGTAGAAAACATCCAACTTTCCCTTTGGATTCTTTGGCCACAGCACAATTATAGGTAAAAACATATATTCATCTTCATTTGCACATCCGTAGGGCAAATTGTATGGCGTCGATATAACTGGCCATAGAAGAATATTGTTGTGGATGACCAAATGGATTAAAGCCATCAGTGGAAAGACCCAGTCGAACATTTCGACTTTCAGTTGCAAAATCAGGATGAGTTTGATTGAAATGTTTCCGAGCTTGATGCGAACAATGGCCCAGCGTAACACCATCTTGGACTTCATTGCTGACATGCCACCTCATATCTTTAGGTGTGGCATTAGATGCGAGCAATCTCTGTGTCGAGGAGCGAGGAAAGTAGTACATTTTTATAAGGAACATTTGTTTTACGCATAAGGATCACGCATTGGTCTCGCGAAGCGGGGATGGTGACAAAACTTGCAGCGCGAGTTCAGCTATCTCCACCCGAGTATATCATCACGACCATTAATGCAGTGAATCTTTTCTTGGGTGAACCCGAATACGAACTAATTTTTGGTCTTTGTAGAAGCTATCAATCATCACATTGTCCGGTGGTAGTAACCGGACATCGATTGACAAATGTCATCATAAGCACGTTCGGATAAATGGTGTTTGAAGTTTAATGTTCCATGATCGCAATGCGAGATAACTTTTGAATGATATCTATTGCCAGGCCAGATCTCCTGATCGGCTGATTTCAGCATTTCAAATAATTTTGCAGCTGTTGGGTTCGGGTCATCTTCAATGTCATTAGGATTAAAGGAAGGGGCGGGTGACATCAATTAGCATTATCAAAAAGCATTGCATGGTTGAGAATTGATAAATCCCACGTCTACGACTTCATCAAATTGACACGAGCTCTCAAGATCTTCCTCGAGCAGGGCTCACCTATGTAGATACTAAGTATAATAGTCACAGCATAAACCCATACTTTACAGGATGATATCTCACAGTATCCGCCTCTTGAAAATTTCGATTCTGACACTTACGATGATCGCATGGACACCGAATCCTACCGTCCATCATTCCGGTGACTCAAAGGGAAAATTAATGAATTCCTCAATGCCAACTTCGAACTCATAGTTAAAGCACCATCTTTCATCCGATAATCAATCCACCGTCGCATCTGGTCTCATTTTCTAATGTCTATATGTAGTCCTATCTTTATGCTTCACTAATTCAAGAATCTGAACATTAAAATTTCTCACCATATAAAAATAAAATGGAAGAAAATTTTTCCTTGCAACCTTATACAATAATTTAAAATATAAACATATGTGAAACAAACAATAACCCCGATTAAAAAATATAATCTAATAAGCTTGAAAAGAACAAACTATGTAACTTTGTATGGTTGAACCTTTAACAACTTATAACCTGATTTGAATTCAAGATATATATCGTAATCTTCATCTTGCAATCAGACATTACATATTAACCATTTCAACATGTCATATTGGGAACAAACAAATAAATTTGCTATTGATACAATGGTACTTTAATTCACCATGTAGCAAAAACTTAAAATGAAATACTTTCATGCATACAACTAATTATCAATAGCTTATCAGTGAGCAACTTAAACATTGAATGAAAATTTTATAATTAGAGTTGAGTTTCTTATAAAAGTTTCCATCTTATCTCCGAGACCACCCATGCCGCAACCCCCGAAGATGGGGCGGGTCGCTTTTAGGGGTGTCAAGTCAAGCTACTCATGAGTTACTCGACTCACGATTCTAACTCTGAATTAATCGAAAGCCGAGCCCGAATATCTCAAGAATAGTCAAGTAAATTTAGCAGATCACAATACCCAACTCGAACTTGCTTACCCAACTCGAACTTGCTTATGAACTTAATCGAGCTTTACCATTTTATTAATCGAGTTGATTTCAAGTCAAGTTCAAGTATAATTATTTATTAAGTTTTTAATTGATTCGAGCTTTATCGAGTTCAGTTCAAATAGCTTGACTATTTTTTGAGTCCAGTTTCAAACATTTAAAAAAAAGTTCGATCAAGTTTAAGCTTTGGGTTTTCAATTGAGTCAAGCTCAAGCTTGGCTCTACACACCCTTAGTCAGCTTGCGTGCAACTCGATTAAAGGCATGGTAAACTTTCAATAACCTTAAGGGGACTTGAATTGACCATTGGATAAACCTCAAGGCCTTAGACGAACTGAGCTACCTCTCAACCCTTGACGACATTAACTTTGTCCTTCTCATTAGTAACCCTATACAGTGGCAAGTGCAATCTTTATCAAATCACATAAGCAATTCTGCCGCACATCCGATGGCTAACCCATAGGTAAACGGGTCTCTACATGAAAGTATTATGTGTACTTTTTATTTGTCTTCTATAACTCCATAAAGTGCATTACATTTATCCTGGGAATCTTAGATTAATTAGAACGGTTAGGTGAGGTGATAGAAAGATAGTTGTTTAGACATGGTTGAGTGATGTCCCTTGTCTTGATTTTAAGCAAAAGAAAAGAAATCATGACCATAAAACATGAATCCTTGTTCCCTGTTAAGTTTAGGTGGCATGGGGACATGGGTCAATGGTCTCGCATTTGTCCCCACTTCTTCCAAATCCAATCCAAGATTCCCCTTCAATTTCCCCTCCATTCCTATTTCCACTTCCTTCCTCTCTTCTTCTCTTTGCTCAATTTAAGGTTTCATTTGGAAACCCATACTACCTTCCCATTTGATTCAATTTCTTGTTTCTCACATTTTGAAAAAACATACATGGCCATGCATTTACTTATCTAATCAGAATTTTATTATAAGGAATTAAGAAGTCAATGGGTTGAACGGCTCATCACGGTGGGGGCAAGGGATATAAATACTATAAATGCATAGTTTGCAAAAAATAAACAAAAGTCAATCGATTGAACAACTTCGGGATAAAAAGTTACAAGTCAAATGAGAGTTTGACTTTACTTTGAATGGAAGCACAATTAGTTATTTCTTGTAAATAACCCGGGCTGATTTTAATGACCAAAACTCAGAAATTTTTCCTAAGCAAACATTTTTTAAAACCCAACCGATCATCATCAACTTTTTTTTTTTTTTTTTTTTAAAATGTTAATTGGGTGATTTTTTTTATTTATTTTTTTCCAAAAGGACAAAGAGAATCCTGAGGCGAGGAATTTGAGTATAATGGGAATTAAATAAAGAAGAGGAGGAAAATGTGACATTGAAACAAAACAAGTCAACAACTTGACATTGAACATCGGTATTAAAAATGAATAAATTTTTTGCAATTGTCCCCTTACCTCCACAAAATCCCCTTACTACACCTCATAAATCTAACAACAACCAGAAAGTAACCCTAACTTATATCATCAGATCAACAAATGAAACATCAAATCCCAATCATACGCGGAAAATACTGTAGCTTTCAACATACAAAGACAAAAATGTGAACTAACTATAGGCCGCAAACACCATATCCGAGCGCTAGAAAACATGAACAAAACTATAGAAACAGTAGAAGTTAGCGTAGAACCAAAGACTCACCCGCAAGACTCGAGACGAGAGAGAAACTCCGAGAACACCACACCACAACAAGGTCTTGGAGGAAGGAAAAACTCTAAATCAACTAATATTTGGAGTTTAAATGAGGAAAGAGGGGGTGAGTGAGTGGGGAATTTATAGAAATTAGGGTTTGAAGGGAAAAGGAAAGGCCAAATGAAATGCGCGTGAAATGAGCGAAGAAGGAGGAGTGAGGAACAGGAGTATGGTAGACGTACTCCTCTTTTTCCTTACCGTTTATTAATCCTATTTTAATGCCAAAAGAAATCCGCCTTCCCATTAAGCCATTATATATTTATATCTCCACATACAGAAAGAGAGGAATGAGTGAGATAGTGTAGGGTAGAGGGGAATAAATTAAGGGACATTTTGGTGAAGAGGAGGGACCCAATCCACCCATTTCAAATATAAGAAAAAGCGAAATTTCAAAGAAGAGTATGGTCAACACTTTTTACCCTTCACATTAAATGCCACCAATGGCACCAATGGCATTAAAAAAGTGCCATTTATATTTAATATATTTATTTCCCATTCCGTAAATTACGAGTCAACTTGAGGGGACTCCTTAGATATATTATCGATTTATTTATGATTTTTTTGATTTGATTCTATTATGGTTCAATCATTGATTTGATCCTAAACTATAAATCGATTGTTTTTTCGATTTAGTCACCGATCAAATTTTGTTACAATTATTTGAATAAAACTCATTCTTAAAAACTAACTTTCAAAGGGAGAAAGCTTGATTGATTATAAACCAATAAGATGTGGGATTCAAAAATGATCGTTATAATCCACTTTCATTTAGAATCGTAGTCCATGATAGCTGATGATTTCACGAATCCCACCTTTTTTGTGTAACAAAACTATCCCACAATTCCGGGATAATGACCATTCTAAAGAACAAACTGTTCTAATTTTAAATGATTAATTCAATATAAAATATTTTTAAATTCTTTTTATTAAAGTTCCATTAATTGTAAGGAAAAAAATAATTATAACCATATGAGAAAAATAATATTAATATATAAACTAAAATAGTTTAAAAATATTAATTATCTGAACATTTTATCATGCTATTCTTGAATCAAAGCAATATTCATGAAAATATAAATAGCTAAACATTTGCTAAATTTAGCGACGGAAATAAGTATCCGTCGATATTTCCAACATAAATACTGAAAGTTATATAGCGACGCGAATCGGAGAACCGTCATTATAACGACGAAATGATAACTGTGAGCTATACGCCCCGCCAACTTCCGCCACTTGGCGATCAATAATATCCGGCGCATAAATTTGGCCGCTATTTGGTTTCGCTGCTAATATAACAACGAATCGATAATCCGTCGCTATCTAATAGCTCCCGCTCACTTCGCGACGAAATATCCGCTTCAGAAATCGTCGCTAAGTCGGGTTTCGCCGCTAATTTGTAACGGATATAATCCGTCGCTAAAATCCGTCGCTAAATCGCCAGAATCTTGTAGTGGATCAACCTCTAAGCCCAACTCTATCACAACTAATGAAGCGGTAAATGAATGCAAAGCACCAGAATCAAATAACACTCTCGCTTCCACAGCGATAAGAAAACGCATTCTCAGATAATCGGGTCGATCAACACTCACCAGGTATAATGGCGCAGACACGCCGTATCCTCGATGTCTTTGCCTGCGGGCCTGCCCTCCGCCTCGGCCCATAACTCCGCCTCTCTAGCCCCATTCGTGTAACAAGAGGTGCCCAGCCCTCAAATCGATACTCGGCTCCTTGACTGCACTAGGTCATGAGGAATATATCAGATCCCTCTCCCGTCCCACCGCCATTAGGATCAAGGCCGTCCCAAAACCTCGGGATCCTTGTCTCTCGGGGCAACCTCCTCAGCCTGTCCGTGCTGCCGGCAATGGTAAAGACACCATCCGCCGCCTTGACTAGAAACTCTAATCCGCCCTCGTCTCACGGCCGCGCCCGAACCGTGGAACTGTGGCAAGTCTTCTCGCTTTCCGAACTAGAAGAAGATCACTCTCTTCCTCTTGCTACTAACACCCGCATCCCGAGTGCTTCGAGCATCCCGATCTCTCTCTATGGTCGTGGCCATCCCAACCATGGAGTCCATGTCCCAGCTAAGTCCCACAATCCCCGCCCCCGAATGGATAACTTTAACCCATTCTCGAATCTCCTGACCTTGGCCACGTCCGTGGCCACGTAGTCATCAGCAAAACGAGCTAGCTCTGTGAACCTAGCCACATACTCAATCACCGTCGTAGTATCCGGAAAATACTTGCCCATGAAAAGATCATGAAACTCTGCCCAAGTCATTACCTCTAGATCTCTAGAGGTCTTCACCTGGGGCTTCCAATTATTACTCAAAGGCCTCACCTAACCTGAATGCAACCAGTTTGGATCTTGGTCGATCGAGCAATCTCCATAGCTCTAATACCTCTCTCTCATTCTCCATGAACCAATGGTCTGCCATCATCGAATCTCCTCCCCCGTGAGACCTGAGATGGATGCGGTTCCGAACCTCTGTAGAGGTTACTGACCCTCCCCTGCTACATGTCGCACTGGGGCCAGGCACAGCAGCCGCAATCCCTGCAGCCTCAAAGAACAGCCCCGCCGGTCAAACACCAGTGGTGCCCCGACCAATACCCCGTGGACAACCTCTACGTCCTCTCTCGCGACTAGCTATCTACACATGTCAAATGGCAAGTTAATGACGCAAAGATCTCTGGCTACGCAAACACAGCCTCTCGAACACTATTCACATACCGGGTAAATATTTCATACACTATGTCCATGCATCTGTAATGTAAGACAATAATTTCATATATTAAATCATATGTAACAAAAAATATATATTTTATTTAAAAATTTTTTTTTTGAAAACCTCGCAGGAATGTTGCTCATGAACAAAGGTCCAAAACAAAGGACTCAACGCTGCACCGAGTCAAACCGAGTCGAAAAGTACGCGCACTCCACCCTGGCCCAGCCGCGCAAGATCGCCGCGCGCTCACTACGCCGTGTCGTAGGCCTGGCTTGGCCGTGTCGCAGGCTTGGCCTGGTCGTGTCGTGAGGCTCCACCAGCCGTATCGCGGCCCCGGTCGCCGCTACTGGCTGCAGCCGCCAAGGCTGGCCGGTTCGCCCATAGCGCCATCATGGCGCATCCTAAACCGTGATCGCAGCCCTCGTCACACAGACGCGGACACAACGGCCGCCGCCCACGATACAATGTTTTGTATCGCGACTTCGCCATGCTTTCATACCGCCTACCGCCAAGACGCCCCCGCGGCCAGCAGCCAATGTTGTCGTGGCCTGTATCAGGCCCTACCACGCCGCAGGTCGCACGTGGCCTGGTCGTATCGTGGCCCCCGCAGCTTCATGCCTACCGCTCTCGTGTCATCATACAATCCATTGTATCGTGACTCAAATGGGCAGTAGCCCAGCCCTCTGTACTTGCCTCTTTTTTTTTTTTTTTTTTTTTTTCACATCGTTTTTTTTTTGTTGTTCCACCCATCAAGACCATTAAATAAATTATATATATATATATATATATATATATATATATATATATATATATTTTTTTTTTTTTTTTTCATTTTTCCAGAGAACAAAATAAGTCTCCTTAAAATTTATTATTATTTTGTTTTTCCAATTTTACACAATGTAAACCTCAAAAAATTTCTTCTCATCATTTTTTCTTGTATATTCACTACACACAATTTCACACAATTTATAACACATAATCAGCACATCATGTTCTAAACCTGAGCTACCGGCCTGTAATTTTTTTTTTCATTTATTTCTCTGACCATTTTGCCCAAAACTCAAACAACTTTTTCTCCTATATTTAGACATCAAGCATACAAGCACATAACACATACAACATACATGTTATGTACAACAATAACACATAAAACACAATGCATGTAGTGTTCTAATCCTATCCCGTGACTGCCTAAGTAATCACATACCTGAACTCTAACATCGAGCCACACCAAATTGTGGTGCTTTCACAACTTACGACCATGGCCTAAGCCCAAGTCCCCCAAGCCCTAGGTAGTCGTATACCTATGCTCTGATACCAAGTTGTGACGGCCTATTTCCCGGGGGTCCGTTGACAACCCGTCACTTTGCGATTCGTGGATGCTCGCAACCCGACACCACCATGAAACGGCGCAGTCTCCTTTATATGGGGAGCTCTACCCAAGGTACATAACCCGTCCTAACACTAACAACCCACTACACCTGTCCATATTAACAAATGATAAACGCCACGTGGGCCCGTACATCAATACTACTAAATACATATCAACTATATAACATAGTTCAAGAGTTATTATGACATTTTAATCAAAACAAATATCAAAATTCACAATTTTAATACATGTTCTATAAAATGAATACCAAAGCCACAACCCGGCTTTATTCTAAAATGTGGCCTCTAGTGAGCGCCGTCCTCCTGTACACTCCCTATACTTGAAATAGTAATCCCTCGACAAGGCGAGCAGCTTCAGTAGGGATAATTTCACATGGGGTTACTCCCACTCCAAGTGCACATGTCATGGGAAAACAATCACACCAAGCAAATACATGATCCACTTGAACAAGCCCATATGCCAAATCCCATGTCTCGAGTCCTCACCGACTCCTTCACACATGCCTAAGCCAAATGCGAGTAAAATCACAGTTTTTCAAAACAAAAGCTTTTTGTTCTCAAAAACTTACTACCAAGTTTCGGTAAATATATTGGACAACCCTCCGAGGAATATATTGATAACCCGAAACACCATGTGCCCTCCGACATGAATTGTCGGACACCCCCAACACAATTCCTCCGAAATCTTCCGTCTCAAATTCTTCACAAACATTTTTCCTTTTTATTTTCTTCATGTCATGCACTCACTCATAATATTCTAGGTGCCCCAAAGGCATATGAATGCATTTGTGTCAATTCTGTACAACTCATGCTAATATATAAACACATGTATATATTAACATAATTAATTCACACAATTCATGTTATTAAATTCACATCAATAACACCGTACCAAATTTCACATGGGCTAATTAACAAATACAAGCACCATTTTGAATCATCAATAATACAAAACATCACACCAAAATCACGTGAATAAAGGAAACCTCTTGGTCAGCACTATTCAGCCCACACAATTAGGATTTCTTCAATTCTATTCCAAAGCTTGAGATCGAGAACATGGCCTCTAGGGCCTCAACAAATCCCCATCCATAAATGACCCTTAGCCAAAGAATAAACCAAAGAAAGCAGGAAAGACTCCACTCCTCGGAAGGTTCGAACTCCACCAACCTGTCTACGCACTCACGCATGTAACAACTTTACTGTTCAAGCGGACCGACTTCCATCCGAACGATGAGAAATCTATAAGGGGCACTCTTTCTCTCTAGAATCCCAAACTAGTTCACCGCGATTTTCTCTCCATTTGGAGAAGAAAACTATTGTTATTTGTCTTTATTCATTTAACATTTCCAAAATTCCCATCATGTCCCTTTAAGTGTCGGATTTTGACACTCGGGCTTAATTCCAAGCCATTCATCTCATCTTATCACTAATCATGCAACGATGTCGATGGCACAGTAGTGTTGACTTTTTTCACATCACATGTCTTCAAAACCGTTTTGATTTAATAATTCGACACTTGTCTCGAAAAACGCAAATTCGATCGTCTCAAAATTCACTTTAAATTCGACGTGGTAGCCTAGATTTCCATAATTATTCAACTTAGAAGTCTGTTTCATCATCCGAGATCTAGAAAATTTTCTGATTTTGACCGAAATGATCATTTTACCTTTTTTCAGAAAATTTGAATTTTCCCGGGTTTTACATATCAAACGTAATGAAGTTTTTGACCTACTTGAAAGGGGTTGGATGATAGTTGCTGTAATTACAATTTTGAGAATATAACTTCATGTCTAGGTTCTTGCCACCATGTGAAGTTGCAACTAGTTTTTTTTTTATATTTCAGGTACATAACTCTATATATTTGTATTTTTCTTTCCTAAAAATCATGAGTTGCTTGAATTTTTTTAGTTATAGTTGGGTACAAGTTTATATCATTTTTTATTAATGCTATTAAACTTAAACATACACTAATATTGTCTTTTTATTTTTTTTCAAGAGGTATTGGGTCATATTTGTTGCAAATACAAATATATATATATATATATATATATATATATATATATATATATATATATATATATATATATATATATATATATATATATATAAGAGATTCCTTTTCTTTTTTAAATGAAACATGAACAAAAATAATAAGTTACTTATTTTTTTCCTTCTTTTTTAAAAGGTTGTGCCTATGTTTAGCACTTACAATTTTAGAGTACAAGATCATGTATAAGTTCTAATTGTCAAGTGTGCAATTCTATTATTAATTTTTTTGCTATTTTTTTGGTATATATTCACATTCTTTTTAGACATTTGTTAATAATACAAGATTATATATGTATTGTGAAACCCCGAGAAAATCCAATTTTCTCAAAAAGGGAAAAAACGTAATTTTGGTAAAAATTCGAAAATTTTCTAGATCTCGGATGACTAAACGGACTTTACCGTTGGAATAGTCTCGCGAAATCTAGCTACCACGCTGACTTTCGCCGACCGAGACAATGAATTTGCACATTTTTCTCGAAAACGGAAAGGCCGTAGGACACATGGCGATTTGAGCGGCACTACGCAAAGACGTGGTCAAGCTCCGGGGCCTGGGCCAACTCAGCTCAAGGCGGACCCATCGCTGACACATGCATGATGCCAGTGGAAAGTCAGTTAGTGGTCGGGCCGAGTGGATAAGAAATCCTCCAACCGATTATAAGGTGACATGTGGCAAAGAGAGAGACAAAGGAGAGCTTCTCCACTTTTGGCTTAAACGTTAGGGAGAAGAGAGTGCTGGGTTTTTCAAAATGGTGGATTTTAATGAGAGACTGGTCTCAACTTCTTCTAGGATTCCTAAATAACCCGACCGCCTGATTTCTGCCAAGAAGCAAAGTGGTTCTACACATCGAGGACTACACGCTAAGATTCGCCGTGAGTTTTCACAAACCTCGTGAGGCAGTGTTTATTCTCTACTTGTTTTACCCTTTCGTTAAGTGTTTTGTGATGTCGTTAGTTTGAGGCCGCAGTGAATAGTTGATCGATTCCCAAATCTTTGAACCGGCTGAAATTGGGGACACATTTGGTCGGGCCGTGGTAGTGTGGGGCCGTTTTGGGTGTTTGTTGTAATTTGTGTAATAAATCATGTTTTGGTGTACGAGGCCTAAGAATGGTCAAGTGGAACCCACTCCACAAAGTGGAACCGACAGGCGAAAGGGTCGCTTCACTGACAACCCATCGGTGTTTTCGAGACTCACAAACATCTCCCAATTTTTGTGGTAATTGACCAAAAAGTCTGTCCATGCATCATTAAATTGTTTGAATTGGAGGGTTTCGAGTCGGGTCGATCAAAAGAGACACAGGTTAATGCTTGATGTTAACATGATGCCATAATTATATAGAATATAATCAGGCGTAGCTATTGAAATGGAATAGTGGACAGCTCAAGTGAGCAAATTTGGAAAGTTGTCAGATCGTAAATTTGAATAACATGTGGTGTGATTGCACCATAATATATGCATATTCGATATACTGGTCGGATGCGTTGAAAATGGCATAATAATACATTCATATGCACCGGTAACCTAGAAATTAGGTGTGTGTGAGCGCATGACATGAATTCTTTCCAAAATCGAACATGGTTATGTAAAGGAATTTTTACAGATGATTTTCTCAAGAACGCTGGGAGATACCAGCAGATCATTTCTGGATGAGGACTATGACTGCTTCTGGAAATTCTTCAACACATTCGCTCTGAGGGTAGTCCCCTATTTTTTTACCGAAACCCCAGAGTGTGACAGAATAACAAGTTTTGTTTTGAAAATGGTGTTTTCTCACATGGCTTAAAGTAAGTGTGAGGGAGCTTCATGACTCTGGACATGGGGTTTGTCATTTAGACATTCAAGCAGGACCACGACCTCGTTTGAGTATGTAGTTTTCATCGATCATCAGATATGCACTCAGGTGAGTAACCCATTTGTGGTGATTCCACTACTGGCGAGCAGCTCACCCCACAAGGGAATATATCATTTGAGGTAACAGGGATGTCTCTCGAGAAGACGGCCATCTTAGAGGCCGATTTTGAAGAAAGCCTGCTGTGCTTTGATGTTTATGGGATAATATGTATTTCAGATTAAGAGGCAACTCTTGAACCATGTAATATAATTGCTTGAATATATTTGATGAGTACAGGCAGGCCCAAGTGGACATTTTAATTATGTGTGTGTCTCGTGATACGAGGCGCATAGATTTTCCACAAACACTGGGTCAACTGACACCCCGATTTCGCGTCACACTGCACGAGCTTAGGTACATCACCAGAGCCTCTGCAGTGTAAAGCGAGGTAAATGAAACCCAGGGTTTAGGGACCTGGGGCTTAGGCCATGGTCGAAGGTGTAAGGACATCACCACTGTGTGGCTCGATGTAGGTTATTAGGTATGTGATTACTCAGACAATCACGTGATTAGAACACTGCGATGCACCGTGTTTCATGCGTGATCGGGTGTATAACATGTTGATTGTCATGTGTATGTCAGATCAAGTGATCGTTTCGATGAATTGTTGTGTATATGTGTGGAATGGTGTGTATAATCCAGTGTTATGTGTTGAGGATGTGTGCTTAGTGATTAAAGTACATAGATGTTTTGGAAAATTTTTTGTGAGTTCATGTAAAGGTGTAAAATTGAAGAATAGTAATAAATAAAATAAATTTTAAAGAAATTTATTTGGTTTATTGAAAATGAATATATATATATATATATATATATATATATATATATATATATATATATATATATATATATATATATATATATATATATATATATATATATATATGTACGTATGTATATTTTCGGTGGTTTTCAAGTATGGAAATGATAAGAAAAAAAGTGATGTGAAGAAATTTTCTGCTGTTTTTGGCAAGTGAGTAAAATCGAAGAAAATTAAAATGAAATAAATTTTATAAATTTATTCGGGGTATTCCTGAGAATGAAAAATGTGTGAAAAACGAAAAAAAGGTGCGTGAACCTGCTTGGGCTAACGCTTCACTGCGTCACGATACAAATGGAAAATTGTATCGTGACATAGCCGCTCTCCGTGCGGCGGGTCAGGGAATCAGACAAATACGCACTGGCTACAGGCGTGTCACGACACCTGCTGTATCGTGACAAGTCGGTGGTTTGATAGGCAGATAGTTGGGCTTCACACACAATAAATTGTATCGCGTGACATGAAAGATTCGTCATTGAATTCTCAGATCACAACAACACCCGAGTGTATCGTGACCGCAGGGGGCTTGAAGCGCCACACTTTGTCGACACAGAGCCATGACACGCCCATGCAGATACGCGACACGGCCACGACATGGCCACTACGCGGCGACACCCAACACGGCGCCGGCCACGACACTCCGCTCTCGCCCGCACGCCCAGCGCACTTCAGGCGTCGCAGCCGGGCCAGGTGCGCACCGCGGCACCCAACCGTTGACTCGCAGATCGTTTCACGCATCAGGTTGGGACATTGTTCATGAACACTGTTCACAAAATTTTTTGGAAAAAAAAAAAATAAATAAATGAAATACTTCCTGAAAATTTTTTTTTCAAAATGAAATTTTCTAAAAGTAAAATTTTATTACTGGACATTTATTTAATAAAATGAAATTATGTCTCAGATTACCTATAAATGCAAGGACAGTGTGGCTAGAAATATTTTTGTGCATGAAATATTTTTCAGATATGAATGTTCCTGGCCGTGTTCATGCCTTGTAGATACTCGCATCGACCTTAACTTGCCAATACAGTGTAGATGGCTAGTCGCAGGAGGACGAGAGTGTCATTCACGAGGTAATCGGGCCGCACCACCTGGCCACTCAAATAGCCTGCTGAGGTCGATTGGTACATCGCTAATTCCACGCATGTGCACAGTGAGCCAGGCAAGTCAAACGACTTCCAAAGAGCCAGAAGCTCATCATCCTCCACAGTAAAGAGGGAGTGGAGTGGATGACATAATGAGACCAAGATACGGGTGTCAGGGGTACTAAGAGCAAGGAAGATCCATCTTCTTCCAACCCGAAAGAAGCGTAAGACTTCGCTTCGCAAGGATATCCGTGACAAGGCCATAGTTATCGACCGCGCCGATGGGACATTTAGTCAGCAGGTAGATGATATGTTATTTATGCCGACACCGACACTCGGCGTGATCGCCTACGGAGTAAACCCGAAGGGTACGGGACACCTCGGGCCCAATCATCGCTGAGACGTTGTGGTTGCTACCAAGACAAGGGATGTTATGTTACCATTGCCAAGAAGACGACATATGAGGAGGGATTGCCCCAGAGGCGTGGATCCCAAGCTAGACGCTCGTCCTGGCCACGCAGAGGGATGTGGAGAGACACGCTTTGTTCCTCCACCCCTAAGATGGGTCGTGGGAACCAAGATTACCCAGAAGCGCACCAGCACCTGGGTATCAGAGATTTGGTCACATGTGCTGCATGTGAGTGTAGCTCGAGGTCGAAAGCAATGTGGTTTGCAAAGCCGAGAGTTCAAGCCGTTTCGCAGAGGGACGTTACCATTGGCCGCCACCGGGCATATGAGGCGAGATCGTCTCTGGGGAGGCATATCTCATGGTACGCAGGCCGAAAGCATGCAGATCATCTACACATGATAATGCCACACCACTATTATTGTTTTACCATGTTCATTCATTGTTGCATCTTGCGTGATAGGTTTGAGAATAGAGGTTGAGGCCTTTAGAGAGATTATGGGAAATTTCTCCCTAGGATTTAGGGTGAGAGTTGGTTAGATGTGTCGAGATCGTGAGTCAGGGATCTCAGTGATTCTGCTCATGGTGGACCTTAAGGTGGTAGACATATTGGGTGTCGAAGTCATTCTTGACATGGGATGAGCGGATGCCATCTGTCGTCGCACCGGGACCTTAGCCGTTGTCATACTTAACACGGCTCCTCGTGAGTTTGCGAGGTTACATATGCACGTGGTTGACAGCAGAGTGTGCTGGAATTTCAGGACGAAATTCTTTTTAAGGAGGGGAGAATGTGAAACCCCGAGAAAATCCAATTTTCACAAAAAGGGCAAAAACGTAATTTTGGTAAAAATCCAAAATTTTTCTAGATTTGATGACGAAACTGACCACCGTTGAATCATCTCGAAATCAAATATCACGTTGATTTTCGTCGAATTTCAAGACAAATGGAATTTGCACGCTGAGGAACGAGCGCCGTGGTAGACACATGACGATTTTGAGTGGCACATAGTGTGCCACGCACAAGCTCCCGCCCAAGAACAGCCTTAAGGTGGGACTCACGTTGACACATGGCATGATGCTATAGGGTGGAAAAGTCAGTAGGTTGGGTTGAAAGGATAAGAACCCTCTCTCAACCAATCATAAGTGTGACATGTGGCAAAGTGAGAGACAAAAAGGAGAGCTTCCACCAGCCATAAACGTGGCAATAGGAGGTGAAGAGAGGCCGGGTTTTTCTCAAAAAATGGTGGATTTTGCTGAGAGTGTCTAACTCTCTCTAGATTCCGCCAACCCGACCGCCGGATTTCTTCTAATTCAAGAAGCAAAGTGGTTCTACACATCGAGGACTACACGTGGGCACCAGTTTCGGGAGTTTTTGACAAACTCCGTGAGGTAGGGGTTTTATCCTACTTGTTTTACCCTTTGTTTAAGTGTTTTGTGATGCTTGTGTTAGTTTGAGGCCGTGAGTGGGCGTTTGATTGGTTCCAAATTGAACCAAAATTTTTGGACACATTTGGTCACCAGGGTGTTGGGGGCTGTTGTGTTTGTGTTGTAATTTGTGTAATAAATCATGTTTTGGTGTGTATGAGGCCGGAAATGGTCATGGAACCCACTCCACAAAGTGGAACCGATGTGTGGCGAGTGGGCTGCCCACGGACAGCCCACTATTCTGTTTTGAGACTGTCAAAACAGTCCAATTTTGTGGTAATTGGACCAAAAACGTCCATGTATTGTGTGCTTGAAATTGTTTGAATTGAGTGGCTTGAGTTGGTTGATCAAAGAGATTAATGTGTTAATGCTTGATGTTACGATGATGCCATAATTATATAGAATATAATTGCAGATGAGCTGCTGGAAATGGAATAGTGATTAGCCCACAGCACCTGAAATACCGATCAAATTTGAATATGTGGTGATCAGCAAATTTGATAATATATGCATATTTGATATATTGGTTGGATTGTGTTGAAATGGCATAATGTATCTTCTATATGGCAGTACCGGGCAACTCTAGAAATTAGGTGTGATGCATGACATGAATTTCGAAAAACGAACATGGCGGAAGGAATTTCACAGGATGATTTTACGGAGAATAGGGTTGGGAGACGATCCAACATATCATTTCGGATGAGGACCATGACTGTTTCGGGAAGTTCTTCAACACATTCACCTCGGATGGTAGTCCCCTATTTTTACCGAAACTCGATAGTGTATTTTCGAGAACAACAAGTTTTGTTTTGAAAATGGTGTTTTCTCATACATGGCTGCAGTAAGTGTGAGGGAGTTTGAAGACTCAGACATGGGTCACATTTGTATTATCTGGGCAGGGATCACAAATTTGCTTCGAGTGTGTGTTTCATACTGATCATTACATATGCACTTAGGGGAGTAACCCATTTAGGTGATTCCACTATCGGGCGATAGCTCACCTGCCGAGGGAATATATCATTTTGTGTTGTGGAGCGTTTCGAGAAGACTACTATCTTAGAGCCGATTTCTTGAAGAAAGTCGGGTTTGTGGCTTTCTGGCGTTTAAGGATAATATGTATTTGTATTAAGAGTAATGTATAACTCTTTAACCATGTAATATAATTGGTTGAATATATTTGGATGAGTATGACATGTAGCCCAAGTGACATTTTATCATGTGTGTGTCTCAGATACGAGGCGCATAGATTTTCCACAAAGCCGACGTAGGTCAAATCTGACACCCCGATTGGGGCGCCACATGTATAGTCATAAATTACATTCAATATAGTCGGATGTATTTAGATATATGTTTATATATCTATAATGGACTTTCAAGTATAAAACAATGTTGTTTTCCTCATACTTGCTAAGGGTTATGACACGCTTAATGATCCAGACATGAAATTTTTACATTGAATTTTAATAATTTAACTAAAAAATAAACATGAAGTGATGTTATTTTTTCTTTGCTAAAGATCAGGTGACATTTACAATAGATATGGTTTGTAGCGACAAGATCACACATAAGTTATATATCATACAAAACTACTAGATATTTGGTTCTTTTCGGGGTAAAATATCTATTTAGATTATGTATACTTGCTAGGTTATTTGCAACATTTAGGTACATGTTTATATTTTTATATGTTAATATTTCAAATATAAACAAACTAATGTTGTTTTTCTTCCTTTACAAAAGGTTATGTGACATTAGCAACAATTGCGCTTTTTTACAAGGAACATGGTAGCAAACCCAGCTTTAACAAAATGATCGTGTACAAAGCCTTATCCGTCATGTAACTATTGGATTTTGGAGACATATATTTACTAATGTTTTGTATGTATTTGATGATAGAAAATCGTCCATGTATGTTATATGTATTCGATTTACAATAGAATATCATGCAATGATGTTTATACTAGATAATTAAGTCGATGCTATATTTTAGTTCTATAATATGAAAGTTGATTTTTACTTTTGATTATGGATTTAATTTAATAGGTTCAATTAGGTGTATAACATTTGCCACAGTCAGTTATTGGCATATTCTAGATGCAACCCATAACAAACACAATTTCCTTGATTATGAAAAATAAAGACACATACAATAAATTGGCATTCTGACACAAGGACAAAAGTTACTTAATAAAATTTCAACATTGATGAAAAACACCATCTTAATATATATGCCAAATTAAATCTAAAATCATATCAAACAAAATTGACATATGTTATACTCAAGCTTAACATATATTGAATATAATCTTGACAAAATCGTGAATCAAGGTTCACATATGTCTAACCTAACCTTGACAGAAGTAGAAGAGACATAATCATATGTCATTTTAATAAGATCCCATCATTGATAGAAATAAGCTCCTTAGCATATGCATATGTCAACATAGCTTTTAGCCTTTCTTGACACTGACATGGATGACATATGATCATATCAATCTACCTTAACATATATACCTTATCTTGATGGTGAAAAACTGTCATCGAATACATTTTTTCTTGTAGTGGAAGGTCGTCTCATCTTTCATTGCATCGATCCAGAAGTTAGATTGAGGACTAACAATGACTTCTTTGTAGGTAATCGGATCTAATAGATCACCCACATCATTCTCATGCTCCTACAAGTAGACAATATAGTCATCTAAAATTGCGGGCCTATGCGCCTCTCGAATTTTAAGTGGTATATCCATGACTACATTCGGGGGGCTACTAGATCTACAATCTCGAGGCTACCAATTCACATCCTTGAATTGTTCACAACACGCAGTGGTTGTATCCAAATCCAAATCAAAACCACTCAAAGATATTTGTTCTCTAATTTTCAAATAGCAAATAGTCTCGACTACTGGACATAAACAAACAATCAATTATTATAACTTGTCGACTAGAGTCAGAAGTGTCAATTCATTATAAACCATTGACAAGGCCCATATGTCAACCACTCTTATATAACCCATTACAGAGTCATAGTCAATTATTATAACCCATTGACGAGGGTCATTACCACCTATTATAACTCATTGGGACAGGATCTATAAACCAAAGTCGTAACACTTCTATCTCTCAAATTAAAACTTATAAAACAATTTTATCATATCTCCAAATTTATCTTTTATAAACAAATAACATGTAAACTTTTCATGCAAAATCACTATTTGATTCCAGATAGTACTCAATTATAAATAATTAAACAAATAACAAAATTTTGTAATCTACATATATTAAAAATCATAACTTCTCATTAATTCAAATAACAAAAGAAAATAAATAATTTCTTTTGCAAAGTCTTATACATATATAAAATTATTTTCCTTTTTTTTTAAAAGTTGTGTTAGAATCCCTTACCTCAAAAGAGTACATTTAGGTTCCCAAAGAATATTTTGACCAAACATTATTCTTCCCACTCAAGGCTAAGAAGGAAATAAAATTGTTAACACTTCAATACTGTTAGTATCACCACTAATGTCACTCCATGTCTACACATATGTCAATCTGAGTACAGTTATTATTTTCTTTATAACCCATCTTACCTTAGTTATCAAAAAACCATTAATAATAATGAAATGCCCACAAAGCTGTATATTACTCAAACAAATCTATCATTCTTTTTTTCTGAACTATTAATCAATAAAATATTAACCTATAGTCTATAAACCCACAGAACAAATGTCTCCAATCTTTTTTAAACCATATAACTCCTGAACTTTAAACCCAACCTCAAACTCCAATGCCTAATTACCCAGCTCCCAAATCCTCCTCAAACTCCTTGTAGAGAAGAGTTTTTTATTAAGAAGGTGAACACATTCTAACTTGACACTTAGTAACATAGTACTGAACGCACTCCTTCTGTCCAATGAATAAAATAATATTATTAACAAATGATGAATGTTTATTTTTATACTATAATGATCATCCAGATAAAGTGTGTGCAGACCATGCCTTTCAATATAATGATAATAAGAGGTGGCCAAAATACACATAATGCCGCTCCTTTGATGAAAAATAAAATCAAAACCAGGTTGACTGTGAATACCAAAAGGAGAGAAAAAGAGACTATGAAACTCTGTAAAAATAAACAAAATTAATATGTAGGCTTCAGAAAAAGTTAAATACGTAAGAAAAATCTCTTCTATTCTCTTACCCTTCATACATTTGTCAATATTTATACAGTTAATCACAAATAACTGAAGGTGAGAGTATTCTGAATCCTTAGCAAGATTTCATAACAACGTTTTGATGCAACACGCAAGTTTTTCTCTCGTACCAACCTTCGTAATCATCAATACTTTGTTTGGTTCAGAATCCTTTCCCTGAACAATGAACTTCAATCACCTTTCTTATCCAACTTATCTAACATCAATGTATTTTTGTCTTTGCATGATACATAGTATTTTATTTAAGTCTATAGCACTTGATCGCCACATACCATATATTCTTTTCTATTCGCACCTAATTCTTGAAGAAACCGTCGATCCCGAGCATCCTAACAATTCTTTTCAAATGAAGATATTATTTAATTAATTTCACAAAAATTCAAACTTTCTATCAACGCTACATATTCATATTAAAATCATTATGTATCCAAAATCCAAATCAAAACCTCTCAATGATATTTGTTCTCTAATTCTCAAATAACAAATAGTATTGAATTTGATGGGACATAAACAAACAATCAATTATTATAACTTGTTGACTAGAGCTGTAGTGTCAATTATTATAACCTATTGACAAGGTCATAGTGTCAACCACTATATATAACCCATTGACAAGAGTCATAGTCAATTATTATAACCCATTGACGAGGGTCGTCACCAATTATTATAACTCATTGACGAGATTCATAAACCAAAGTCGAACACTTCTATCTCAAATTCAAACTTATAAAACAATTTTATCATACCTCTAAATTTTATTCTTTATAAACAAATCATGCGATAAACCTTCATAAAATCACTATTTCTGCCTAGATATAGTACTCAAATAAATAATTGAACAAATAACAAAACTTTTCATAATTCATAATATATTAAAAAAAAATCTAACTTTTTTACAATTCAAATAACAAAGAAAATAAAACAATTTCTTTTTTGTAAAGTATTATATATATATAAAAATATTCTTCTTTTTGTTGTGTTAAAATTCTACCCCATGAGTACACTTAGGGTTCTCTAAAGAATCTTAACTCAAAACATTTTTTTCACCTCACATAATAAGGAAATATAATTATTATTGTCTGTCTAATGCATTAGTAGTATCACCTATCAATTACTCCATGTCATAGCAATTGTCATCAATCTATACGCTTATTATTTCTTTTCCTTATATCCCTACTTACTATATTAAACCACCACTCTGCACTTGCATCAAATGACTTTATACCCTAACATTAAAGCCTAAATAAATAAATAATGCCTAAAAGTTATGATCTTTCAAACAACGATCACCTTTCTTTTTTGAACTTATTAATCAATAAAAATACTAATCCACAAACATAAACTTTACTTTAGAATAAATATTCAATTCTCAACTCCAAAATCTTCAATCTTCAACCTTCAAACCTTAAAATTTTTAATACTTCATTACCTAGGCTTTCACAAATCTCTCAAACTTCTATATAAAGAGTTTTTCTGAATAAGAAGGTGAAGACATTCTAATTTATACTCAGGGTGTAGGTATGAAAAGACTTTCTATCCTTGGAATTAAACATTTTCATAATAAATTATTAATGTTATTTTTGAAAATTACATCATTACCTCGTATGCGGGTGTTACACTGTATGCCTATTTATAAGCAGAGAGGAAGAAGGAGGTGCCAAAAATTAAGGCGATGGCAGCCGCTCCCTTTGTCAAAAAAATAGGCACTGAAAACGACTTAATTGCAGCGCTGAAAAGAGAGAAAAGTCGAGAGATCAGAATTTCCTTTGGAAAAAAATTTGCTAAAGGAAGCTGTAGAAAAGACAGGGAAAGAAAGCAGCCCCCTTCTTTGATTTTTATCTCTTTCTTTGTTATTATTATTATTTTTTTTACATGGGATGAAGGTGGGAGTATTCTGAATCCTTAGCAAGATTTCATAACAGCGTTCTTGATGCAGCATGCAAGTTTTTCTCTCGTAACAACCTTCGTAATCATATCAGCAGTTTTCTTGTCTTTCTTGTCTATGTGAATCTTCCTTACTTGAAACAGTTGTCCTTCAATAGCCTTTCTTATCCAGTGGTATCTCACATTAATGTATTTTGTCTTTGCATGATACATAGTATTCTTATTTTAAGTCTACAGCACTTTGACGGTCACAATATACCATGTATTCTTTCTATTTCAGACCTAATTCTTGAAGAAACCGTTTCTTCCGGAGCATCTTTTTCCCAGCTAGCAACTACATACTTTGCTTTAGTTGAAGATAATGCTACATACTTTTATAGCTTCGCCTGCCATGGCATAGCTGAAAGGGCTTTATCATTCCATAAAGTAATGGGTTTTAATAGCCTACAAAAATCTCCCTTTTTTTTTTTCGCTCCCACCCTTTTATACCCATGGATTCGGGTTACATGTTTAATGATCATAATTGGCACAATGAGTGGCCCTTTATTTCCTAATGCTGTAATATCATTGTACATTAATTGTCCCCTACTAACTAGAGCATCACGCCTGCTCGGGAGGATTGTAACATAAACATCATTCCCTTCATCTTCATGCCCGATTTGGTTGTCTGAGGTGGTTCACTTGCCTTTTCCCGAGGTGGCCTCATCTCATATCCCAAGCTGGTTGTCCGAGGTAGCTCGCTTGCCTTTTCCCAAGGTGGTCACTTTGAGTTGTCATTCGCCCTTCTATCCTTCCCTACTCGGGCTCTCCTTCTCTGCTTGGGCTCAAATGCTTGTAACTGGGTTAAGTCCAAATCATGTGCACTCAATCGAGTCTAGGCCTGGCTCCCAATAAACGCTAACTGCATGGCAATGTGTCTTGGAATTTATCCCACTCCACTAGCCCCTTAGCGCCGTTTCAAGCCACGGGTTGGAATGACAAGCAACTTTCAATCTTTTCGAGGCCAAAGGGCTAGGTGCGTGATATCTCTTGAAGATCATCTTAGGGAGGCCTGTAGGGATTTACACTGTTTGAGGATGAGGACCATCCATCCAGGGCCAACCGTTCAAGGCATCATATCATGGAGAACATTTCAAGGGAGCTGCCCGAGTACTGGGCTCATCTAAGAGAATATCTCAATGGAGTTGCTCGAGTATTGGGCTCATCTCAGAGAACATCTTAAGGGAGCTACCCAAGTACTGGGATCATCTTATGGAGAACATCTCAAGGGAGCTGCCTAAGTACTAGGTTCATCTCATGGAAAACATCTCAAGGGAGCACATCTCATAGAGAACATCTCAAGGAGGCCGCCCGAGTACAGGGTTCATCTCATGGAGAACATCTCAAGGAGGCCACCCGAGTACAAGGCTCTTCTCATGGAGAACATCTCAAGGAGGTCGCCTGAGTACGGGGCTCATCCCATGGAGAACATCTCAAGGGAGCTGCCTGAGTATTGGGCTCATCTCATGGAGAACATCCCAAGGGAGCACATCTCATGGAGTACATCTTAAGGAGAACAGCTCATGGAATACATCTTAAGGATAACATCTCAAGGAGAATATCTCACAAAGTACATCTCAAGGAGAACATCTCAGAGAGATCATCCCACGGAGTACATCTTAAGGAGAACATCTTAGGGAGAACATCTCACGGAGTACATCTCAAGGAGAACATCTCAGGGAGAGCATCCGACGGAGTACATCTCAAGGAGAACATCTCAGGGAGAACATATCATGGAGTGCATCTTAAGGAGATCATCTCATGGAGTACATCGTAGGGAGAACATCTCACGGAGTGCATCTCAAGGAGATCATCCCATGGAGTACATCTCAGGGAGAACATCTCACGGAGCTCATCTCAGGGAGATCATCCCACGGAGTACATCTTAAAGAGAACATATCAAGAAGAACATCCCACGGAGTACATCTCAAGGAAAACATCTTAGGGAGAGCATCCCACAGAGTACATCTTAAGGAGAACATCTCACAGAGTGCATCTCAAGGAGATCATCTCATGGAATACATCTCAAGGAGAACATTTTAGGGAGAACATCTCACGGAGTGCATCTCAAGGAGATCATCTCATGGAGTACATCTCAAGGAGAACATCTCACGGAGCTCATCTCAATGAGAACATCTCAGGGGAGCTACCAAGGCTAGGCTTCATTCCCGTGGAGTTGCCTCGAGTACCGGGCTCATCCCATAATCATCTCACCCAGGTTCGAGTACTACCAAGCAAGGTTTAAAAGCAACTTCTCGAAAAATCAAACAATCCTTTTATTTATCTTCATACACTTTCATATTCATACCTCGGTGCATAGATGGCGCCTATAATGCTAAATGCTATTGGAAATACTTTTTTAAATAGAGAGTGTTCTAGGGTTGATGATCCACCCTTCCCCCTGGTGACTGTATTCTATAGGCACCTTTGCATCCATCGTCGGCAATAAAGTAGGGTCCGTCCCAGTTTGGTTGGAATTTCTCTTCTTCGAAGGTTCATCGAAGGACGAGCTCTCCCTTATTGAAGGCTCAGGGCTTGATGAGCCTCTCTACCTACCGAGTGGCTCGACGTTGGTACTCACTCATTCGAATAACAGCCCGTTTCCTTTTCTCCTCCAACTCATCTAAGGATTGTGTGAGTCTCAGGCTGAACAAGTGAGAGTGGTTCTAAATCGACTTGATAGGCATCCGCTCCGATGCCAAAGGTCATGCGCATAGTTACCCCGGTAGGGCCTGGGCGATTATTGGTAACTCGCCTACCCATTTCCCTTTTTTTCGTGGTTAAGCGCTTTTTCAAGTACCTGAGCAGTGTTTTGTTCGTGACTTTAGCCTGTGCATTCGATTGGAGATAACAAGGTAATGAATAGACATTTTTGATCCCATACTCGGTACAAAATTGCTGAAATGCCTTATTGATGAACTGCAGCCCATTATCCAAGACTAGCGAATGAGGAACCCCGAACCTGCACACTAAGTTCTTTTGCACAAACTGGATGAGCTATATTGTCGTGACCTGTGCATAAGCCTCAGCCTCCGCCCACTTGGTGAAGTAATCGGTCACAACCAACATGAACTTCCGTTAGCCTGTAGCTAAATGTAGAGGTCCCACAATATCTATCCCCCACTTATAGAAAGGCTATGGGCTTGTCGTGGAATGGAGTACTTTGATTGGAACATGAATGACATCTCCAAACTTTTGGCACACATCACACTTACGCACAAAGTCCTAAGAATCCTACCTCATCCTTGGCCAATAGTAACCTTGAATTATTATTTGGTGACATAGCGTCCGTCCCTCAATGTGCGTTCCACATATTCCTTGGTGAACTTACTCAATGACCTTCTCGGCCTCTCCACGGGGCAAGCACCTCAAATACGGCCCCGAGAACAAATGCTTATACATCATTCCGTATATGAGAGAGTACCTTGATGCTCGAGCCTTTACCTTGATAGCCTCGACTGGGTGCAACAGATACTCTACGATGGGCATCATCCACGATGGTCCGACCTACTGATCTATGGTCATGACCGTTGTGCCCTAGATGGATAGTTGCTCTATGATGCTTATCTCGACTTTGCAATGTGTACAAAGCAACAGTCGCAAGATTAGCGCCTCTATTTGATTTTCAAATTCCAAGGGACGTGGCAAGTAC
The DNA here is from genome assembly GCA_016808115.1 of Tetrastigma voinierianum. Classification (NCBI taxonomy): domain Eukaryota; kingdom Viridiplantae; phylum Streptophyta; class Magnoliopsida; order Vitales; family Vitaceae; genus Tetrastigma; species Tetrastigma voinierianum. The sequence continues at coordinate 160,547 of JAEQBH010007330.1, read as the reverse complement.
TGACACGCGTTTAAATGAAGCCAACAAGGGCTTGGCTATCCATGGATACTAGTCCATTCTCTCATTCTTAGCTTCGTACTCTCCCCGTAGCTACGCTGCCACCAGCTGAGAGTCATACCAAAGATCTATGTCTGCTATTGAGAGATACTTTTCCATCGTTAACCCTAATATGATTGCTTCATATTCAGCTTCATTGTTAGAAACTGTGAAGGCAAGTTTGATTGCTTGTGCGATGGTCGGCTCGTCAAATGACTTAGGATATCTCGACTTGCCGCCGACTTGAAGATAACCCATCAGTTTTGAGTACCCACTTTTCATTATCCACCTCACCTGCGCCCGGCAGGGCCTTTCCACAATGAAGTCGGCTAGCACACGCTTTTATATTAAGCGATTTTGGTGATCTACATGTTGAAGGCTGAAACCGATTCCATGGCGCGTGGGTTGTGGAGTATGGCCCTGATTGGTGAGCTCGTGAGCACCACTATGGTGTGAGCCTAAAAATATGATCGGAGTTTCTTCGCTACCATTATGAGAGCTAGTGTCACTCCTTTCGAATCGAAATGCGACCGGCTTTGGAGGCGCCTTGCGATAAAATAAGCGGCGCTGCCTTGTTCCAAATCGACCTTGCTAGAGCGGCGGCGAAACCGCTCATCGAGGGAAGGCAGTATAGATAAGAGTTCCTTCCACTTGGCCAGGTTGGGAGAGTAATGGAGGAAGCAATGTATTCCTTATGGTCGAAATGCCTCATTCGAACTCAAGCCTCTTTGCATCTAGCCTTTCAAATTTGAAGAAAGTATCAAGCGGTATGAGTATTGCTGAGATCAAACTATTGGGACTACGATCGCCGTGAGAGACTATATCTCCTTCTTTGTCTTTGAGGCTTCATCCGACGAATGGCTTTCCGAATCTACCATGGTGTCTCGATCCCTCTTTGGTGACTAGGAATCGAGAGTACCCAAGCCTACATGAGCGTGCACTTAGTAGGGTTCAATCGCAACTGATGTTGTCGAAGTAAAGTGAATGCTTCCTTTAGGCGATTCAGGTGATCCCCTTGGGTCGTAGACTTTATCAGGATGTCATTGATATGACACATTTGTTTTCATAGTAGGTTCAAAAACTCCAGGACATCATGCGGCCCGATAAAGGTGGCCTCGGCGTTCTTTAATCTATGAAATTATCTTGTAGCAATACGTATCGTATGGGTTATGCAATGATCTTTTGCACCGTCGGCTTAGTACACTTGGGATCTGATTTATATTTGGTGATCGAGAAGAATAGCTCGCATGGTACGGATGTACATCAATATCCCGATTAATCGGGGGAGAGGAAAAGTATTCTTCGGGCAAGCGTCGTTTAAATTTTTATAATCCACGCTGCGCCATAGTTATTTTTAGATACTTTACCACGTTGGAGAGCCACTCTGGGTATTGAATCTCCTTAATGAACCCGACCTCCTATTAATTTACATCCGCTCTGGCACATCACCTCTTACTTGAGACATATGGAACCACCTCGATCTACATCGAGATTGACTTACAAGCGCCAGTGGGTTCTGACGACTGAAACTCAAACATAAACATTGAGTGGAACGAAGCGAACCTATCTTGAACTCATGGGAGGAGACATAACATGGAGGTGAGCTCTTCTAGAATCAATGAAGCCCCCGTGCGACTGCTGGGGCTGTCCCGGAATGGGAACGAGGATGTAGTACGCAATGGCTCGGTGATCCTTGTCTCCTTCCTTCTTGCCAGAGCTAAGCCTCTCTCTGACATTTGTTGCTATTTGGTAGGTCTTATCGCCTCCTGTCGGTGTGGCGCAACATGCCCAGGCTACTTTTTGATCTCCATTAATGTCCACCTATTCTTGAGGGGTTAGAAAACTGATTAGTGCTCAAAAAGTGCAATTTTGAACCCTATATTAGATAGGTTTTGAGTACTTTTTGATCATTAATCATGTCATATATCCCGATTGAAGTGTTAAAGTCATCTTAGTAACATATGTCAATTTGAGGTGTTTTTGGTTGTTTTGTAGACTTTTGTACACATTTGAACTTCAACCGCAATCTGGAAATGATCAATCATGAATTGGAAATTTAGTCTCGACCATCATGAGCCCAAAAATCAATGGAAAAACAAAGGAAAAGTGGAGGAAATGAGATGCGATTGAAAGACGGGGCGAGGCATCTGCGAGGAGCAATGAGGAAATTTCCCGCAACTTTGTTGTAGCAATTATGATCCCTGGCCCAGGTGCGGGGTCGTAGCCAACTTGCCTTTGTGCATTTGCGAAATTAAACTACTCGACAATTTCGCTAGCTTAGCGAGAATTTATTCTTCTTGAGGAATTCGACCTTACTTGAGGTCGTATAAACACTTGCCCAGTCGCTGACCTTCTGGATTGGCTAAACGCATAGGTCGCTAGTGCGAAATTCTCCTATGTAATTGCATGCCTCGATCATCTTTGTGTAATTAATCTTTGAGCAGCCTTCAAACTTGGTTTATTACCCGATTGTCCTATAACTTAGCACAGTTATTAGGGTTTTGGTAATTTCATACCTTGAGGAGGCTTATAAATACCTCATGTTTGTAATAAAGGAGAGAGGTGGATGAGAAGGGAATCTGAGAGTTTTGGTGATTTGTAAGTTATTTTCTTTTCTTTTTGTAAATAAAGTTTTTAGGTCTTGCTTTTATTTCTTTTCTCTCTTCTCTCTCTTCTTTCTCTCTTCTTTCTTTCCCTTTCGCGTTTGCGAAACACACCTCTTGAGATGACAACTCGAGATGCTTGAAAGCAAGCCTCCTTCCTTTGAAGAGAGGAAGGAAGCTAGCTTGGTGGTGGGGTTAAGCATGTTGTCCTCTTGTACTAAAAGTCACGGGTAGTGTATTTATGGCCCTTATTTTCAAAAATTCAGTTGCATAACATGGGATGTTATTATCTTGCGATACTCTCTGCATGCTTTAGATCCGATTCTTAGTGACAGTCTTGTGGCTCTTTAGATGGTCACTTACTTGCCTACGGTGGCATTTACATGTTAGGGTTCTTCAAATTAGGGTTAAAAATAACATTGACTTTTATTGTTTTGACGATACTCTCCGCTACTTTAGGGTTAGGTGCTCGGGTGAGAGATCTTGTTGTGATTCTTTAGATGGTCTTTACTAGCCTTGAAAAGGCTAAATAAAGAATATTGGGGTTTTAAACTAAAAAAGGGCCATAGCTGCATCCTGTGTTGACTCACATAGGAGGATAAAACACGAGAACATGTGTTTGCCCCCTGGCTTGTCAAGTTGGTGACTCGTCTTGCAAGTTTAATTTCTTGCGGCTAATTGAGTTTTTACCATTTCCAGTTTTTGCAATTTCCAGTTTAAACCATTTACGACACGACACAGGTAGTCCAAATAAGAAAGCCTTGCAATTCATGCCCTAATGCCAAACCATTTCTAGGATGAAAACCCATCCCACGTGTTGACCTGAACCCTTTATCTTAGCATTAGCTTGACTACGGCGGTAGGAGGCTGGAGTATATAAATATTGTTGATTATTTCATTTCTTTGTGACACGAATCAAACTGGCGCCGTTACTTAGGGGATGGTGAACTACTAATGGTAAGTTGAAGAGTACTTGTGATCCACATGCAGTGAAGGTAACCTTTACCTCTTTTTGTATATCGATTCACGAGGCGCCGTTTCTAGCACTTGGCGATGGCGGTGACCAGTTTTCATTGGTCATTTTATTTTGTTAGATTAGTTTTAATTTTTCTTTTAGCACTCTTTGTTGGTTCTATTTCTTTGTCTCTGATTATGTAACAAGCGTATGCAAAGAGTGGGATAGAGACACCGAGGTGGTTGAATAGGATTAGTACACAACTTGACCTAGCTAGTGGTCGGTGTGCAAGGCGATACCATGGATCCCGTACGAGGAACAACAAAGTCCCAGCCGGGGAACCCCTTATGAATCCAATCACATATAGAACCATGAGGGATCACATCCACCCTCCTAGAGTTAGTGCCCGTCTGTATCATTCCTCCTGTGAAGATGTAAGCGGTGAGGCCTTATTTAGTACCCTACTCCCACATATCATGGTATGGAAAATGAAAATCCATTACACTCATATTAGGGATTTTAGGGAGGTTTGCACTACCTTGAGGAAGGTATGATGGACATGGATTTCTTTGAAGCTAAAGGCATTTCCATTGACTCCTACAAAGGGTGAGACGAATGTAAAAACCGACTCATTTGGGGCACAGAACCATTAGAAGTTGAGGTGAAATTTACTTGGTGAATTCTTGAAAAAAGTTCTTGATTAACACTTGAAGACCCGATAATTTGAAAAGACAAATCTATACTTTTGCGCTCGCGTGGTGAGTTTTACGGTGTTGGGAGAGGTTTATGGAAACCATGATTGCATGTCACACCATGGGTTTGACACATGGATGTTGGTTGCTCCCTTATGGTGGTATGTCTCTGCCCATGAGACAACTCATAGAAGCCATGTGTAGAGACTTTTTAAGCGAGCATCTACGATGAAGCCATGGATTTTTTAGAATACGTAAGCTGGAAACTTCTAAGGGGTCCAGGATAGGCTTAACCACTGGCCCGATAGGATGAGACCACCCCGGTCTGACAGACGGAGGCATGCATGCACTGGACCGTGGGGCGGAAATGAGGGCTGGGTTATCAGCTCTAGCTAGAAGGTAAGAGGCTGGAAGGAAGCGGCTCGAGGTGCACATGCGTGTGAAAATCACACGGTCAATCAACACTGTTTTCAATCCACACACCCAGCCAGACGAGTGTCCTATGGCCCACTGGTGGGGATTTGATGTCGAGAATGTGCAAACCTTTGTAGGACAATACAAGCCCTGACAATCAATACTCCATATGGTAATACCTACAATTCCAATTGGAGGAATCATCTAATCTTGTAGGACCCCAACCCTGCTTATGTACCCAGTGCCAAGCCTCGATTTGGTTTCCCCTCACAGTCCACAATGACCACCATCCTCTTCTCGATGAAGACAAGCTATATTGAATTTGAGTAAGGTGGTAGGCAGCTTTGTTGAGAACAAAGGAATTAATCGCGTGATTGGCACGAAAAGTTGATGCGTAGAAAGTACCTTTGAATAAGAGAATAGATGGGCTTGAGTAATCTCGACGAGGAAGGTGACAACTGGTGTTCAATCACAGGGAATTAACAAGTTCCTTGGGTACAAAGAGAGAAAGGGAGGTTTCCATCCTGGCAGTTCCAAATCTAAGAATTCATGAGGGTAGGATCATCAACAATTCGGGAATGGATGAGGTTAAGGCCATAATCCTGAGAAGTGGAAAGAGGTTGATCAACACATGCGAACTTTGTTGAAGAACACAGGCGAGAGGAAGAATTGAAACCTGAGCATATCCTCCTAGAGGAAGATTCAATGAAATGCGCAGTATACACCACCTCCATTTCCACGAGCACTTAGAGGTAAGAAGAGGGCATCTCGTAGCGGGCATTCTTGAGGTTTTAAGAGAAGCTGATGAAGGTTAACATACCTTTCTTGGACTGTCGAACAAGTTCTGCTTATGCAAAATTTTGAAAGATCTTTATCTGATTAAGAAGGATTAGGCAGCATTGAGAAGAAAGCATTTCTCAGACATGTCGGTGCCATAATTCAAAGCAAATACCACAGTAAGTCTGAGGATCACGGTTCTCCCCTGTCTGGGTCGATATTGGTGGGAATTTGCATAAATAAGGCATTCTTTAGATTTAGGAGCAGTGTGAATCTTATGCCATTTCGGTATACATGCGGTTAGGTTGGGTGAGCTTAAACCTACCTCGATCCCACACTCGTTGGTAGATAGATCGGTGAAATCCCACTGAGGATAGTTGAGGATATCTAGTTAAGATAGACAAATTCTACTATCCGGTAGATTTTGCCAGATCTGGACCTTTACAGTTCAATGAACCCGATCATGTCTTGCGTCATTTTAGGAGACCATTTATTGCGCCCGATGCAATCATCGTTGCAGGAATGGCAGTCATGCAATTAACTTTTGGTAACATGACCATGGAGTTGAATATCTTTCATTGAACAACAAACATGAGTTCTTTAGAAATTGAAAATCAAATTACGATGAGGAAATTGTTTCAAATGATCGATGTGCGGGAGAAAACACGGTGTCGAGGGAAGAAGCAAGGAGTGATCGGCCTTGGAGATGGAAGGAAAATTGGTGCAGCGACACCTTTGCAAACCAATTGCACAAATCCCTGACCATTCGAGGAGCAGTCCGACTTATGGGCACCTTGACATCATGGGCGGCCAGGCCCTTTATGTGGGTTGAGGAGATCATCCTCCTTGACCCCCCCTTGAGTATTGTTGAACTTGAGCTGGTTCGGTGTTTTCCAAGCGGATTACGGAGTTCCGCAATTTTAATTTTGTCTTATATTAGTTAATTACATTTAGTCTTAATAATTTTTCAAAATTTTTTAACTTAGCAATTTTTCCTTTCATTTATAATTTAGTTTGTATATGAAAATAGTATGTTTTAAATACTAATCCTTAGTATTATAGTAATTTAACAATAATAATTTTTAGTTATATTATTATTTAATGTGTAGTAATTAATTTTAAAGTTTTGAATGCGAAGACCATCGGCGAGTCGCGGGAGTAGCGAAAGGCACCTGATGGACTATTGATTTTGCTGAAATAGCCCTGTCTAGCGGGGAGGGGATTGGCCAAATCACAGCTCCACATTCGGCCCCTCGCTCGTGGCATTCGGAGGCGGCCAGTGCCACTGCATCTCCTTCTTGCATGCCTTAGGCCCTGGGTTGCCCGTGTGCGGTCCATCAGGCCAGCGTAGTTCAGCTGGTAGTGCCTCGGCCCAGTGAGCCCTCCACGGCCGTCACCGTGAGCTGTGCCTGCCGTGACCCCTTAGCCATCGGTAGTCGGTTCGGCCTTGGCTCGGTATTGGTGTTCTTCCTCGGCATTTGGTATTTTCTTGAGCCACCCCAGTTGCCGGGTTCAGGCCATCTCGGTGCGATCCAGTGTGAGCCTTAGGCGGTTAACTTGATTCGGAGAGGTTCGCGACCTTTGAGGGGATTGATTGTGTTCGAGGGCTTAGGTTCGGATATCACAGGCCCGGCTACATGTCGGTGATCCGCGCTTCCGTGGTTTATTTTAGATGTCGGATATGGTCCGTCTGAGGTGGGTCATCGTGACCTCGGGTGGTTAGCACACGAGCAGAGTGCCCGACACCAGTACCAGCACGATGCCGATGCCCAGGCCGTGCTGTCCCACATTTAGTGCTATGAGCCTGCAGGATTCGGGCGTTACCGGCAGCGGATGGGACCTCGGGCCCCATCCTGTGCCTCGAGAGGGGAGAGCTAGGAGGGCCGGCCTTCCCGAGCGGGCCCGCCCGGACCCGGGCGAGTCATCATCTTCTCGACCGCCACCATCACCGGTCGCATCAGCTGCTGAGGCGACACCTTCACCTCAGCTATCACCGGCCTCGCGGATCAGGAGGCCCATGTTTGTAGGACACCCCATTCCGGGGAATGCAGATATACGTAGCCAGACCATTTGTGGAGTCGTTCTACGGCGTTCTGAATTGATCGGCGGAAGCCCCCGAGATACGAGTCGTGCGATTGATCGAGAGGTATTCGCTCCTCCGTTCCCCATGACTCCCGCGGCAGTTCTCTTGAGTGGTCGAGCGGAGTTCTACCGCTCCATGACCCTGCCGGGATCACGGATAATCCCTTTGAAGTCCATTTAGGATAGATGGCCGTAGAGGTGTACTTGCGCCGATCCAGTGGTTATTTACGCGACCGAGATTACGCATCTGCCGCGTAATGCGAGGTTACGAGATTGGGCCCACCCTCGCCGGCGATAGTTGAGCCCGGCGAGAGATCTTCTGGTAGTCGTCCTTTATCGGCGACCAGCCTCATATCGCGATCATGACCGCCGGCACACTGCCGCTACGGCATTGCTATGCGAAGGGACTATCTTGGAGGCATTGTCTGGGATCTCGAGGCGATTCACGGTTTAGCCCGATTCGGTACGGTGATGACGCCGCTCTTACAGGTTTGAGGAGAAGGTCGTGGAGGGCCTCACACCGCGGCGGAGAGCATGCAGCTTCTTATCTGAGAGGCTTCTTTCCTCTGTTCTTGAGCGGTCGGGATTTCGAGAGGAGCTGGGATGAGATGCGAGACAGAGATGCCTACATGTAGTAGCGAGTGGGCCAGGGTTATGGTATGCCCGATCCGTTTCCGTATCCTTGGCTGAAAGAGACCGGGAGGAAGTCTTTGGGTGAGGAGGCGAGGATACACACGAGATACAGTCTGCTCCTGCACGGTGCGGAGGAGTCCAGCTCCCGGATTGGTCGTTCACCTCCCATCTCCTCCACCCTTCGCCAGCTGCGGCCCCATCTGAGGATACTCCGGGCCTTCATATTGACACACGATCAGGAGTATACACATGTCGGCTCGGGGGAGATGGGTGGAGTGATGGATGCGATCTACTGTGCGACCGCTCGGGCTGACCCGGCGTCGGCACATGACCCGGAGATTGGCTCGAGCAGGCACTTTGGGACAGTGCCATTCCGTACTTCGCGGATCATGACTTCCCACGGGTGCTTCCTCGTGATCTACTTGAGGAGCACATAGCGATCTGACCTCGTTGGATATCACAGTAGCGAGGCTGGTAGCTTCACCGCCACCACCGTAGCGGTGAGGTGGTTAGGTCTCTTTATTTATGTATAGTTTCGACATCAGCCCACTTTCACTAATTTTGATTATGATTTTTGTATTAGCCATAGTAGCGGTGATATATTTTGTGTAGCTATTATCACGTGTGTTAAGCCATTTTGGCTATATAGCTACTCGGATTATATATATATTCGACTTTTGCATATTGTGTTTACTATGTCCTAATAATATAGTATGTGTTTTTTCTTTCAAACTACATAGATAAATTGCTTCAAATTGAACAATTGAATTGCTTAGGTGAGCAGTTGGAATTGCTTTAAATGGGATAATTGAATCATCATATTTGTCACCTATATGCTAGAACCGTGCAAGCTGCTTGAAACAATTTGTGTTAGATCCTTTGTTCGACATGCTCCCGACTTGGAAATTTCCCCCTTTATGCTATTTCACACCTTTGCACTCTAGATTGCTTCAATAGGTTGTAAGTGTATGCCTCCTTCCACTTTCTGGCCAGGCCTTAGGCATGTTGACAGCCTAGAATCGGTTTGAGTTACCAACAATTGAAGACCCGATGTTGTCTTCCAAAAGGAAAAAGAAAAAGAAAAGAAAAGAAGAAAAAGAAAAATAAAGTAGTGAATTTTTTGCTTTGAAACGACTTACGGTCAGGGGTGTATGTGAAAGCCTTTGAGCAGATGCCTAAGCCTTCATTGGTTGGGAGTGTCGATTTTGTGTTAGATTACATGGGTGGATAGGTAGAATTTGCGAATTGTAGGTGCTTGATTTTGAAGTCGGTTGGGTCAGGTGAAGCCTTTAGAGTTAGTGGTCTTTGATCCTTTTGGCTTGAGTGCCTAAACCTTAATTGGTTGGGAGTCGTCGGGTGGACCCAGATTACGGACTTTAGTACCAGACGCTCAGAATTTTTAGCATTGCATCTCTGATATGATTGAAAACAAAGAGAAGTGTAACTAGCCTATCTGTTTGTTCGCAGTTTAAGGCCATGTCAATGCTAGGTTGGGGGGGGGAAACAAATTTTGCATTTATTGACTCAATCTGGATCACAAAAAGAACCATTAGACTTGGAACAAATCGAGTTGAAAATCATGGAACTAGTGTTGTTCTAAAATTGTTCTCTTATGGATTTGAGTCTTTCATATGAGTTTTTCATATTTTAATTTCAATGTTTAGTTAAAATAATGTATATATACTTATCAACTTGCTTTTGAAATATCAACCTTTTGAATCACAAACCTTTTGAAAATCACCACATGCATCTCGATTCTTATTTTGCATTGCTAAGGGACTAACAGCGTTTCGGTTAGAGGTGTGATTAGTGCTCAAAAGTGCAATTTTGAACCATATTAGATAGGTTTGAGTACTTTTGATCATTAAATGTGTCATATATCCCCGATTGAAGTATTTAGTCATCTTATTAACATATGTCAATTATGAGGTGTTTTTGGTTGTTTTGTAGACTTTTGTACACATTTGAACTTCAACCTCAATGCAAATGATCAATCATGAGGTCGGAAATTTAGTCTCAGCCATCAACAAGCCCAAAAATCGATGGAAAAACAAAGGAAAAGTGGAGGAAATGAGATACGATTGAAAGACGGGGCCCGAGAGGCATGCGAGAGCGGCCAAAACGAGAAATTTTCGCAACGCGGTCCGCTGACGATTAGCAATCTTAGCGGTGCAGCGTTCGCTGACCAATTACATGATCCTGGCGAATTTATAAGCGTTGCCAAGCGATTCGCGATCTCGACCCCAGTGCGAATTAAGCTGCTTGACTTGCCTTTATTAAAACTGCGAAATTAAGCTCCATTTTGATTTAAGCTGGCTTAGCGAAATTTGCTGTGGCGAAATTCGACCTGCGAGTGGCTAAACTGCTTGCCAAATTCGCTAGACCCTTGCCAAATTCGCTAAACACTTGCCAAATTCGCTAATTAGCGAAATTCTCCTATGCAAAATTGCATGCCTCGTCATCTTTGTGTAATTAATCTTTGGCTTAGCCTTGAGCTTGGTTTTATTACCCAGTTGTCCTATAACTTAGCCTAGTTATTAGGAACTTTGGTAATTTCATACCTTGAGGAGGCTTATAAATACCCTCATGTTTTGTAATAAAGGAGGTGGATAGAAGGGAATCTGAGTTTTTGGTGATTTGTAAAGTTATTTTCTTTTCTTTTGCTTTTGTAAATAAAGTTTTTTAGGTCTTGCTTTTATTTCTTTTCTCTCTTCTCTCTCTTCTTTCTCTCTTCTTTCTTTCCCTTTCTCGTGCCAAACACCTCTTGAGGATGACAACTCGAGAGTAGCAGCTAAGCCTCCTTCCTTTGAAGAGGAAGGAGAGACTAAACTGGTGGTGGGGTTAAGCATGTTGTCCTCTTGTACCTAAAAGTCACGGGTAGTGTATTTATGGCCCTTATTTTCAAAATTCGGTTGCATAACATGGGATGTTATTGTCTTGGCGATACTCTCATGCTTTAGATCCGATTAACCCAGTAGTGCGCTGGCTCTTTAAAGATGGTCATACTTGCCTCTGAATTAGCATTTACATGTTAGGGTTCTTCAAATTAGGGTTAAATAACATTGACTTTTATTGTTTTGTGATACTCTCTCTCCATACTTTAGGGTTCGATTAACAAAGGGTGAGAGATGCGCGTGATTCTTTAGATGGTCTTTACTAGCCTTAGAAAATGATAAAGGAATGTTGGGGTTTTTAAACAAAAAAAGAAAGGGCCTGCATGCGTCCTGTGTTGACTCACATAGGAGGATAAAACACGAGGACATGTTTGCCACACAACATCGAGTTGGTGACCTAAATCTTAGTTTAATTTCTTCACTTTAAATTTCGGTTTTTACCATTTCCGGTTTTGCAATTTCAGGTTTTAAACCATTTCTGACTTTTGACACAAATCGAAAAAGTCGAATAGAAAGCACTTTACCTTCATGCCTAATCTGAGCCATTTTCTAGGATGAAAACCCGTCCCAGTGTAGGCCACAGACCACTATCTTTGCGAGTAGCTTGACTACGCGTGGGAGAAGAACTTAGGTATATAAATATTGTTGATTCAGCTCGCTGCGTGGCACGAATCAAAACTCGACCTCTAGTGATAGGAAGCGATGCCTTCAGTATTGTGGATGAGTTGGCCTGATATGGCATTGAATTTCAATGGTTCATCGATCATCGTCAATGGAACTAGAGTGGTGACCGGGCTTGTCGAAATTGCTAGAACAATTTCCCCAAGTGATTAAGTCTGCATGCCATTAAACCCGACCAGGATCCTTCATGGGTTTCGTAGATTGTCGGGCTTGTTTCCAAGCCGAGCAAGGAGAAGCAGTCTGAAATCCAGTCGCACTCCTCGGGGCGCGACCCGACATGTGTTTCATCAAGTGTCGCGGGCTTGGTCGAAACGAGAGCATCGTACGTGGAAATTTGAGCGATTACCCTTGTGAGGCGGGGGACTTGGAAAGATGAGGCAGTCGACAATTGAGACTCCTGAGTAAAGCGCCAGTTTACGACATGCTTGATAATCCTACATGCGCCTTTTTGAGCATGAGCTAACAAGTACACTTGATATCGTGTCGATATTGGGATATTTGTTTGTAGTGGGGGATGACCCTTTACGGTGGGCTTTCCACTTACTCCCTGGGGTGCCCCTTCTTAACAAAGTAGTTCGATGCTTGTAGGAAGGAGAAGTAGGAGTTAGATCTTGTGCGAAGTCCTTGTGGTACTTGTAGAATGGGGACTTTCCTCTATAAGTTACTACTTAGTGGTCGTGGCCATAGAGCACAGGCGATTGGATGATAGGAAGAAGGCGGCCCGAGAAAGAATTGTATTGCCTTATTACGTTGTTGTCAATGTCCGAACTCGGAGCCTCCGAGAACCTATGCCTTGAAGCGTGAATGGAGACCCCCTCATTCCTCTCCTGCTCGGCGTCTATATTCTATCGACTTCTCTTGCCCTTTCCGCCTTGCGTAGCCACTGACTATCGGAGGGAGTGCGCGCCATTTTCTTCATTTGCTTTGCCCGCAGCGTTGTCACGAAGCATGGCTTATAGATTGCCTGCTGGAGCAGTTCATCAATTGAATTTGAAATTTGCGAGAGAGAAAGAATCAAAAGCTGTGTTAGGCGAATAACTGTTTGAGGCTTGCGGCCTGATGTTTGAGCTCACCAAATCTAACTTTAGCAGGGCGGACCCGAACCGCGGACCTCCCCATATGAACGTGGAACAAATTGGTGACACTCTGCTTCCTCCACATTGAGCACATGTACTTTGGGAGACGAACTTCTCGGATAGTTAACGGAAGGACGTTACAGGAGTTCGAGCGACGATGAAACCACGATGGGAAGGCTTTTAGAATTTGGACGGGGAAGACTTTACATAAAGATTATCATTTCCATCTTGAGGTCATTATACATCGATGAGTGCATGAGATGATCGAAGGGGTCCTACAGTCCATCGTATATCTGAAATTTCTACATCGAAAAGTGCAGTAGAGCCTCTTGATTGAAGATGGCATGGATGAATGGGGACCGGGATATCGTCCGATGCAGCGAGTCCCCCAGTCTTGTCTTGCGAGGATAGGGTGTCTACTGCCTGAGCCCCTCCATTACCCGCAGATTGGTGGCGGTTGGGTGGAAAGATGGTGTCCGTGGACTTGGACTGTGTAAGGCTTTGTTGGCCGAGTGGGCCGTCCTGACGGTGGGTGGTAGTGTCCGGGTGAGGAAGGGCCGGGGCCGAGGCCGAGGTGCGCATGGTAGCGTTCTCCTCTCACAGAGAGGCATTGGTTGCAAGGAAGGAAACCAGTTGCTGTTGGTGAGAGTCATGTTGTTCCTTCAGTTGCCTTTCCAATTGCATCAGGCATTGTTCCATGGAAAGCTCAGAACCGGATGGTAGGTCACCCATTGATTGGACTGGATTAGTAAAAGGGATAGCGATTTCCCACAGATGACGCCAATGAAAGGGTTTTTAGTCATTCCACAAAGTAATAACCAGAATAGCTGATAAAAAAGTCTCCCTTTATTTTTTGTTCCCACCCATTTTATACCCATGGGTTGGGGGTTACATGTTTAATGCTCTTATTTGGGGCATTTATGAGTGGCCCTTTATTTCCTAATGTTTCACATTCATTTGTACATTAATTGTCCCCTACTAACTAGAGTGTCACGCTTACCTAAGAGGATTGTAATGTACACATCGTTCTCTTCATCTTCATGCCATATTTGGTTGTCCGAGGTGGTTCGCTTGCCTTTTCCAAAGGTGGCCTCATCTCATACCTTGAGTTGGTTGTCCGAGGTAGCTCACTTGCCTTTTCCTGAGGTGGTCACTTTGAGTTGTCATCCTCTTTTCTATCCTTCCCTGCTCGAGCTCTCCTTCTCTGCTCAAGCTCAAATGCTTGTAACTAGGTTAGGTTCGGATCATGAGCACTTAATCAGGTCTGGGCTTGGCTCCCAATAAAATCTAACTGCATGGCACGTGTCCTGGGATTTATCCCACTCAATAGCTTCCCCTACCAAAAAGTAGATTTTCTACTATCTAGGTCTCCTTCAAGAACACGTTCTTCTTCGCCAAAAGCTTATATATACCTTTGAGGTTCCTTTGAGATATTTGAAGATCCACTTCACTACTACCAAGTGTGTCTTATCAAGATTTGCCAACAATCTACTTATGACTCCACACACCATAGCATACACCAAGCTTCCTACTGTTGATGAATATGAAATAGTTGACATTTCAACTTTTTCTTTGACAGTAGATGAGCAAGACTTCTTACTCAACTTGAAATGTCCAGCAAGTAGAGTAAAAGCTGGCTTCGAGTTTTTCATATTGAACATTTCCAGCACCCTTTCAATATATCTTTCCAATGATAGCCACAACTTGTTTGCCTTCCTTTCTCGCACGTTCTCCATTTCCAAGATACACTTTGCATTGCCCAAATCCTTCATGTCATACATATTTGACATTTCCCTTTTTAGCTTTTCAATCATATCAGCATCCTCACCCACAATAAACATATCATTGACATATAATAAGAGAATGATGAATTTTCCATCAAGGAATCTTCGAATGTGTATACATGGATCTATTGCAATTCTCTTATAACCTTACTTATGATGAAATAGTCAAATTTCTTATACCACTTTCTTGGCTCATGCTTCAGTCCATGCAAGCTTTTATTTGGCTTCCAGACCATGTTCTCATTCCCTTTGACCTTGAAGCTATTGACAATTTCACACACTCGATATTACCTCATGCACACAGATTGTTAAAGTAATATAGTGGACTAAAAGAGTTTGAATATCGTCCCGCATAAGCAATCCTTACCTAATCAATCAACTACCAAAACTACTAAACACTTCGTTATTTAAGCCTAGTCTTTACTTAAGGCTTTGGAATTTTATAGAAACAAAGAATCAAGCGAGTAAATTATGACGAGATGGCAATGAATTCGGCAAGCACATGGATGAACACCAATTATAAAAGGATCTAGGTTCGATTAGTATCCCCCAATGTATTTAATTCCCTTAAGTCTCCAAATTGATGTTAATTTACTATAATTATCAGTCTAGGGGTGAATGTCTATAATCTCAACTTCCGTACTTCTGACTACAATGTCTTATTCTGCTTCCTCTAGTCACCTTCCGGTCCTTGTAGATTCCTGAGGAATAATAAGGAATAATGCCCCCGCTTAGGACTTTCATCGAACACCTTCCAACCCTACAATTAAGCGTAGGACTATGTAGAGAATTCAATCACCTTCCGGTCCTTATGACGTTTATACAATGAAAATTGAGTTCTGGTTAATTAATCTTTGTTTCCACGCTCAATTAAATCAACCTAATAATTCATGCGAATCGAAATTGAACAACAATCGTATCTCAGTTACATAAACATCAATTTCATAAAATATATATGTGAATTAAAACATTGGGTTCAATTAATCTCCCCTAGAAAATATCTTAGCCAACCATCCTAGAATCAACAAACAAATCTTAATATTCAAATGAAACATAGTTGATTAGAGAGAGAGAAGAACAATGTTATCAATGGAGTGGAGTCCGTCTTCTTCAATCACCCTCTTCAATAGTGGATTTGATTTCCTTTCGTCGTGTCTTCTTGTTTTTCTCCTCGTTCCTTTGCCTTTTTCTTGTCCAAGGAACTCCTCTTTAAAATCCTAAAAATGTCCCTTATATAGTTTTCCCATTTGTGAGCTTTAAAAGGGCTAAAAATACAATTTTGGTAAGTGGATCTGCGACACGGGCGTCGAGGCGTTGGCTCCTTTGTCTGGTTTCTTCTCGTTAGCATTGGGGCTCTCTAAGTGGGTGTTGGGGCTCCACCTTTGTTGCCCAAAGTGGGATTTTATGCCTCCAATCCTCCTTTTTGTTCATTTTCCATCGTTATGCTCCATGTTAGAATATCTCAAACTTCTAATTAGTATTTATTCTTTTTTGTAAAGAAATTGTATAGGATAATTCCTAGTTGATATATTATTGTAATATTATTTTTCCTTACAGAATAAGGAAAGTTAGGAATATCCATATAAATATTCTAGGTCATGAGGGGAAAAGTGATAAGAGAGATGTATTTGTAAAGGCTATTCGGTGTGTGTAGAGATTTAAGAGTTTGAAAAATTGGAAGTTTTATGAGGTATTTTTTCGGTATTGTGGACATCCTAGGGTTTTCTGATTTTGTGATTTTTCATAGTCGTCGCAATACTTTTGATACTCCAATCTTATACTATATGTTTTCAAGAACTATGAAAAGATTCTCTCTCATCCATTGATGTATGCATAATTGTCCGAACCACGTTAAAACCCTTGTGCACCTTTATGTTGATTACTTTATCTTTGTGTTATTGAATTCATATTCTCATGCATCAAAGCTTCTATGGTTCTTAACAAATGGAATCAAAGCTCCAAGTTAAATATATCTGGAAAACCAAAAGCTTACTGAGCACACAAGATAAAGATAAAAGGAATTTCAGTTCAACATGGAGTTGATTGTTGTCTCATCAAGATATACTGAATGATTGGCTCGATGAAATTTGATCCAAGGTGGAGATTTTTTAGAATATGTCTCAAATTCCTAATTAATATTTATTCCTCTTTGTAAGAAATATTGTATAGGATATTTCCTAGTTGTTAAATTATTATAATATTATGTTTTCTTATAGAATAAGAAAAATTGTTAGGAATATCCCTATAAATGTTCTAGATCATGAGGGGAAAAAGTGATGAGAGAAATGTGCTTGTAAAGGTTATTCAATGTGTGTAGGGATGTAAAAGTTTGAGAGTATTAGTTTTGTAAAGTATTTTCTCGATATTGTGGGCATCCTATGGTTTTGTGATTTTGTGATTTTTCCTAGTCATTACAATGCTTTTGATACTCTAATCTTGTACTCAGTGGATGTAGGCATAATTGTTCGAATCACGTTAAAACTCTTGTGCACCTTTATGTTGATTACTTTATCTTTGTGTTCTTTAATTCATATTCTCATGCATTGAAGATTTCATGATTCATAATACTCCAAAGTCATCCTGATCAACAAAATGAGAATATTAAGCATCAAAACACTTATAATATCTTGAAACTACCAAAATATCAAGCATAAAATGTTGATATTATGAGTATAAAAACCACATATAAGAAGCCTTTTAGTTGCTCCATATAAATCTCTTCATCAAGATCGCCATGTGGAAATGGAGTCATTGAGTTGCTCTAATTCAAGATTCATACTTGCCACCAGTCCTAGAATGACTCAAATTGAACACGTTTTCACAACAGGTGAAAATATTTCATTTAAGTCAATACCTTCCTTTTGATGAAAACCTTTTACCACCAAATGAGTATGTTCTTCAACAGCTTCTCATCTCTTTAGCTTGAACACTCATTTGTTCTTGAGTGTTCTTCTCCATTTTGTTAGTTTTGTCAACTCGTATGTAAAGAATTCACCTCTTTTTGCATGGCTCTTGTCTAGCAATCTTTATCTTTGTGAGACTGCACTTCTTGGAAGCATTCAAGCTCCCCTCATCAGCAATTAGAATATACTCCTAACTCGGGTATCTTATAAATGATTGTCAATTCCCTAGTTGATCGTCTTAATTGAGGGCCTTCTTCTTGTGGGAGAGTCTGCTCCCCCTGCTCAGCACCTCCGATTTCACTGCCATCTACATTTTCTTTAACATTTAAAAAGTTAAACTAAAAATCAAATGATAAAAAAGTAATACTCCTTCAAAATTACTTAAAGAATTAGTGTGAACAAGAAAAGGTTAAAACTTAAATTTAATTAAAAATTTGTGCTAATGATTTCATCATAAATAGATTAAAAAAATAAGTGAAAACAATAGATCGAAAAAAATTACGCGGAGATATGAGACAGGCAAGGTTGAAAATTTCGGGATATATCGGATATCGGACCGACCCAATACGATAAGCTTTACTGATTATTGAATATTTCGGCGATTTTTTTACAAATATCGTCGAAATATCAGCGATATTTTGGTCAAAGCTCAAGCTGAGTGTTGTTTGTGAAACCACAAAAAATTCGTTTATGATAGGATTCGAACCTAGACAAAACATGGGATGTGCTAGCACCCTTTCCACCAAACAAACTTGTCATTCAATTTATATAGTGTACATGACAAGACCCTTCCAGACCTTATCTAAACTCTTGTCTGGAGGATCTTGTCGGGCACTTCAACGGACTCCTTGGCAGGCTGCAAAGTGGAAGAACTCAGAAGTGAACCTGACTTTCTATACTTAGGTTTACTCGTTTAAACTCGAAATTAAATTTTCTTTTAATTAGTTGGGAGTGATAAAATTTTCACAACTTTTTTGTTTCAAATATTTTTATAAAATTTTAGTGACATGCAGTTGCATTTTGATAAACCAAAATTTACTGTTAAAAATTTACACTTCTATTAAAACCTCGATTCCTCTGACTTCTTTATTCCCAGACTTACGATAGTTATTATCATATTTCCGACATGCCACATCAACACTCGATTCTCAATTTATAGAAATACAAACTTAAGTAGAATATATCTAGATGCATCATATGTATGAAATGCATGTGGATATTTACAAATATACAATTTCAAAATCTAAATATATTTGTTGATTACATATCCATCTCATACATAAAAGTTTTTACATCATAGGTCATAAATCGCCCACCTATATAGACAACAAATAATCACATTAAATTAAGAATATATCAATAGAATATAAATAATGCTACAAAATGAACAAACAGTTAGTCTGACGAAGATATATATCCGCATACACTAATATGACAATTTATCATTTTGTTTTATGATTTCTTTCAAAAATCCCCCATGTATGTCAGCACAATTATTTTACTAACCATCTGGTGATTTAAAATAGCAGCCCAGAGCGTGAAGCTTACTAAGTCATCTCAACCACTACGTTACGGAATTTACTGCATCGCACGTAGGGCGCTAAAGCTTATCGAGCAGCTTCTGATAATTTGCTGCATGTGATTGTAGTCTTCAGGCTGAGCGACTACGGCGGAATTTCTTGCATCGCCACGTAGTGCCAAACTACACAAATAGCCAGCCGTGTGGAATTATGCATGCTCCCTTGGCGTAAGCGCTTATACTTTATATGAAACTAAGCAACTACGAGGACCAGATTTTACGCATCGTCGCGTGGTGCTAACTTTTCTTTATTGTGGCGTATGGGCGAATTTATTTCTTCGTCACATAACCACTTCAAATCTAAATTTATATCTTAAAGAAGATATCATAGGTTTAAAACTACATTTACTTAGTGTCAAGCACAAATCTAACTGTTTGAAACCCAAAACTCTCTTTTCAAATATTTCCTAGATTACTTAACCACCATATTCATTACCAGCATCAGCCATTTTGTGAAATTGGAAAGAATCTTAAGTGGCCAGACATACCACCTTGAATCGCGTCACTCCACTGTCAAGCGTCTCTACGAGGCTCGTGGGCGTCGCTCCGTGCCGTCACCTACACAATATTCCTCGGCGTACTCGTGACAAAATTTCAATTCTCAACTATAAGGTCAAGAATCTCAATTAAGAATCTAAAAAAAAAACCACTCATTTTGGCCAACCTTTTTCTAACAATCCTCTATAGACTTTGCCATTAAAATTATTCAAGCGATTCTTCAAAAATTATGAAACTCTCAAGATCAGTCAGCATATATATCCAATGACATCTCTTTAAATTTTTCAATTTAAAATTCCTTCTCAAGGCCCTCAACCACATAACATAAATTTACAGCATGTTTTTTCCAATTTGGTTGCTCATTGGAATCTCCCCTCTTATTATCCTTGATTTATGGGGTCTTAAGTTCATAAATTGGAAATTGTTTCTTCACTCATTTGAAGCTATGGTTATAATATTTCTTCTCCAATTGGAATCACCCAAATCGAACCTTTAGATAAAGTTATACTCACAAACAACTCACGATTACTCTATGATCAAACTGATGCAGGAATTTGCTTGCACATAGCTCCACTTTGAGTGAATTTATGGGCAACTTAGAGTCAGAATTTGACAATTCCTATTTCCTTATGTTTTGTTCTCCTGGAAGTCTATTTTAATTAGCCACTTGAATCACTCAAATCGGATAAGAAATGAGCAAGTTATGTAAAATCTGGCTAGTCGGCGGAAAACGAGAGCGTCATCTGGTGTGTGCTCAAAATTTGCCTAGAATGTGGGCTTTTACGCACTTTCCCGCCTTTTCTTACCCAATTCAACTCTATACGCTGCATATCGCTCAAAACCATTTCTTGTCGTCTTGTAATCTCTTTTCTACTCAAATCTCTTTCCCTTTACTTATCTTATTTTAAAATCTATCATGAATTACTCTCGAATCCACTATAATATGAATCTAACCCATACATAATCCTAACTATGTAGATTAGTTAGGAGTTTTAGCCATTGAACTATGAAGCCATCCTCAAAAGAAGTTTCATATGCTTCTTATCTTTCTTTTAAGGTTTTGTCACGCTACTTTCCATAATTATTGGTTTAGGATGAAATCTGTAAAACCACTAGGTTTAGACCAGATAATAATCATACAAATTCGTATGATCCCAGTACTAAATTCGTACGAGTTAGTTCCATGCCTTTTTGGCTTCCTTGCTTCTCTCTTCTTCTCTTCTCTTCTTCTTCTCTTAACCTTAACTATAACCTCTCCTCTTTCTCTCTGCGGTTTGAGTGGCACTGCCAAAATGAGACCCGATTTTAATATTAAATCATGTTTTGTTAAGGCCATGTTTGGCCAGTCGCTCCATTTTTTGCTTTTAACTTTTCATTTTGCATTTTGGTCACATTTCTCTTTTATTTATATTCCATCTTTTACATATTTGGCCCCAATTCCATAACTCCTTCTATTCACATTTCATTTTGGCAATTTTAGATATTAACCTAGTCTTTCTCATTTTACTTGACCACTTCAGGTGCTCCGCGTGATAAATAGCCAGGCACTACATGTTTAATATTCATTTTAGATACTTATTTTATTTTTCGAAAAAGTGTTTAGTATTAATATCTTTTGTGTAAATCCTTCTTTAGGGTATATTTTGAGGTGTTACACTTTGTACCTGTCTAAGGCAAGGGCGTTACATTAATTTAGTCGTTAACCTTAAGTGTAATTCTCTACGTCATAGGATTCGATTAATCTAATACCAGATTTATTTGCCTCTCTAATCCATCTTTTAACACTAAGAGGTTATAGATTGAAACTAGGGTTTTACAGTACAAGTTGTTTTAATAGTAATTCTTTCATTGAAATTTTTTTAAAAAGTCTTTTTTATATCGATTGTATATAACTTAAATTTATTAAATTTAAAAATTAAGTTACATTATTCCATAAATTTAACTTAATTATTAAATTTCAATAATAATATTTCATTTCTTCCATTAATGCTTTTATTAAAAAATTACTATCCCACTTTATTTTTATTTTTTCACATTAATATTGTTAATTTTTTGAAAATATTGAAACATATGTTGATTAAAAAAAAAACGAATGAATTAAAAAATTAATAATTTATAAATTAAGATGAAGCATATATATATATATATATATATATATATATATATATATTAATTTTGAATAATTTCGGTTATCGATATTTAAAAAAAATATATCCGATATATAAAGTAAATTCAAATAAGACATATTCATCAAAACCAGTATTTTTATATTTGGAGACGAGAAGAAAGATAAGTAGAGTTTAGTGCCAAAATAGTTCTTTTAAAAAAAATATATTTGTAAATAAATTTATTTTGAAAATATTTATCAAACTAGTATTATTTTATTTACCAGGTATGTGTGTGTAAAGCGGAGTTAGTGAATCTACGGTTTAAAGGTAAATTTTACGCATTAAAGTAAATGTGGTTTTAATCATTCAAAGCGTAGTTGATGAAAATGATTGTAAGGTAAATATTTAAAACCACATTGACCAACCGTGGTTTTAAAATAAATTTTCAAAATTACATTGGTGAATGCGGTTATAAAAATTTACCCTAAATTCGTATTTGGTGAATATGATTTAAAATTTTTGCAGCCAAAGCGCGTTTTCACGTTCTGATTTACACATGAATATCTACTTTTACGGAAAAGAATACTAATTTAGTGAATATTTTCAAACCAAACTATTCTATATTTGTTTTGAAAAACTATTTTTGGCTTCAACTATTATAGTATACCTAAAATTTATGTTGGCTAAAATTTATTTTTTTATTTTTTTATTTTTGAAAGAAAATTTAATAATATTTTATAATTTAACTTAAAAAAACAAATTTATCTGTATCTGGATTTCATCTTCAATTATATATTTATATTCAATGTTTCCTAATTACCTTTTCCAAAAAGACAAACAACATATTCCAAGAAATCAACAAACATCATCTTCTCCACTGCTACTTTCTTTTCATCATCATGGAGCTCTCCTCCTCTTCTGTCCTGTTTCCCTCTCTTCTCTTTTTGTTCATGCTATACAAAATATTTAAGAGCTCCAAACCCAACAATCCAACTCAAAAGCTGCCCCCAGGGCCATGGAGACTACCTGTGTCAGAGCCTGCCAGCTTGTCGGCTCACTTCCTCATCACTCACTGAGGAATTGGCAAGAAGTATGGGCCTCTGATGCACCTACAGCTCGGTGAAATCTCCACTCTTGTAGTCTCATCTCCACAAATTGCGGAACAGGTTATGAAAACCCACGACCTCAATTTCGCTCAAAGGCCCCATCTTCTTGCTACCGACATCATCGCTTATGACTGTACGGACATTGCTTTCTCTCCGTACGGTGACTATTGGAGACAGCTCCGGAAAATTTGTGTCATCGAGCTTCTGAGTGCCAGGCGAGTTAGATCATTTCATATGATAAGGAAAGAGGAGGTTTCGAATCTCATTAGATTAATTATCGAGTCACGTTCAAGATTTCCGGTCGATGTTAGGGAGAAAATCTCCTCCTTTACATATGCGGTGATATCAAAAGCAGCGTTTGGAAAAGTATGCGGAGATCATGATTCTCTTACGTCAGGTATGAGGGAACTTGCAGAGCTGAGTTCGGGTTTTTGTGTTGCGGATGTCTATCCTTCTGTGAAGTGGATGAACCGGATCGGTGGGATGAGGACTAAACTTGAGAAGTTGCATCAGAGGATTGATAGGATACTGCAGATTATTGTTGATCAGCACAGAGAGAGAAGGAGAACAGTAGGAGGGAAGGTAGAAGGAGAAGAAGACTTGGTTGATGTTCTTTTGAAGCTTCAAGAGGATGGTGACCTTGAACTCTCCTTAACTGATGACAATATTAAAGCAGTCATCTTGGTTAGTACTGCCTTTGCCTTGATGCCCTTTTGATTTAATTTTGATCAAATTTATTGCATTTTTTTTCCATAATAAACACAGCTTCATTGATTATCCTCAAGAAAGAAAATTAGTAGTTGTTCGTTGCTAAGAAGGTCAAAAATCCTTTATTCATCTGGGCAACAACTTCTGGAAAATTTTCTTATCTTATCTTCATTGAAACACTAAAATAAGGAAAAAAAATCCATGAGTAAGCGAAATCCATATTTAAAATTTAAGTGCTATTAATATATAGAAAAACATGAAACCTTGTAATATCTGGTCTAATCCTTTACTGTGTACATACCTGGGTCAGGTCAGGTTGGACAAAGGTGGAGTCAGTAGCTCTTAACACTAATAAAAAAATAAAAATAGATCATATATTTAAGGAACAAAGAGAAAGTAATGATAAAAGCACAAGGAAAATCCAATATTGGCAGTGGGTCAAGCTCTTGAGAGCTTTCTCTTATGGGTTTTGCCCTGTAAAATATACATAGCGCACCTGTGATTTTTGCTCTTCACTTCCATTATCCATCTGATAGTGAAAAGAATGCTTGGTGTCATGGATCTAATCCATAATTATTTCAATTTTTTTCCAGGACATGTTCGGTGGTGGAGGGGAAACAGTATCAACAGCCATGGAGTGGGCAATGTCGAATGCTGAAAAACCCAAGAGTCATGGAAGGCCTGACTGAAGTAAGGAAGGTCTTTGTGGAAGGGAATGTAGATGAAACAGGTGATGAGTTAAAATTCTTGGCAGTTGTCGAGTGAAACCCTGAGGCTACACCCTCCTTTCCCATTGTTGCTTCCAAGGGAATGCAGAGAGAAGTGTGAAATTAATGGATATGAGGTGCCTGTGAAGACCAGAGTGGTCATCAATGTATGGGCAATTGGGAGAGATCCTGATTATTGGACTGATGCTGAGAGATTTTACCCTGAGAGATTTCTTGATAGTTTAGTTGATTATAAGGGTGCTGATTTTTGATTTATCCCATTTGGTGCTGGAAGGAGGATTTGTCCAGGCGTATTGTTTGCTGTACAAAGCATTGAGCTTCCACTAGCCCATTTGCTGTTCCATTTTGACTGGATACTCCCTAGTGGAATAAAGCATCAGGATCTAGACATGACTGAGGTTCATGGCTTATCAGCTAAAAGAAAACAGAGCCTGCATTTAATTCCCATTCCTTATAATTCATAGCCAGCAAGGTGAGACCATATTTCAAATGATGTAGAAGTTGTGATATAATGTGAGCAACATGTGGGTAATGCTCATATTTGAACTTTATGAATTTCTTCATATTACAAAAGATTGAAGGATAAAATTTGTATTTTTCTTTTTCTTGTTGCCTAATTTCATTTTTTTTTTCCATTCCTTTCTTCCTAATATCAACTCTTAAGAGAGAGAGAATGATAATTTCCTCTTGTTATCTTCTATTCTCTCAAATTTAAACAATCTTATTATTCAAATATAATTAGAAGCTAGATATATATATATATATATATATATATATATATATATATATATATATATATATATATATATATATATATCTTTTTAATATTTGAATATTTATTTACCATTTTAGACAAATTGAACATTTTGTTTAGCATTTTAAACTACTACATTAAGGTTAAGAAACTACAATGATCGCATTTTTTGTGCAGATTTAGAGCGTGTGAGGGTCCGTTGGTAGGACCGGATCGTTGTGGGATTTGGGGATGCGGCGTCTGGATTGTCTGGTGAGAATTAGGATCATTCTGGCTGTTGATCTTGAGGGTGCAGACGTGTAACCTGCATAAAAACAAAGAAGAAGGGGCTCGGCGAGGAGTACATTGGGTGGTCGCTCAGATGCTTAAGTCGGTTCTTCTGAGAGAAAGAGCTGCTTAGAGGCGAATGTGTTGCGTGTAATTGTGTCCCCAGAGTCACGTACCTTTCACCTGCGGGGTGGCCACATGTTATATTGTATATTATTCGATTTGAGGGTAGTAAAGTTAACTTTCGGGTGGATGGGATATTTATTGCCTTTATCGGATTTTAGAAAGAGATATTGGAAGGAATAGTTTATTGAGAATTATCACTCATATTTTTAGTGATATCGGACTTGATTTTGGGATAATATATTATTTAGAATTATCCCTACTTTATGTTAGTGAGTTGATTGGATTTGCATGATAATATTTTATTGAGAATTATCATTTTCCTTATTAAGCGAGATTTAGTCGATTCTGCGGGATGTGAGCGCTTCCCGATTATCCATATCATGTCGGCCTTTGGGGTGGGTGGGTGGAGCTTTCGTTTTGTGGCAGGCGCTAGGGGCAGGTGTTTTATAGGCTTGCCTGCTCCTTTGGGCTCAGTAGTGAGGCGCGCCTTTCAGCCACAGGCAAATTCAGGTTACCCCGTTGCCCGGCTGCGGTGTGCGTGGCGAGAGCTATATCGTTTCTTGTATCGGGTGCCGATTTCCGCATTCCATTTCAATTTGATTAGTTAGGGCTTTGTTGTCGTCTTATGTCGGTGATAATGATGACTTTTTCGGTTCTCGCTCCTTTCTTGTAAATCATCCTCACGGCCCGGATTCATCTTTGCGTTACGCCCAGTCGGGAAGCTTTTCTTTGCTTTTTAGTGAGTTCGGACTTCTCTTTCCTTAAGGTATTGCCATACGAACTTTAACGAGTCCTTTAGATTATCATCAGATAGCTTTTCTTTTCTTTTTTTTTTTTTTTTTTTTTTTGGGCTTGGGACCCAGGACATATGTAGCCTTTTCCTTAATGTATATTCATCTTTTATCTCACCACCGCCTCTACTCGTGCTCTTCGCGATGTGCATGAAGCAAGAATGGCACAGATGTGTCCCGAGTTAAGCAGTTAGCTCTGGCCCAGCGCTAAGAGGCTCCATGGGGTACATTGCGAGTTGAATTGATTCGTTAGGCTGTGTGGCCTGAATTGAGTAGTTGAGCCCTTGGCGGGGCTGTGCTCGTCGGCTGATTTACGAGGTTGGCTGATTCCTGATTTGCATGGCACGTAGCCGGTGATTGAGCTGTCGGTCGAGCGGATGTTATCAGTGACGGTCTTACTGGTGATCGCGATTCCCTGGATTCACTGACTTGTTTTTAGCGAGCTCGTCAAATTGGCGGTGACCTCTGATGATTGATTTGCATGGGTTAGCGTGATTTCTTGGCCCGCATGACTTGTTTTTAGTGGAGCACGTCAATTGATGCTAATCTCGATGGTACCCTGCGTGAGTTGTCTTGATTCATAAGCGCATGACTTATTTCGGTGGAATGGTCGACTTGAAGCGTTGTCCTCCATTGGGCGGCTTGCATGAGTTGTGCGATTCATGGCCCAGATGACTTATTTTTCGGTGGAACTCGTCGACTTGACGATCCTCCATTGGTGACTTGCATGAGTTAGCGTGACTCCTTAAGTACGCACGACTGATTTGCGGTGGGTGATCAGTGGCCCGGGTAGAGATCATCATGCGGTAAATGGGAGGACGTGCGTGAACCAGTGGTGAGCTGATCGAAGTGGCCCGATGGGAAGGCTCGTCGGGTGACGGTTAAGCGAGCTCGTCCATTGTGGGCGAGGAAGGGCTCGTCAAAGTGAATTTGTTGGTAGGCTGCGCGTCCATGTGGCGTTGGGGAGAAGAGCTCGTCCAGAAGTGGATTGTTGGCGGGCTCGTCCGTGTGGCCCGAGGGGAGCTCGTCGGAGTGAATGGGCAGTGGAGGCCGTCCATCGCGGAGGCGGGAAGGCTCGTCGAAGTGGTGTTGGCTGGGAACGTCATGTGAGGAGGCGGGGGCTCCTCAGGTGAATGGTTAGTGGGGCTGTCAAAGTGTGGGCGGGAAGAGCTCGTCGAGGGTGGATTGTTGAGGGCTCGTCCGTGTGGGCGGGGGGAGGGCTCCTGGTGGATAGTTAGTGGGGCTCGTCGGAGTGAGGCCCCGGGGAAGAGCTCGTCAGAGAGTGGTGTTAGCGGGGGCTCGTCCATGGATTAAAGGAAGGGCTGGTCAGGTGTTTGGGGCTCGTCCGTATGGGCGGGGAGGCTCGTCGGAGTGGAAATTGTTAGTAAGAGCTTGTCGGAGTGTAGATAATAGGGAGCTCGTCGAGTAGATTTGTTAGGAAGGCTCGTCGGGTAGGCTTTGTTGTAGAGCTCGTCCATGTAAATAATAGGAGCTCGTCAAGTAGAGCTGTTGGGAAGAGCTCGTCAGGAAGACTGTTGTAAGAGCTCGTCAGTGTAGATAATAGGAGCTCGTCAAGTAGAATTTGTTGGGAGGCTCGTCGAATTGGAAATTTGTTGTAAGGCTCGTCAATATGGAAATAATAGAGGAACAAGTCAAGTAAGAATTTGTTGGGAAGGAGCGTCCGCGAGGCGTTGTAAGGCTGGATTCGTGTAAATAAACCAAGAGCTGATTAAGTGGGCTATTAGGAGAACTGTTGAATTAATTTGTTGTAGGCTTTCGTCCATGTGGATAATAGGGCTCGTCAGTAGGCTGTGGGAAGGCTCGTCCAGGCGTGTAGGCTAGATCCGTGTAGATAAACTAGAATTTCGTCAGTAGAATTTGTTGGGAAGGGCTCGTCGGGTGTTTGTGTAGAGCTGTTCAGTAAATAATAGAATTTCGTCCCAGTGGAAGGTTACATTTGGAGGGGCTTTCGTCGAGGTGGAATTTGTTGGGAAGAGCTCGTCGAGATGTTTATTGTAAGAGGGCTTCGTCCGTAAATAATAGGAGCTCGTCGAGTAAGAGTACATTTGGAAACTCGTCGAGTAGGAAAACTATTGGGAAGAGCTCAGCGGTAAAGGAGCTATTGGGAAGAGCTCGTCAGGTAGACTGTTGTAAGAGCTCGTCCGTGTAAATAATAGGAGCTCGTCAAGTAAGGTTGGATGAGGCCTCGTCGATTAGTGTAAGAAGGAGCGATGCATTTTTGGAGTGCGTGAAGAGGGCTCGTCGATAAATAGTAGAAGGAGCGTGCGTTTGAAGTCCGGTGAAGGGCTCGTCTGATGTAATAGTAGAGGCTCGTCCGTCGAGTTGAGGTTGAGCCTCGTGAATAGTGTAGAAGAGCGGAAATCTGTTTGGAGTGCGTGAAGGGCTCGTCAATGTAAATAGTAGGAGGGAGCAGATGTTTGAAGTCAGTGAAGGGCTCAAATCGATGTAAATAGTAGGGGCTCGTCCATGTCGGGTTGAGGATGAGCCTCGTCGATATAGTTGTAAGAAGAAGGAGCGTGCATTTTGGAGTGCGTGAAGGGCTCGTTAATGTAAATAGTAGGAGGGGCGTGCATTTGAAGTCCGAGTGAAGGGCTCGTCGATGTAAATAGTAGGGGGCTCGATCCGTCGAGGTTGGCGGGGGATGGGCTCGTCGATATGAATTACTTGGCTCCTTTAACGTTGTGGCCTTGGCCCAGGCGTTGGTAGGCGAGTGGCGATGTGGCCAGGAGTGGCGATTGGTGCGGAGTGGCGGATTGAGCCGAGTGGCGGTGGCGGGAGTAGCGATGTGGCGAGTGGCGATTGGCGTGGCGATGTGGCCCGTGGCGATTGGTAGAAGTGGCGTTGTGGCCCAGGGTGGTATGGCCAGAGTGGCGTTGTAGTCGGTGGCGTGGCCGTGGTGATTGGCCCGGGTGCGATTGGCCCGGGTGGCGATGTGGCCCGGGTGGCGATGTAGCCCAAGTGAGCGATGTAACTGGTGGTCTTACTCTGAGCGGCGTGGCATGTGCGAATCGGTGAGCTCGTCGATGGTGGCGTTCAGTAGTGGCGATATGTAACTGGCGGATCGACTCCTCGGGTAAGCGTGAAACTGTGCGGGTAGAGGCTCGTCAAAGTAGTGGCGGAGCTCTGGCGTGGCGCCAGTTGATCTGCATCCTTGGCGGTTGGCGTTGCTCCTTGTGTTCCTTGTTGATACCATGATGGCGAAATCGATTATATTTGTCTGGAGCCCCATCTCGTTCCCACAGACGGCCTGTTGATGATGCATTTTCAGCCGGGCCCGGGGGTGGAGCGTGTGGGAGTGGATGGCGGACCGGATCGTTTGTGAAATTTGGGATCACGGGCGTCTGGATTATACAGGCTGAGGTAGGATCCTTCTTGTTGATCTTCAGGCTCTGGACGTAGCACTTCTCTGCAAAAAAAGGAAGAAGGGGCTCGAGGGGGTGTAACGGAAGTGGCGCGATCTTAAGTCGGTTTAACTACGAGAGAAAATAGAGAGGCTGGCAGAGGGCGAATGTGTTGCATATGAGTATGCGTGCACAGAGTCTTGTACCTTTCACTTGCATTTGAATTGGCCTTGTATTTATAGTGTATATTATTCCCAATTTGAGGGTAGTAAGGATTCTTTCCCATTGGATGGGATATTTATTGCCTTTATCGGATTTTAGAAAGAGATATTGAAGGAATAGTTTATTGAGAATTATCCTCCTTCCTTTTTATAAGAGATCGGGCTTGATTTAGGGATAATATATTATTTAGAAGATTATCCTACTTCCCTTATTGGTGAATTTGATTGGATTTGCGGGATAATATATTATTAGAATTATCATTTTCCTTATTGGCGAGATTTTGTCACGAGTTCTGAGGATGTGAGCCTTCCCGATTATCCATATCATGTCGGCCTTTGGGGTGAGTGGAGTGGGATTTCGTTTTGGCGGCAGGCAGGTGTTTTATAAGGCTGCTTATCTCCTTTGGGCACAGTGGTAGGCCTGTGGCGCTATTTTCAAACCCCATATCGGACTCATATCTAAATGTGGTCATTTAAAATTCAAAAGATAATTAACAGAATTATAGAACTGAAAGGAAAGACTTTAGAATTATCAATTAATAATAATAACCTATAATTAAATCTTCACAAGTAATTTATAATTAAAGTCTGTTAAGTAGCCAGTCAAACCTCTCTAATAACACTTCATCCTTGAGTGTAATTAAATTTACAATAAACAACAATTTCACGAATTAATAATGTAATATAATATCAAATAATACAATATCTAATTGAAGAACTCCCTATTCGGGAGAAATTCCTTGACTCCACTTCTTCTTCCCCGTCTTTTCTCTTTTTCCCTCTGCCCTCTAATGGTTGGGCTCTGCATTATATATGGTGGTAGAGTTCTACCACATGTCTCTTGAGTATAACGGAGGCAGTTAAGACTAGGAAGCTGGAGACGGAGGCCGTTACACTAATAGTAGTTATTAGGTTGATCGTTCCATTGTCTACACCATTAAATTAATACTCAAGATAATAACTCCTTTAACATAAATAGGCAGATCCATTTCGTGAAACATATCCCAACCATTTACTTCATAATATCATCAAAAAATGAAGTTATTAATCCATAATATTTGCTTATCTCACCTACGTAAATCAAAGGATACCTTGTCAAGAGTGCAGGAAATTAAACACCAATAATTAAGATCCATCTATATAGGATTATCGTATTCATAAGTATAAATCTATATTTCATTAACATAAATTATTGAAGATTCATTTTATCAATGATCTAATCCTAAATAATTTTTGTTATATAAAATGCTTTCATATTTATGTCTCTACATAAATAATCCCAATAAGATTATTCCTATTCAATAGTAATTATGAATTGCATTTATAATTTTCATTGAACAAAGTTCCCAACTCTTATATTCATCTCTTCTAGAATATTTATATTGTTATAATCCATAAACTAAAATTTTCCGCCTCCCTACTCCATTCCAACCTTTAGCATGCCCACACGGACATGAGCTTTTAGTTAGGAGCCACGACCTCATCAAGGAAGGTCATGTGCGGCTTCTCATATAGTTGCAAATAAAATAGAGAGGTGTGTGGCTGCACCAGGGGTGTCAGTTGTGGCCGTCGACGCAATGCTGTTGGATCTTGGGTAACTTGAGCACCCTCAGAAAATCGGGCGAGTCTCCTTTGTACGGGGGCTACTGCCCGAATACAAAACATGTCCCAACCCAGTTCAATGGCAATACACATGGTCCATATACAATTAAAATGAGTAAAAATGGCCACTTGGGCCCCTGCATTAATACTCACAAAATAAATATTCCAATTATATTCCAATAGTTCAAGAGTTATAAAATTTCTCTTAATACAAACACATATTAAAATTTACAGTTTTAATACATGTTATCCCAAAAATATCAAAGTCACAACCCGACTTTCTTCAAAATAGGCCTCAAGATGACCGTCTTCGAGGGCGATCCTTGTACACGAAATAATGTGCAAGCCCGAGGTGTTTATCGCGATAGTGGAATCACCTAAATGGGTTACTCCCCACCTAGGGTATATCTTGTAATCTGATTTAAACACACGCTAAAGCCAAATGCGATCCTACTTGAATGCACATGCTGGAATTCCATGTCTCGAGTCCTTACTGAGCTCCTCGCTTGCCTAAGCCATGTATGAGAAAATGCCATTTCAAAACAAAACTGTTGTTCTTGAAAATACCTCTGCCAAATATCATTAAGAAGATCGGGACTACCCTCAGGCGAATGTGTTGGAGAACTTCAGCTTGATCATAGTCCTCATCGAAATAATCAGTTGAACCGTCTACGTACGTTCTCGGAAAATCGCCATGCTTGAAATTCCTTCCCTTGATCATGTTCGTTTTTCGGAAAATGCATGTCATGCACTCACACCTAATTTCTAAGTTACCCGGTGCATATAGTATCTTATCCGATCAACACAATCAACCAATATATCAAATATGCATATATTATCAAATTTAGAATCACACCACATGTAATTCAACAATATCAACCAACTCCCAAATTTGCTCACTTGAGTAATCACTATTCCGTTTCAATGACTGCGCCTGATTATATTATATATAATTATGGCATCATGTTAACACATCAAGCATTAACCTATTAATTTCTTTGATCAACCAACTCACCAAATTAGCTCACTTGAGCAATTCGCAATATCATCTCCAATGGTCTACAAACACAATTATATTTTATATAATTATGTCATTGTGTTAACACCTTAGAATCAGGTATTAACTTATCTAATTCCACACAACTCAATGTTCCCATTTCAACAATTCAAGCACATAACCATGGGCGATTTTTGGTCAAATTCTCCGCGACACAAGGTGATTTTAGCGCAATCCGAAACCCGGTGATGGGGTACGTCGTGGCGGCCCCTCGTCGACCTCGATTCGGCTTTTTGAAGCGGAATTGATTGTAGTTTATCATTACACCAAAACATAATTTTATTATATAAATTATGACACAATACCAAATCAGTCTCGTTGTCTGACGCCCAGCGTCTCAAAAAAATTCCAACGATTAGGTCGATTTGGGGCCGTCAACGGCTCTCAGTCAACTCAGGCATGTAAAGCACTTAGAAGCAAGGTTTTAAAACAAGTAGGATGAAACCCCTACCTCTGAGAGTTTATTTGAAACTCCTCAAAGCGAGCCCTGCATTAGGCGCGTCGCGATAGAACAACTTTCCTTCTTGCTCCGAAGAAATCCGGCGGTCAAATTAGCCAGAAATCTAGAGAGAAGGCTCTCTCTCTCTCTCTAAAAAAATCACAAAACCTAACTCTGCATCTCCTTTTTGCCTTCTGCACGTTTGGTCTCTCCAAATGTAGGAGATGACCACTATTCCTCTTTTTTTGTCTTTTTCCACATTTAAAATTTTCAAAATGCCATCCATGTCCCTACAATTTTGGATTTTGACACTTGGCACTATCTTGGCCGTCCATTTCCATCATCTCTTTACTCATGCAACTTGTGTCACATGAGTACATGTTATAGGTTACTTTTATTCTGTGTCCATTTCGTTTCACGGCACGATACTCGGTCTTTGCCAGCGATCTCTGGTATTTGTCTCGGAGTCGTGAAGTCGAGCGTGCTAGCTAGATTTCACGAGACGATTGCAATGGTGAAATTCGTTTCGTCATCCGAGATCTAGAAAATAAATTTTGGATTTTTGCCGAAATTACGATTTTGCCATTTTTGAGAAAATTGGATTTTCTCGTGGTTTCACAGAGGGTCATGACTATAGAGAGGGTCTTTGTTTGGCCGCAACTAAAGAGGGGAGATATAGAAAAGGTCTTTATTTGGCCCTTGACTAAGAAGGGAGATATAGGAAGGGTCTATGTTTGGTACTTGGCCCAAAAATGAGAGATATAAAAAGGCTCAATTTAGTAATATATATTTCTAAATGAATTTTAATTTTTTTTTAAACAAAACAAATAACCATTTACAAAATATTTTGACTAATTAAACATCCTGTGAGTATAATCATGCATTCCCTTAATGCTAGAAATAAGTCCTAAACAGTCAATTTAGACAAACGGACAAGATAACAAAATATTAGAGATACGGGCGACCATGATCATACATATGAGAAGGTTTATTAGTCGGAAGAAAGAAAATGGTACATGGCATTTTAGTGTCTAGAATCTTGGTGAAATATTCATAATCTCAGCTTCTTCCAAAGGGATGCATCTAGATTTTTCAGCCTATATACCATAATCAAAATTTATAATATTTTTTAGGCCATAAGATTTCAGGGGAAACCCCTTTTGAGATGTTCCCTAAAGTTTTAAACTACCAAAAGTTAAGCATATAAATAAAGAATTATGAATAAAATATTAAACAAGTTTCATTGATAAAACACACCTTTTATATAATAAGAGGAAGAAAGCTTGGGCTGAAAGCTTCTAAAGTATATCTCAAGAGAAAATGAGAGGTGTGACGCCCTAAATCTCGGGGGTCATTTTTGTACTCTTTATTTATTTTATTTTGAAGCGGTGCCCATAAGCATAACCTAAGCAGTGCAGGCGCCATTTTGCTTTGTAGCGATCTGATCGTGTGTGCATAATGCCGCACATTCCGCTACGTGGCGCGCGAGCTGCGTTATCGCGGCGTGGATGTGTGCGTTATCGCGGCCTTGTTTGCTTACGCTAGGCAGCGTTCGGTCGGCGACCGCGCCTAGCGACCCCACGCCCATTTGTATACGCACTCCAGCTCCCCTCTTTTTCTTTGTAGTAAATTAACCTTATTACTACAAAGGCCATTTGAACCTAGAAAATTTGCCAAAATTTATTTATTATACATAAGCGAGTTTAATTACAACCCTTTGTTCTTTACGATCTGGCCCGGGTTTTTCTACCAATTTACATAATGCAAAAATGAGGCCTCATGCGGCCTTTTCTTTGCCACTAGGTCCTCGGATCGTTCCATCCCAGAGTGCACCTTGATTACACGAAATTGATATTCCCACGGCGGGATGGCGTGCCCGTGGTCGAATTTTCCCTCTGAGGCTACTCCCCTCCTAAAATGCGCATGCAATGGCACACCACTTGATCATCCACATTCCATACAATTTACAATTTACACATGGAATGCTTTATATTATGCATGAAATGAAACCACTCACGACACACCTCGGTGTCGTGACTCCACTCCTGCATGCAAAAGCCAAGTGAAACCGGTCCTTAGTGTTGCTTTTAGGTGACTCGACTCATTGGACCCGACCTCCGATCACTCATCACGGTTTTATCATCGATTTTCCATGTGTTAATTAGTCTGTTCCATTTATGGAGCCACACGTCTTTTTGGGGTCACATGAGGATCGGCGTACGCCTTAGGCATTTGGACTTTCAGCTACTTGCATTGATCATGTCTAATTTCATGTGGTTGGGACTTTCACTGCAGGATCTACCCCTGACTTGCTCGATGACACCGCGTTATTTTTATTCTTTATTTCCAATTCTCATTTGGCCGTGGGTCGACCTTGGGCGTCGTCCATCGACCCATCACACATCACCAATGGTGAACTCACTTCTGATCCACACTTGCGATGCAGATGCGTGCGATTGTGCATATGAATCTGGCTTATATCAATTCACATATTGAGTTTTCATGGTTCATGCATAGTTATATTTCATTGCAATATGATTCCATACCATGTAATCATCATATTAACACATAAATTGTATGCACATTAACATATCATTTTCACCTGATTCATCTTTATTCAATTCAAGTAATATCATGTAAGCAACACACATGGACAATTTGTCAAAAATAATTCAGTTGTGAAAACGGTCCCACATCGAACCACGGACTATCGAGAGATGCAGTCCCCTCATCTGAGCTTGATGATCCATTTCTTGGGATTGGAATGCATGCCGTCTAAGGCCTCTTGACTCCTGACCATTTTCATATTTTTGGACAAAATAACCAAGTAGGAAGACCCTACCTCTTGGGGTTACATTAAACGCCTCACGAATTACAGTGCCGATCTGAAGCTGGCTGCAAGGATAAACTTTTCCCTCTTGCTCGAAACTTGAAGCCAGATCAGCCGTCGATCGATCGAAATTTGAGATATGAGTGAGTCTCTCTCTGCAAAACTCTCTCTTTCCCTTCCTTTTTTTCTTTTCTCCCTCTTCTCCCCTCTCCCACGTCCAGTTTGGTCGAGATGGGCTAAGTTGAATGTCCACTCATTCACTTGTCCCTGACCTCTCGTGCTTTCATTTAAGATTACCACATCTCTTTATCCATACTTTGGATTTTTACCCGATTATGGATTACCATGTCTCTAAGGATCACTTGAGCCACTTTGTTTTATAGCACACACTTGACATGTGGCACTGATGTGAGCTACTCATCCCATGCAGTGATATGCCTTCTCTCGGTGCCTCGAAAATCGTGAAATTTCGACTGTCTTGGAATTTAATGAAATTCTACATGGTAGCTAGATTTCGCGAGACGATTTCAAAGGTGAAGTCCGTTTCCTCATCCGAGATCTAGAAAAATTCCGTATTGTTTACCGAAATTTACCGTTTTACTCTCTCTCAGGAAATTTGGATTTTCAGGGTTTTATATTCTTCCCCCCTTAAAAGAATTTTGTCTCGAAATTCCACACAATCATATCAACTCACATGCATATGCAACGTGCACTATGTCATGCATGTAAACTAGTCGTTTAATTATTGAACGACTAAACTACGTACCTTCATAACTAAACAAGAAGGATATGCCCATCGTGTCCTCGAGCCCCACGCTGTCTCCTCCACCCACTCGTTGCCACAACACTTTCACTACCCTCACGGTCTTGCATCGCAAAACTTGATCCTGGCTATCCATGATGTGCATTGGTCCCTCCTCGAAGGTCCCATCTATGTCAACATTAATCTTTCCTAATCCACTACATGAGCTGGGTCTGGAGTATACTTCCGGAGCATGGAGACATGGAATACCTCATGGACACCTGACATGCTAGGTGGTAATGCCAACCGGTACGCTATAGTGCCCACCCTCTCAAGTATCTCGAAGGGCCTAATAAACCTCGGCGACAACTTTCCTTGCTTGTTGAACCTGATCACTCCTCTCTTAGGCATCACCTTCAAGAAGACTTGATCACCAACCTCAAACTCTAAGGGTCGACATCGCTTATCAACATAGCTCTTCTATCGGCTCTGAGCCGTGAGAAGATGTGACGCCCCAAAACCGGGGGTCCCGTTGACCACCGTCAACCTACGGAATATTTGTGTCTCATATCATGAGACCTATACATGAGTAAAATGGCCACATTGGCCAACATACATCCATACTCACAAAAATGTATATTTTATACAAAAGGAATTAATTTATAATTGTATTTAATTTCAATTTACAAAAATCGTAGATCGTCTTTCCGCACTTACAAAATACATAAATAAGGCCAAGCCATGCTATTTTCGCCTACTTGGCCCCAAATGCGTCCCATAACCTCGGCCTCTAAGGAGCACCGTCTACTTGTACCTGTCCCATTCCTGAAAAGGGGATCCCACGACGGGGTGAGCAACGCCCAGTAGTGGAATTTTCCTACATGGGTTACTCCCCACCTAAGTGCACATGCAATGACACAACAAACATTCAAGCAAAACATATATGTTCCTACTCAAATGTCTACATGATATGGATGAGAATGCACACCCTTTCCCACTTCTCGAGACCTCAATGAATTTCATGCACGCCTAAGCCAAATGCGAAAATACTATTTTCAAAACAAAATATTGCTCTTGAAAACCTCATAATCGAGTTTCTGTGAATATATCGACTACAATCCGAGGCGAATCAATGGATCATTTTTCCGGGCAACATGTGTCGCTCCGAGATGAACTATATCGATTCTCTCCAAGGCAATTCTTCGGAAAATCTTCCCTTGAAATTCATTTCACAACCATTTTTCCATTTTTTCTTTTCTTTCATGCCATGCACTCACACCTAATTTCCTAGGGTGCCCCGGTGCATATGGAATGCAATATTCCATTTCCAAACAATTCATGTTAATGTATCAAGCATGCATACATATATTAACGAGCAACATCAACATACCATGGATAATTATAATTGATACATACAATTCTCTTCCATGCACAACCCCTGTTAATACATCATACAGCATACATGAACATGTCATATTCACACTGCATGTTATTCACACAAGCCATAACTCACAACAAGGTCACAATCTTGGACCCATCCAACAGGGTACCTCACGCCTTCATTAATCATGAACCAAGCCAACTCCAATCATCCATGCAACATCAAACAACTATAAACCTAGAAACTTTCGCCTGAATACTAAACTGTCCCTACATATAACAACCTACAAGAGCCTACCACATGCCATACAATGGTCATGTTAAAACCCGGCTATTCACTTTGACACAACTAAGCAACCTGCACACTCGATGAAACATCAGTTACATAAAGGTTATGATCACCCAATGCCCTCCATAGAAACCTATCTGAATTCGACCAATTCAAGCCAGAGAGTCCAATAACAACCCGAATCGAATTCGGGTTTCTAAGATGTTATGACCTTCAAAGTCGAGGTCACACATGACTAGGCAAAATCTTGATCTCTAGCTTAGCCTACCTTACCTACCCGAACGCCCCTTTTCGGCCAGCTACGGAACTCACTGGCCTCCAAAGGATTCTTGCTAGAAGCTTGACTAAATGGGCTTTCCATGGAATCCAAGAACACCCAAATCGGAATTCAGACGAAGAAGTTATGACCTTCCAAAGTTGGAGGTCACACATGACTCGATCGCTTTACCCTGGACAAAATTTGCAATCTTACTTACCCGAATTTTCCGGGCCAGCCTCCAAGATTCCATCGCCATCCAAAGGCATTCGGATGGAAACTTGACTCAATGGGCTTTCCATAGAGTCTAAGAACACCCAAATCAAAATTCGGACGAAGATGTTATGACCTTCCGGTTGGGGAGGTCACATACGACCTACAACTTACCCGGCCACCCTACCCAACCAACAACACTAACCTACGGAATCCAACCGCCTGATCGCCTAATGTCCTCCACAGGACATGGATGAAATCTGCCAATGGCTCCATAGAGTCCAAGAACACCAGAAAAGTCGAGGAGTTGACGAGAAAGTTGCCCAGCGGCACCGGGGTTGGAGTCATCGTGACCACTAATAGGACGGACCCGGCCAGGCGGAGACCCGGTAGAGACTGACCTTCCACTGGCGGCCGGAGGAGTAAACGGACCATAACTTGGGCTCACAGGAGGTTCGATTTGAAATTCAAAGCTGGCGCAGCATCAAGTTCACTGATGTGGCTACAATTTACCTGAAGGACTCGTACGAATTCCCTTTGTTCTTACCCGAAGCTAGTTCCTCGAATTAGGTTTGTGTACTTGCTACCACAATATAAACTTCTTTATGGTTTCAAAACACAACCGACATTCCCCTTAGAGCGAGACCAACCAACACCTTCATTTATTTTACTTCTCTTACATAAAATGGCACCTGAGGACAATTACTTAGTCCTGAATCAGTCCACTGAGCTGTCGTATGATCCTGAAATCTCTAGCACATTGTCCTAAAGTCTTGGAACAGTTCACATGGCCACTCACGGCCTCATACAACCCAAGCCATTTGCATGACCCTTAAACCAAGAAGGAGAAAACCCCTACCTCTTGGAGTTTTTGGCCTCACGGCTATTCCGATCTACATCTTGAAGCCGCCGTGAGGATGAACTTCTCACTGTACTCGCATGGCTTAGTCGATCGATCGTCGGAAATTTAGAGAAGATCTTAGGTCTCTCTCTCTAAAACTCTCTCTTTTTCTTCCTCTTTCTTTTTCTCACTCTTTTCTTTCTCCCGTCCCACTGTTTGGTCAGAGATGGGCGAAACGTTCTCATGCATGTCAATTTTCATTTAGCTCTTAGATTTTCCATATCCTCTCATCCATCTACCATGGATTCAGTCAAATGACATGATGCCACATATCACCTATAATATACTTGAGCTCATTGTTTAACTTACTCAGAAACGGCCGGTGTCTCGTCTTGAGCCACTGTGCGCCCAGTGTCTGCGTTACTCTCGGTGCCTTAAGCGTGAAATTCGTCTCGAAATTCAACGAGTCGGCGATGGTTGTTAGATTTGAAGACGATTCCAGCGGTGAAGTTTGTTTAGTCATCAGAGATCACAGAAATTTTGGATTTTTAAGAAATGGCCATTTGCCATTTTGAAAAAATTGGAATTTTACCAGATTCTTTACGATGCCACTCCTTAAAAGAATTTCGTCCCAAAATTCTATACAATCTGTGAATCACATGCATATGCAAGCGTGCACTATGCCATGCATATCAAACTAGTCATTTAAGTACGCGGTAAACCATTATCGTCACTAGCGAAGGATAGGTGGCGTTTGTCTGTCCTCACGCTCCCGTTGACTCCACTCCCGCGATGCTACCATAGCACCCTCACTAGCCTCGCGGAGTCTTGCGTGCATAAAGCACGATCAGACTATCCATAATGCACACTAGTCACTCCTCGAAGGTCGTAGTCATCGACCTCGATCTATATCGATCATTTCACATGAAATTTGGATGGAGTGTACCTCTGAAGCATGGAGACATGAAATACCTTGTGGACACCTGATATGCTGGGCGGTAAAGCCAACTAGTATGCTACAATGCCTACCCTCTCTAGTATCTCGAAAGACCCAATAAACCTCGACGATAGCTTCGCTTAGAACGACGGCTCCTCTCTTGGCCATCACATGAAGACATGATCTTCAACCTTAAACTCTAAGGGTCGACGTCGCACATATGCATAGCTCTTCTGCCCGTCCCGAGCCATGAGAAAGGCGTTGTCATTATCAAGCTCACCTTCTCGGGTGTCTCTAATCGGATCGGGACCCGATTGATGGGCTCTCTCCCGCTCGGTCCAACATATCGGTGATATGCATGGCCTCCCATACAATGCCTCATATGGCGCCATACGCTATACTCGCGTAACTGTGATGCGAGCGAATTCCTAAAGAACCGTCTCTTCAGCTACCCTTATGATCCGGGACCAGCGTAACGCGGCATGTCCCTCAACATCTGTATGAATCCTCTACATTGACCATGTCAGATGCATTAGATTGGAAAAGTTGTACTCATGGTCGATTCGGTATTTTGAAAGCCTTTTGGAAACTCTTCCAAGGGTGCTCCGTAAAACCCTCGAGGTCCTATCAGGCCTGCGGATCTGGCGGTACTCCATGTGCGGACTATCTCTCGAATGTGTGGCAGCGAGGAATCTCTACAATGTGAAGATCATCCGCATGGCTGAAAATGTCTTGAGCCGTGACTTGTCCACCTATCACCTATCTGGCATCATGTCCCTCGTGTCCGTGGCAAGTGGGTCCACAAAATCCATCGACATGCTCCCTTCCACTCGACCCTCCAGTGGTGAGTAGTCTTCTTTGTCTTACGGTGCTTTCGGCCTTAACCTGTGACCGCGTGAGACATCGTCGAACAAAGTCCCCTCGTGTCTCTTCATTTCCGCTCGATATCACTGGTGATGAAGATCCTAGTACATCTTAGGTGCCACCTAGATGCCGCGACAAATGGGAAGCGAGTGAAACTCACGAGAATCTCCTACTGCAAAATCGGTCGATTGAGGAGCCACTACCCTTCCTACATCGAGACTACCATCTACGGGACGGTCCGACCCTCGTCACCGTACCTAGCCCTGCAGATCACGATATTTTTATCTACGTGTCACATACGGGACTCGATCACTCTGCTCAACAGAGACGGTGTAGCTACTAAACTCCCCAACGTACCCTGAGTCTACTCGCGGTACTATAGCCTAAACTGTCCCACAGTCTCGAGCATCAGCCAT
Source organism: Tetrastigma voinierianum (assembly GCA_016808115.1). Lineage (NCBI taxonomy): Eukaryota > Viridiplantae > Streptophyta > Magnoliopsida > Vitales > Vitaceae > Tetrastigma > Tetrastigma voinierianum. Next base: position 118,903 of record JAEQBH010007330.1, on the reverse strand, counting down.
TCCCAAGAAGCTATACTAGCCAATGCACCCAGTGACTTCCGACTGAGCGCATCAGCCACCACATTTGCCTTACCAGGATGGGCATGCAAAGTGAAGTCATAATCTTCTAGGAACTCCATCCATCTGTGTTGCCTCATATTAAGGTCTCATTTGCATGAAATGCGGACTTTATGAATTACGAGTACACCTCGAACTCCTCGCCATATAAGTAGTGGCGCTAAATCTTCAAGGCGAAGACTACGACCGCCAACTCCATGTCGTGTGTGGGGTAATTCTGCTCCTGTTCGCTGGTGATGGGAACCGTAAGCTCTGCCCTCGATTTGCATAAGCATCCCGGTCAGGCCCACCGAGGCATCACAATACAGCGTAATACCCTTGTCCCGCATCAGGAACTATCAAGATAGGGCTGATAAGCCTCCTCTTCAACTCACGGAATGCCACTCCTGCGCCTCGGTCATCCCAATCGAGCTCCTTCCTTAGGGTTAATCTCGTCGCAGAGTCGCGCTAATCGGGAGAAATCCTCGATGAATCTCTGTAGTACCCGGCCAATCCCGAAACTCATTATCTCGAAGGCGACTTGACCTCTCTCGACTCATCACGGCCTCGACCTTCTGGGTCAGCGACACGCTGATGCTAGCACCACGTGTCCCCGAAAATCTCGCCTTAGTAAGCGAAAACTTCATACTTCTTGAACTTGGAGTCTGATTGATGGTCTCGTGGCTTGTAAAAGCGATCCTCAAGTGTCTCATGCTCCCACTCACATTGGGTAGATTAAAAATGTCATCCATGAAGACTACGACAAATTGATCTAGATAGGGTTGGAATACCCTATGCATGAGATCCGTGAATCACCATTTGGCGCGTCGTCGATCAGGGGCATCCTGCAGTAAATTCAAAGTGCCCATAACGCGTCTAGCGTTGTTTAGGGATGTCACATTTAATACTCAGTAATGGTAGCAGGTCACGAGGTCTATCTTTGGAGTAGACTCGCTCTCCTCTGTTGATCAAATAATCGTCGATCCTCGGTAATGGGTACGATTCTTGACTATAACCTGTTATTTATGCGTAGTCAGTACGCGGTCGAGTCTTGTCCTTCTTCTTCGCAAATAAGTGGGCGCCACACAGTGGTGAAGTGTTCACCGGTCTAATGAACCCCTTGTCTAGTAGCCTGCCAGGCGGACTACAATTCTGCAACTCGACTAACAATTGCCATCCTATGTGGAGTCATAGAGATGGGTGAAGTACCCGGGGTGTTACTCGATGGCGAAGTCTACAGCCCTCTGCTGAGAGGCAATCCAGAGTGGCTCATCGGAAAAACATCCTCGTGCTACTTAAACTACTCGAGGGAGATCTAAGTCCAATCTCACCTCGTCCTCTAGGGTAAGGCTTCTTGTGACACCCTTAAGTATCACGACATAGATTTCATTATCTAGAGAGCGAAATATCATGTTTGTCCTTGAAGTACAAGCGCGAGTGCAGATCCTTGTGTGTATCGGTAGCCCTCCTCGCTCATATTCGATGCGGCTACGTAATTTGTCGGTGATCATCTAAGGATGACATCAAACTCGACATGTTCATAGATCTCGAGTCCACGCACATGGTAGAGTCTGAGATCTCTAACTACTTAACCACGACATCATCCACTATTCTCACCTAATCCACTGAGGAGAACTCACATATAACGACTCCTCTAAGGTCTCGACCTCTAAGCCTAACTCTCCTTATTGATCTGTGTCTACAAGGTGCTGCTTATAGTATCGAGACACTATTCACATCTAGAAAATTTTATACACTATGTCCATCGTTCATAGGCAATCTGAGACAATAGTTGCATATGCAACAAAAATTTTATTTTATAAAATTTTACTTTATTTATTTATTAAAAAAAAGAAATATTTATATATATATATATATATATATATATATATATTTTTTATATATATATATATATATATATATATATATATATATTTTTTTTTTTTTCATTTTCAGTGGGAGCCAAAAATATTTATTTTAAATTTTTTTCTGTTTACCTACTTTGTAAAACCCGGAAAATTTTCTCCTCAACACGCCATTTTTTTCATCCGGTAGCCTCCTTGCTACTCCCTAAATGCAAAGTAGCAAGACACTACAATTCATACAAACTCAAAATTTTCAAGAGGTTTTAATTACAAAATCTTTTTCTTGTGCAAGCGGAATTTTCTCAGGAATTCCTAGCCACAATACATTCATGTTCAAAACTGGAGCTACTATCCAAAATTCTTTTTTTTTCTCGTTTAATTCTGGACTATTTGCCAAAAATTCCTCATACAACTTGTTCTCACACTAAACAAGAGTGTTCAACATTTTTTCCTATGTCTTTATTCACGGCATCTGAAATGTCCTTACAAATCGTAACACGATCACAATTCATACCTGACTCATCTTATGCACACCATTCACATAAAACACAATGCATGCGGTGTTACTAATCACAATCGTGATTACTGAGTAATCACATACCTAACTCTAACATCTAGCTTTACCAATTTGTGATGTTCTTACCTGTAACCATGGCCTAAGCGAGTCCCTCGAGCCCTAGGTGGTTGTATGCCTAAGCTGCGTCTGGTTGTGAAGGCGGTATCGGGACCTAAACCATGGTTACGAGCACGAGGCTCCGTAGGTAATTGTTTGCAAGCTGCGATATCAAGCTATGGCGCCCCCAATGAGGTCTGTGACCTGGATTAACACGGAATACTTGTGTCTCATATCATGGAGACCTATACATGAAATATTGCATCACATTGGCCCATACATCCATACTCACAAAAATGTATATTTTATACAAAAAGGAGTTAATTTATAATTGTATTTAATTTCAATTTACAAAAAAAACTGGATCGTCTTTCCAGAATTTACAAAATACATAAATAATGCCAGTTTGGCCATTTCTTCGCCTCTACGGTCCCAAATGCGTCCCATAATCTTGGCCTCTGGGGCGTCGTCTGTGCACATCCGTGCACGAAGGGGATCACGGCGGGTGAGCAGCGCCCGGTAGTGGAATTTTCCTCATAGGTTTACTCCCCACCTAAGTGCATGCAATGTACACGAACATTCAAGCAAAACATATATGTTCCTACTCAAATGTCTACATGATATGGATGAGAATGCACACACCCTTTTGGCTTCTCGAGCCCGCCTCTCACGCATGTGGCAGATGTGAAAATGCTATTTTAAAAAAACAAAGATTTTGTTCTTGAAAGCCTAGAGTTTAGGTAAATATATTGGACTACCCTCAGGCGAGATTCTTCTGGATCATTTTTACCGAAGCTTGATCATGGAGTCGACCTCAGAGATGAAGTTGTTGGACCGCTCTCGAGCGGTGTCGGAGAATCTTCCTTAAATTCATTTCACAACCATTTTCATTTTTCTTTTCTTTCATGCCATGCACTCACACCTAATTTCCTAAGGTGCCTCGGTGCATATGGAATGCAATATGCCATTTCCAAACAATTCATGTTAATGTATCAGAAACATGCATACATATGTGCGAAGCAACATCAACATACCATGGATAGGTATAATTTATACATATAATTCTCTTCCATGCACAACCCATGTTAATACATCATCTGACATACATGAACATGTCATATTCACACTTCATGTTATTCGCACAATGTAACTTCTGAGTCCACGATCTTGGACCCGTCAATGGGGTACCTCACAGCCCCTTCACAATCATGAACCAGTTTGGTTCTAATCATCCATGCAACATCAACAACCATAAAACCTAGGAACTTTCAGTTTCGAGTTCAAATTGTCCCTACATATAACAACCTACAACAACCTACCACATGCCATACAATGGTCATGTTAAAACCCGGCTATTCACTTTGGCTGGCCAAAGCAACTGCTTTTCGATTTTCAAAACATCAGTTACAGAAATGTTATGATCACCTAATTCCCTCCACAGGAACCTATGTGGAATCTTGACTCAATGGGCTTTCCGTAGAGTCCAAGAACACCCGAATCGGAATTTGGATGAAGAAGTTATGACCTTCCGAAGTTGGAGGTCACACAAGACTAGGCAACCTTACCGGCTGGCTACACACCTGCAATCCCTTTCCGTAGCTCCAAACATCCTTTGCCCTCCTAAGGCATCTGGCTGGAAGCTTGACTCAATGGGATTTCCATGGAGTCCAAGAACATCTGATTCGAGGTCGGACGAAGTTATGATAACCAGTTGGAGGTCACACATGACTAGCCTTACCTGGAGCGACCTGCCTTACTTCTTGGCATGCACCGGCCAGCTCCGACACCCGATTCCACTCAGGCATCTGGCTGAAAGCGGCTCCGTGGGTTTCTAGGTCTAAGAACACGAATCGGGTCGGGCCCGAAGGCGTGCAACACGAGTTGGAGGTCACACGTGCCAGGCGCCTTACGGACAACCTACCTTACTTGCTAGAACGTCACTTTCCAGCCGGCTCCAAACCCACTTTGCCCTCGACATCCTTCTTGAAACGACTGATGGGCTTTCCATTGGGTCGAAAACTACCCAAATCCAGATTCGGACGAAGGTGCCATTATCGAGTTTAGGTCACATATTCGACTGCCTTACCCGGACAACCTACCTTACTTGCTCGAACGGCACTTTTCGGCTGGCTCCAATACCCACTGCCCTCCAAAGGCATCCAGCTGGAAACTTGACTCAATGGGCTTTCCATAGAGTCCAAGAACACCCGAATCGGAATTCGGACGAAGAAGTTATGACCTTCCGAAGTTTGAGATCACACATGAATCGGCAGTCCTACCCGGCTAGCCTACCCAACCAACACTAACCAGCTGGCACTAACCGGCCTGATTGCTCAATGTCCTCCTGAGGGACATGGATGAAATCTTGACTCGATAGACTCCATAGAGTCGAACACCCAGAATCAGGATTCGGATGAAAGTTATGACCTTAGAGTTGGAGTGTGCGCAGCCCTAACGGATGGACCCGGTAGGGGCGGACCCGGCCCGGGTGGGCCTTGACGAGCCCGGCCCGGTAGGTGACCCGACGAGGGTGAACTTGACGAAGTGAACTTCGGTCGGGCGAACCCAGTCGGACAGCCTTTCCACTAGACTATTCAGAGTAAACGGACCATAACTTGGGCTACAGAGGTTTGATTTGAGAAATTCAAAAGCCTAACATCAAGTTCACTGATGTGGCTACAATTTACTGAAGGACTCACTGCAAATTCCTTTATTTGTCTTGCCAAAACCAGTTCTCAATTCAGGTTAGTATGGCTACCACAATGGCACTTCCTATGGTTCAAACACAGCCAAACATTCCCTTAGGAAGCGAGACAGCAACCACCTTCATTTATTTTTAACTCTAACACATAAATGGCACCTGAGAACAATTACTTAGTCCACAATCAGTCCACGATTTGTCAGTAACGATCTCGAAATCCTACAGCACCTTTGTCCCGAAGTCTTGCAGAGCTGTTCACCTGACCCTCACGGCCTCCTTTGGCAAGCCATTTGAATGACCCTTAAACAAAGTTAAACCGAAGGAGAAAACCCCTACCTCTTGGAGTTTTTCGAAACTCTCCAACTCCGATCTCTATCAGAAGCCCCTTTAGTGAGATAGACTTCTCCTCTTGCTCGCCCGAACCGTCGATCCGTCGTCAGGAAATTTAGAGAAGGTGGAGTCTCCTCTCTGCAAAAAACTCTCTCTTTTCTTCCTCTTTATTTTGCTCTTTCTTTCTCCCATCCAGCTGTTTGGTCGAGATGGGCGAGCTTGTCCTCTCACTTGCCACATGTCCAATTTTCATTGGCTCTTAAGATTTTCCCTTATCCTCTCATCCATCTACCATGGATTTCCTTCCAATGACATGATGCCACATGTCACCTATAGCCATGCCAGGCTCATTTGTTTGCTTGCTCACGGCTTGGCCCGTCAATCTCCTCTTGAGCCACTCTAATGAGCCAAGTGTCCCGCACTACTCTCGGTGCCTTGAAAAACTTGAAATTCCGATTGTCTTGAAATTCGACGTGGTTGTTAAATTTCGCGAGAAAATTCCAACGGTGAAGTCTGTTTCATCATCCGAGGTCTAGAGAAATTTCGGATTTTTACCGAAATGACCATTTTGCCCTTTTTCAAAAAATTAGAATTTTCTCGGGTCTTACAGAAGAAGATGTCGTATCAAGCTCACCTTCTGGTGTCTCGACTTAATCCGGGACCCATTGATGGAGCTCTCTCCGCTCATCCGATAAATAGGTGGTCGGCATGGCCTCCCGTCTAAGCCTAAATACGGTGCCATCGTATGCACAAGCAGTAGCTATAGTTTGGCAGGCGAATTCACGAGAATAAGTGCTCCTCCCAGCTACCCTTATGATCCGGGGCGCGTAACAAGTAGCATGTCCTCTAAAACTGTATGGTCTCTTGTTGACCATGCGTGCAACGATGAAATCACGGTGCTCATAGTCAAGCTAGCGTTTCCATGGCCTTCTAAAGCTCTTCCAAAAGTTAATGCTAGTGTCTGGGATCCCTGCTCCAGGCCACTGCTGGACTTGGCCTCCATGTAATGGGACGATCTCTCGGATATATAGCAGAGCAGGAATTCCTGCAAGGTGAAGGTGCGTCATGGCCCAGGAAATGTAGCGACTTGTGGGACGGTCAGCTAACACCCGTACCAATCAGCATGCCTCAGCGATTTTAGTGGCAGAGTGGGTCATAAAGTCCATCGTGACCTTAACCACTTCCCATAGCCACCTCAATAGGTGAGTAGCCTGTCTTACGGTGTTTCGACCTTAACCTATTGACACATGAGGCATCATCGAAGAAAATCCCCGACGTGTCTCTTCATCCCACCCCAATAGTACCGGCTATGGAGATCACGGTACATCTTCATGCCACACGGATGCCACGACCGTCGGGAGCAATAAAACTCCTGGGATCTCCTCTCTCGAATCCGTCGGTGGGAACCTTGCACATCCTCTATCTGAAGACTACCATGTATTGGATGATTGACCCTCGTCATTGTGCGTGTGTGCAGGTCACGATGGACACCACCTACGCATCTGTCACGGGTTCAATCTTTCTGCTCAATAGGGATGGCATAGTACAAACTCCACTAACATACCACGAGCACCTTTCATTTGTATTGTATTAGATTGTTCGCGATCTCGGGCATGCCACTCGGGGAAGCTACAGCCCGATACTCCCAGTGACTTCTAGCTGAGTCACGTTGTACCACATTTGCCTTACGGGATGAATTCAAAGTGAAGTCATAGTCCTCTAAGAACTCCATCCACTCATTGTTTGCCTCCATGTTGATGTCCGTCTGCGTGAGAGAGATATGCCCAAGAATTTTGTAGTGCAGTGCACCTCGAGCTACTTTCCATATAAGCGGGTGGCGCGAATCTTGGCGAAGACTATGGCCACTGACTCCATGTCGTGTGCGGGGTAGTCGATCATGATTCTTGATTGTCTAGAACCATGGCCGCTAACCCTCCGGTTTGCATCGGGCATCCCAATCGGCCTTGAGGGCATCCTGATACCTTTGTGTACCGCCCCACTCTCGGGACTATCAGAATAGGAGCTGAAGTAAGCCTCCTCTTCAACTCCTGGAATGCCTTCTTGCACAGGTCATTCCACTCGAACTTGACCTCCTTCCGGGCCAGCCTCGTCATAGGTGTCGCTAGTCGAGAGAAATTCTCGATGAACCTCCTGTAATATCTCACAAATCCAAAGAAACTGCGTATCTCGAGGCGGCTTCAATCTTTCTAACTCATCACGTATGGCCTTCTGGGATTCACGGCACTCCTGATTGACACACGTGTCCCGAATCTCACCTCATTAGCGAAACTACGCACTTATTGAACTTGGCGCGCAGTTGATGGTCTCCCAGAGTGAACAACTCTGAATGATCTCATGCCACTCTCATATTAGAGTAGATCGAAATGTCATCCACGAGACCTCGACAAAGCAGTCAAATGAGGTTGAAATACCTATGCATGAGATCCATGAATCTTGCTGGTGCATTAAATCGACGGGCATCACTAGTGACCCGGAAGATGCCCATCACAGCGTCTAAATGTTTGTGCGCAGGATATACGCCTCACAACCCTCAATGAGTGGTAACGTGCGAGTCATCTTGGAGTAAACTAGCACTCTATAGAGTGATGAATAAGTCATCAATCCTGCATGTGGATCACCAGATTCTTGATTGTAATCCTGTTCAACTGTCGGCAATCAATGCACAATTGAAGGGTCTTGTCTTTCTTCTTCGCAAACAAAATCAGAGCACCCCATGGCAAAGTGCTCGGCCTAATAAAACCCTTATCCAACAACTCCTGCAGTTGGACCTTGAGTTCCTACAACTCAACTGGTGCCATCCTATGCGGAGTCATAAAGATGGGTGATGTGCTAAGGTGTAACTCGATACAAAGTCTACATCCCTACGCAAGGTAATCCAGGTAGCTCGTGAAAAAACATTGCGTCTTCGTACACCACTGGGCGGATCGAGTCCCTGTCTCATCCTGGGTCCTCCGGTGGGCTTACTGACTCATCAGCGCACGTGCCGTACGGAGTGCATTACCTGATGCAGAGCGAATAATTAGGTATTTTGTCCCCCTAAGCGTGCAGCGATGCGGAGTCTTATGTGTAGGCGGTAACCCTCCTACGCTCACAATCAATGACGACCCAATATGCCGTCAGCCAGTCCATCCCAAGGTTGACATCGAACTCTGACAAGTCAATGACCCTCAGGTCCACTGTGAGCAGAATCCCGGAGATCTCTAGCTCACAACCCCGACATATCAGATCTACACTCACCTTAGTCCCTAGGGGAGAACTCACATATAAGGGCTCCTCTAAGGTCTCAATCTCTAAGCGGCTCTCTAACAGCGTCTGACGATGAATGAATGCGATGCACCAAAATCAACTTATATCTTTGCCCATAGGCGAGATAGCAGAAACGTATTTGTATGATTGGCTGATCCGCTGACTCAGCAGGTGGTATAATGGCGTAGACACGCCCTTGGATCCCTGATGTCCTGGCCTGTGGGCCCTGTCCTCGGCCTCGACCCATAACCTGGCCTCTCTGACTTATCTATGTAGCATGAGGTGTTTGTGCGACACCACAGGTGATCTTTGGTTTCTCTTACGTGCGAGGGTGAAGGAATAAGCTGCGTCTAAGCACCTTGCTGTGGCGGGACGGTGTTATCCACTAAACCACAGGATCCCAGTCTACGAGGGCGTTCCGTTTCATATGTCGGTGATGGAAGAAATAATGAATCGTCTTGTCACCTTTGCTTGGAGATTTAGCGACCTTGGCCACGATGGCCGGCTTTGGAACCAGCGCGAACTAAAAGCCCTTGGCCCCAACCTCAAACTAAGTGGCTCTCCTCCTCTTTTGCCATTGACACTCGCATCTCGGATGCTTAGGTGGCCTCCCTCTGTATCTCTCTCTATGGTCTGTAGCTCAGACCATAGAGTCGTAATCTGTGGCGGAGTCTACCAATCTTACCAGAATGGGCTGACTTCAGCGGACTCTCGAATATCCTCACCTTGGCCACATCTGTGACCATGTAGTCATAAGAAAAACGGGCTAACTCAATAAACTTAACCACGTACTCCATCATTGTCATCGTTCCCTGCCTCAACTCTAGGAACTCCTAGGCCTTTGCATGTCTAGCAGTGGTCGGAAAATACTTGCCTATGAAGATCTCATGGAACTCTCCCCAAGTCATTGTCTAGGTCCCGCCAAGACCTTAGCCCGATCCAGCCCATACCTACGGATTCACCCTCTGGCTTAAAGCGTGGCTAGTCTAATCCTTGTGGTGCTCGAGTGATCCCATGTCACAAAAACCCTTTTGATTTGTAGACGGTAATTCGGCCACCGCCGGATACCCTCATCCTAAAGATGAAAGGATGGTGTATTACCATAAACCTGCGGAAGACCTCGGTCCTTTGACCTAAGTTTGCACTAGCACATTGCAGTAAGCGTAATTTACTGATACCCGACCTCGCGAGGCTGTTGATAAAAGCGGCGATCATTATCACCTGTCGATGTCCTTTACGTCCTTGTCCTCGGGTTTATATCTACAGTGTCGAATGACAGTTAGCCAATTTCTGGCTCGATCCGATTAGTGATCTGCATGACCACTAATAGACTTAGTCATCATGAACTAGCCCATTCATCCTCTTTTTTTTTTTCTACAATTTATAATATCCAATCACGCATGTTAAGCAAAAACATGTATGTAACACCCATGTCAATTTATCAAAATGCATGATGAATGCATGTTCTAAATTCGTGCCTAATCGAGTCCTAAGTATTCGTGTACCTAAGCTCTTATACCAAGTTGTGACGTTAGTACCCACATTGAGTTCCAAGCAATTCGTATGCCTAGGCTCTGATACCATGTTGTGATGCCCCAAATCACGGAGGTCATTTTTGTACTTTTTTTTTAACAATGCCCATGAATGGTGTCCATGCGGTAGCGAAGCGGTGCACAACACATTTTCTCGCGGTTTGGTCGTGTACTTTAATGCCGCTATGGCATTTTTGTCTTTGTCGCGTGTTGTTGTGTGTTGTCCCTCACACAGGGTGCAAGCTCGATCGCAACACCACCTAGCCAGCCCCATACTGTTGCGACCACGGAAAATAATCGCGACCGATCTGGAAGTGTAAGCTATGTCATAGCGAGGGGGCGTAACCGCCGCGAAATCACCTAGGCTTGTCGTGATAGGTTTCTTACTGTCTATGAACATGGTGAAGGCACAGCCGGGATAGAGGAATTCTTTGTCGCGACAAAACTCCTACGCTCGTAGCGGCGTTAAAGGCGTGCCGCATTCTTGACGCCACCCACACGCTGACCTGTCGCGACACGAAGACTATGTCGCGACGCGACTATCCGACCGCATCCCACGGCGTGGCTCTTTGCCAGTACGGGATGGAGCCATCTTTATCGCGGCGGGGAAGCTCTCTCGCGATAAGCCACCTAAGGAGGTTTGTCGCGGCGAGCCGTCCCGAAACACACTGCTTGGCGCAGAGCGTAGGTCATACGTGTGCCCAGGCGCTGTCGTGCACACCTTAACCCTTACGTCGCGACACTCCGCGTAGTGTCGACCGAATTTGAATAGAGGCGTGCTTCATTTGGCCTTCTACACTCAGCTCCTTTTTTTTTTTTTGTTCGGCACCTGGCAGGCGTAAATTAGCCTTATTACTACCAAAGGCCATTTGAATTTTGGAAAACTTGCCAAAATTTATTTATTATACATAAAGCGAGTATAATTACAACCTTTGTTCTTTACGAGTACAAACTAGGTTTTCTACCCGAAATTTACATAATACAAAATGAGGCCTCACGCCAGCCTTTTCTTCACCACTAGGTCCTCGGATCACGTTCCATCCCAAGTGCACCCCTTCGGTACACGAAATTTTTTTATTCCCACGTAGGTGAGAGCAATGCCCTAGTAGTCGGGCCTCCCTCTGAGGGCTACTCATCCTAAAATGCGTCTGTTGTACACCATTTGATCATCCACATTCCATAAAATTTACAATTTACACATGGAATGCTTTATAATGTCATGAGAATGAAACCACTCCGACCCACACCCGAGTCGACGACTCCCTCACACATGCAAAACCAAGTGTAAACCAGGTCGCCGGTGTTTCCATCGATATTTCGGCTCATTGGACCCGACTTCGATCACTCTTAGTTTATCATCAATTTTTCATGTGTTAATTGAATATTCATTTATGGGCGCGTCTTTTGAGGTCACGCAAGAGATCGTCACGCCTTTCAACATTTTTACAGACTTTCACCGCCAGTGATCATGTCTAACCACATGTGGATTTGGGACTTTCACCCTGGGGGAGGGGGATCTACCCTAAGTCCCTAACTTGCTTAGCCCAACACACGTTATTTTTATTCTTTATTTCCAATTCGGTACGATATAGGTCTCGACCACGGGCGTCATCTATCTCGAGCCCATCACACATCCACGAGAATGGAACTCACTTCCACGATCCGCGCTATAGACTAGATCACGTCTGATGTGCATATGAATGAAAACATATCAATTCACATGTTGAGTTTTCATGGTTCATGCATAGTTATATTTCATTGCAATATGATTCCATACCATGCAACCATCATGTTAACACATCAATTCTACATGCATTAACATATCATTTTCACTGAATTCATGCTGTGATTGAGTAATATGTGCCCGGCACCGCAATGGACAAATTTAGTCAAAAAATCAATTCGGTATTGCAAAACATTCCCACATCCAGGCATGGACTGTCAGGACGGTCCCGTAAATCAAGCATTCGGTCCATTTCTTGGGATTGAATGCGTAGCCGTCTCTGCCTATTGACTCCCGAAGCCATTTTTAGTGGCTTTTAGACAAGAACCAAGTAGGAGAAGACCCTACCTCTTGGGGTGTCAAAACTCCCGATTCGAATCTAGATCAAAGCTCTGCTCTGCAGGATAAACTTTCCCTCTTACTGCTGCCTAAAGCGAGTAGGTGCGGTCGCGGGAGGTAGAGATGGTGAAGTCTCTCTCTCTAAAATCTCCTCTTTCCAACTTCCTTTTTTTCTTTCTCCCTCTTCTCCCCTCCCATCCCACGGGTTTGGTCGGGATGGGCCACGTTGAATGTCCGCTCATTCCGCCCAGCCGACCTCCTCATTAGCTCGTTGGATTACCTTATCCCCTCTTTATCCATACACTTTTTGGATTTTTGCGATTATGGATTGCCACGTGTCTCTGGGTCCGCCAGGCCCTTTGTTTTACTTAGCACACACTTGACATGTGGCACACTATGAGCCACTCATCACATGCCAAGTGTCCCGCACTACTCTTGGAATTTAACAAAATTTGACATAGTAGCTAGATTTCGCAAGACTATTTCAACAGTGAAGTCCATTTTGTCATCAGAGATCTAGAAAATTTTTGGATTTTTGACGAAAATTTACCATTTTACTCTTTCTCAGGAAATTTGGATTTTCCAGGGTTTTACAAGAGGGTTGAGAGTAGAGAAGTCTTAGAGTGAAAGTGTGTATAAGATGAAAATTCCTCTCGATATATAGAGGAATGAAAGAAACTTCGATTATTTGAGAGGATAGGATAAGGGATAAGGATAAGATTAAGAATCGATCCCGAGTGCTCATTGGGCCCCATCGTCAAATCAAAAAAATCTAACTTTTTCTTTTTACAGGGATATGGATAATGGGAAATTTGGATATAGTCGATTTTCGATAGGAATTATGACACATGAGCAGTTGCATTTGTCCTATAAGGAATCTTATCAAAGATGATACGAAAGAAAAATATCTGAGTTTTCCTTTGCTTTATTCAATCTTAGTCGTCTCTTATATAGCTGGCTTATGTTTTCTTGTCAAATCTTGTCAAAGGTCTGTTATCGGTTGCTTTAAGTCTTTCCCATACGGTGGCTTACGCTTTTCCACGTACTTTGTTGTTTTTGTGCCTTGTCAAATCTTGTGACATCTTTCCTTGGTGTGAAAAAGTTACTCGAAACATCTTTATCTTCTTTTCTTAGGCTTCCCGATAGATCTTGGGCTTTGACTCTTGCTGGTGAATCCATTTTAAGGATTTCGTGACACATTGTGTTAAATTTGAGTAAAGGCTTTTTGGGAAAGCCTCGCTATGCGCGTGTTGATACGTCTTTGCAATCTTAGTTTAGAATTTGGACTAGGTTCATCACATTGGCCCAATGAACTAGGCTCTATCTTGACATTATGACACATCAAGTCAAACTAAGCGTCAAAATTATTTGAATGTTCTTGTTTGAATTTCTTCCTTTCAGAGGCTGTGTTTTTCAATTTTCTTTCTATTTCATTATCTATCTTGTCTTCATATAGTTTCTTCTATAATTATAATTGCTCAAATCTATCATATTTTCCTTTAAAATATCTAACTCTTCTCTAGGTAAATGGTCTTGATTTTGGAGTGGAGGAAACAGGGGAGGAAAATCATGTGTTAAATCTAAAGTTTTGCTTGTCTGGCTACTAAAGGGTTCTACAGGATTTAGATAGGGTTTTCCATGGTGATTTAAAAATTGTTTAACTAATGGGCTAACAAAATAAAGTTTTCCTAAGTTTGTTTTACATTGGTCTAAGGCCTGGGTTAGATTATAAAATCCTTTGAAAAATGGTCTAGGATGATTTGAAATGTAAGGAAGGACTTCTTCCCATGTTTTAAAAATGTATATTTTATGACCTTTGTAGATAACATAAAAGTTGAAATTAACATTACCATTATTCTTTTTGTTAAGATATTCTGATAAACAATTTAAACAAGTAATGAAATATTTTCTATCTAAACTCTTAGTAGTCTGGTTATTAAAAATCTGGCTGAAACTAATCCAAAGGTTTTCTATAATACATTTTTGTTATTCGTCTAATGTAAATGTGGTAATGTGATTAAAGGTTATAAAGCATTTTTAGATATACCTTGCGAACCATTCGGCTGCAACGCCTTTCGGGTCTCTCACTGAATGCTGGAATGATCCCAGTTATCTGCATGTTCATCTGTGACATAAAAATTAATTTATTAGTTTCCTTAGTGAATATGTTAGTCTATTGTCTTTTCCTTTGATATGTTATATTTCTATTTTTACACCTGTATTAATTATCCTTTATGTGAAATTTAACCATCTCCTTTGAGAAGATCTTTCATTTTTAGCTCAGAAACTTTACTTTGCTTCACAAATTCTGCTCTTATTAAGATTGGGGATTATAAATATCTCTAAAACTATCTAAGTATGTTATGGCATAATATTTTTGCATCTATATTGTTGATATTACCCTTTTCTTTTGTATTTTCCACTACTATATCTACAAGTTTTTTCTGTATTTTTGGCTGAATATTTATGGGGTTTTGCTAATAATACTGCTCCCTATCCTAGGCTACATCCATTTGTTTCAATTATTAATGGTAGTTCTAATGGTGGTAATTTTGTGACTAGTTCTTTGAGAGTTTTAACTAGCTTAATATCTTCTTGGTTAAAATATTTTTGTCCTCTACTGCCTACTTTACTAAACAAAGGTCCTACAATCCAACTTAAATTTTTTATAAATGGTCTCACATAGTTTAATAATCTAAGAATTTCTATAATTCTTTTGTTTCTTCTATTTTATTAGGAAATGTTTGAATTTTTTTTGAAATATGTGGTTGTAATAATATTTTACCATTTCCTATTATTACTCCTAAAAATTCTATAATCTGCATTTTACTTTTACTAATTATAATATCATGTTCTTCGAACTTTTTTAATACTATTCGAGATGTCCTATATGTTTTTCTTATTCTTGCTAAAACAAGTATATCAATATGCAAACAATTTTATAGTGCTACAAAATGAATCATTATCTCTAAAATGTATTATCCATCTTTCTTGGAATATTGATAGTGTATTTTTTAAAACTAAATGGCATTATGTCATTCAATGCCCTTCCGATGCTAGAAAAGTTGTCGCTGCATTCTCGTCTACGTATCTTAACTTGCCAAAACTCCATTTACAATCAAAATTTCTAAATATAGTACAATCTTTTATTTTTCCTAATAAATATTCTTGTTGCATATCATATCCATCATCTCTATAATATCGTTTTAACTTTTTAGTTAACTACCATCCTACTTCTTTCTCTTTTGTTCACTATGTTTGTGTTTACTAAGAAGGTCGCTTATCTAGCGAGGTGAATCTGATCTTCGTAGATATATTTAGTTTTAATAAATCATTAATACGTGTCTTATAATCTTTCTATCTTTTTCAGCTTGCTTCTATCTTGGCAAATTTTTATTTTATAATCCGAAGCTTTTTTATTTTTAATATACATCACACTTATCTTTTCCCAATGTTTAAAAAACATTTTCTCCTATAATTTCTAGTTTTTCAACCTATCAACTAAATTTTGTATTTGTTCTTCTTTATATTTATCATAAAGTAGTTTATACTATTACTAACATGGACTAAGTCTGTTAAATTTATATCTTTATATTCTACGACTTCGAATCCTTATTCCCATATCATGTTTCCTAAGCTGTATTGTCCTTCTTTTTCACACTCACAATCTTTTTTGCTAATATCTTGGTTTTTAGAATGTTCTATTTGTTTATCTAATTCCTCTGGACTTATAATTTCTAATTTCTTTTGTAATGAACTTATCATGCAATGTCTTGATAGGGTAAAAAAATCTTATTAAAAGTTATTTACCCATTGTCTTTTTAACAGAAAATTGATAGTCCTAATATGACTTGGTGTCCAAGATTTAAAGGTTTTATCCAAGTTTCTTTAATGGTTAAGAGTATTCGCTAGAGAGCAATTTGTCATAAAAGATATTTCAGCCGGGTAATTAAATGGTTGGTATATCTATTAAGACTTCCGTCTACTCATAGCCGCTACAGGTTTTTATCTTTCCAAAGATTATTTTCTCTCATGAAGTATAATTACATGAGTACAACCTGTATCTAATAGTGCATGTGTTTTTATTGAAAATTCTTCTATCCTTATTGTACATTCTATTTGAGGTGCCTTTATTTCTCCTAATTTATTACATGTTTCTATCGGATGGATTATTACATTATTATTTTCTTCATTCATAAATTCTTCCGGATTTCCTAATGTTTTCTTCCTATATGTTTTCAAATTTTTATAACTAAACTATCATATCCTTCCTTTAACACACCATTTCTTGTTCTATTCTTATTAATCTTTTTCATCTAAAAAAGAGAGTATTTATATTTTCCCGATGTTCATTCCTTTTCAATACTTAAAGCAGTGTTGAAATATTCTTCTACACATATTATACATCCTTCTAAATAACATTTATGACATTTTGCTCTGTGTAATCTATTTGGAAACCATTTACATTTAAAACATCTAATACTATCAAGTCCACTATTCTTTCCATTTATGTTCACATATTATGTCCATGAATCTCATTCTAAAAATTCTAGTTCTGCTAAATCATTTATTAGATCTTCATTTTCCCTATCTGAGTTTTCTTTTCCTTCTTTTATGCTAACTATACTGTATATTGTTTCAGTATTAGATATTTCTTCGTCTATTTCTACTAATTCTTCATTTGTACATTCTAAAAGCATACTTAAAGATTATATAGATTTTTCTTTTATAGACAATTTGTACTTAAGGATCTCGTTCTCCACATGCATAGCACTTAAGTTTATTTTATATTCTCTTTGATTGTATTTCTAACAATGTCCGTTAGGACCTAGGTAGTTCTTCTAGCAGAGATCTTCAAGAAATATTCTCATTATATCTTTGTAAGTTTTATATTTCTTTCTTTCGATCTTCTCGTGCTCCATATGTTTGTGGTGTGAATATATTTTTACAAAATCTATACTGACTCTTCTTAAGTTGTCTTTGGGTTTGTATTTCGCTACATTTTCTTTTAAGTATTTGCATTATATGATTTGTTCTATGTCCTATACTCCAAGGTTCTTGGTTTTTGACCATATCATGTTGTTGGACACCTTTTAATTCCTTCCATGAGGTTTCTATTTTTCTTCCTAATGTTCCTAGAAATTTTCTAAATAAATTTTCCTACCCTAGTTAAATCCATTTCTTGAAATAACACAAAATGATAGGAATGATTGCACTTTTTATATATTTCCAAATTTTTTATCTTCATTTGTTCTAAATATAATAATGCTTCTTATCAAGGGCACATGTCCCTGAGTCAGGATCTTCTCCCCGTAATTGCATCTACTAATTTGCTTTACAAATTATATGGATTAGCTCCTTAGATTATGCATACTATTGTAGTTTTCCCCTGTAAATTTATTCTATGATTCCCATAATGCCCTAGCAATTTTCCTAAAAAGGTTTCTAAATATTTGTACATAGTTTCGTGGTCTGCTTTCTGGGGGTATACTGCACACCGGATATTTCTATACGCTCATTACACTCATTCCACACCTGTGGATCGGGTGAGTTGCTATATTTAGTATTTGTCTTGAGGCTTCTGTCCTTGAAACTTATAGGGCTCTTCTATTGCAAGGTTTCCTTTAGGTCTAAAAAATCTATAGATCTGGCCATATGATTGGCTTGGTCTTAGGCCGAGTTTACAGTGTGCTCGTGGTCCGGTAAATTCTCCTATCAGGTCTTACTTCCATAGGTTGGCTTCTAGCAAATGGTGTAGGAGAAGTTGCACTACTTACTTCATCTTCCATCATTTCTAAGTCGTTATCTGATTCTATGGTTTCATTATCATCTTCTATTAGTTCTATTACTACAATATTTCCTAAAATATCATAGATTAATCTTTCGTCTTCTTCTATCTTTCCTTTTCGCAAGGCTAATGTCTCTATTTTTAATAAATCTTCTTCTCCTACTATTAACTGGCCTGGATTCAGAGCATTCTTTATTGACAGTCCTCCTTCTAGAGTTACAGAGTCTATTTTGTTTCAAGCACTTTCCTTGGCATTCTTCACTTTCTTGTATGTCATCCTTTTATAGTCTATAAATCTTATACTAGTTTTTCCTAGCATTTTGGCATACTAAAGAGGATTTTGCATAACTGTTTATGTTCTTTAGCTAAATCTCTAAACTTACTTAATCCTCGCTTAAATTTTCTGTACTTAATGCCTTTGGTTTAACCATTCCTACTCCTTTGGTGGTTAAGAGATTTACCACATCTTCTACATTTATTTTTACTTTATTATCTACACAATTTGTACATCTTTCGATAAATCCTATATTAATTACTGGGATTCATTACTCTTTTACTTGTTGTCTATATCCTTTATTTTTTAATTCCTATTTTAATATCTTGTTGTAAGTCTTTAAGACTCATCATAAAATCCGGCATACAATAAACCATTCCTATGTTATTATTCATATCTATTTTTGTACTTGCTATCATTGTTTTTCCCATATCCGTCCAACTATCATTATATATATATATATATATATATATATATATATATATATATATATATATATATGTATTTAGTATTTTTTCCTAAACCTTCCTTCTTAACTTTAATGGCTATAGTTATTAATTCCTAAATGACAAAAGCTTATGTTTTTCTTAATTTGTATACTATACTTCATAATAGTTCTAATGTGATTGTATCATTTTCAAACATCGTAAGACCTTAGAAATTCCAATTTCGAAAAAGGGCAAAATCAGAATTTCGACATAAAATAGTAATTTCTATTAAAAATCCTAATTAATTTCAGATCCTGATGACAAAATGGGATTTAATGCTGGAATCGCCTCACGAAATCTAACTAGCACGTAAATTCCCCGCTGAATTCCTAGATACGTGAGTTGACACGCGTATGCTCGAGGTATCATCAGTCTGAGTGCCATAAAACGAATTTCGATGCAACGAAAGTCACATATACCAAGACGGCGCTTATAAGCGGTAGATGACATTGTGAGAATGATTTAAATGGACACAGAGAATAATAATGTCAAATCTAGAAAAGAAGGACATAGGCGTCATTTTGAAATTTGATTAAATGAACTAAATGACAAAATAGTGCTACAGTGTGTCTTCTCCAAATAAATCAAAGAGCAAAACGTGGGAAAAAGGGGGGGACTTACAGTAGATCGAAAATTCAAGTTTTAGAGTGAGAGTGTCAAGCTTCTCTCTAAAAATACGGACGATCCGACCGTCAGCAGTCTTCGGGACAAGAAGGAGGAACCGTCGACGGAGAGGGCCTTTGGTACTAAATTTAGAGTTTCAAACTCCGAGAGGTAGGGGTTTCTCCTACTTGGGCTTTATTCTCTGCTAAGTACCATGTAATGTTTCGCTTGATCAGGCCTAACGTAATTGTTGATCTGGTCCCAAACTCAGGGACCGTAATCTGATATTAAATTTTGAAATCTAGAAATGCAGCACCCATGACCGCTATGGCTGACGGGGTGGCTGAATGTTGTATTTTCGTGATAAAATCAAGTGATTGACGGGATGAGGCCTAAATGGTCAGAAATGCGGGTTCACAAAGTGAACTGATGAATGGAGTGTGTGTTTGAACCGTGAAACCTAGGTTTTTACCGCTCATAGAATAACAGTGACACAAAATATATTCAGGTGAAATGTGCTTCGGGTCGAAAGCATATTCAAGTCAAATTGCTCGTGGTTTGATCATTAGCCCAAGTGAGCTAATTTTGATGTATACCCGATTAATTATATGACATGATCAGGTGATCGGGATATTGCGTGGATAAGGTGCATGTTTACATATTTGTATGTGATTAGATCAGATGGAATTGGCATACATGCATCCCATACACCTAACACCCTGTGACTATAGGAGTGAGTGCATGAGATGAGTCTAGAGAAAATGGTCTTGAGGTAGTCTAAAATACATGAATTAAAACTATCAATCGTCAGCGTACAATTGATATCCAATCTGAGGTAGTCCACACAACAAATAATATATCAATCGTCGAGCGGTCTAATTGATATATATACACACCTGAGGGTCATCTACAAACTAACAAAATTCACCTCATACAAGGCTTAGGGCGAGTGTGAGGAGAGCCGGCTGAGGACTCCTGGATATGAGTTGGTCATGTAGATATTCAAGTAGGATCATGCATCGCTTTTGAATGTATGTTTATTTCGAATATCAGACCGCACTCAAAGTTTTATGTTGAAACCCACTATTACATCTACCATCAAGCATTAGCTCACCCCGCGAGGGAGTATTATTTTGCTATGTGATATGAGCTGCGTAGGGGACAATTTCATTCTAGGACTGAGGATAAGAAGAAAGCCGGGTTGTGGCTTTGATGATGTTTAATGTATTAAAATTCGTGCATTTTAATATATGCTGTATAAGAGTAAAACATTTGGAACTCTGTAACTACTGATATAGTGGATTCATAGTCGTATATTGTGATGAGTATTGTTTATGGGCCCATGGGCGTTATACTCATGTTGGGATTATATCGACCGTTTCAGATGTGCATACGTGTGCATCAGACTGGGGTAGAGCCTCCGTACAAAGGAGACTCACACTGATTTTCCGAAGTGGCGACAGTCAACCCACTCCCGAGTTCAGCGCCACAAATTGGTATCGAGCTTGTGTATACGAATACCTAGGAGCTCGGGTTTAGGTATCCATCACCACTAGGTGGTTTGATGCGGAGACAGACATATGAAACCTAGAGATTGAGGATTCGGGCTAGGGCCATAGTCGAGTAAGAACATCGCCTACTCAGGGGTGGTCTGATGTCGAGTTTAGGTATGATTGGCCTAGGAAAATCACTAACAAAAACTAGGACACTAAGTATGCATAAAAGGATGTGTTTTGTGTTATTTGATGAATTCATTGTATGATGGTGTATGCCATGTCAGATGTATGATGTAAATGTTCTCAGGTGCTTAGGCAAATAGCACATAGGTTGAAACAAATTTTGGAGTTCACAAAGGTGTAACCGGAAGGATAAAATAAAGAAATTAATTTGTAGAAATTTATTTGGTTTATTGAGAAAAATGAGATCAAATTTTAAGTAATTCCGAGGTTGAAATAATTAGGTTAATGTTATATATAGAGACTTCAGGAAATTCGACCATTTTTTAATTAAAAGAAAAAAAATTATAGGTATATTTTTTTGGTGTCTTCCATTAGTTGGGAGAAATGAAAAAAAAAATGAAAACAAAATGAGGTGGAGAAAATTTTTGGTTTTACAGTGAGTAAAATTGGAAAAAGAAAATGAAGAAAATAAGGTTCATAAATTTATTTGGTCTATCGAGAAAAATAATTTCTAAGGTTTTATATGGTAAAACTTAAGAAAAATGAAGAAAATAAATTTTTGTAAATTTATTTGAGTGTTAAAGAAAATGAAGAAAAAAAAAAAAAAAAATGCAAACATGTATTTTTCAGAAATTTTCCAGTAGCTGGAAATAAGTGGAATTGGAAAATGAAAAAAAAAAATGAGTATATGTATTTTTTCAGTATTCCAAATGATCGAACAAATAATAAATATTGAAAAATAATGGTGTAGTAACGTGGGTCAAGTACGCCTAAACAATATTGTGGAGAAAATATTTTGTATTTCAATAGAGGGATTAGATTGCAGAATGTATTGTAAATGTGGGTGGGCTTGAATAATTTCTGGAGTTGTGGCTTGCAATAGAAAAGGAAGGTCATTATTGGTGAGTTGTGTCACAATACACTTGGTGTATCGTAAGAGCAGGAGGCTTGACTTGGCTCTTGTATTGCAACAGGAAGGTTTAAAGGCTAAAAAAATCAGGACAGAATAGTAAGAAATCAGACAAGTGTCAAGAGCCTAATGGCTTGCGAGTGTATCAGAATACACCATTGTATTGTGACCTAGTCTTAGGCAAAGAAATTGCATTGCAATAAACAAATTGTATTGCAACTTAGGAAACAAAGACGTGAACAAGATTTAAGTGGAATAAAGAATATGATCAAAGACGCTGACTACTAACAAAGGAATAAAGATTAATTTTTTTTTGAAAAATCAAATAAAAAAAAATTTAATAAATGAGACAAAATTTTTCGAAAAAAACAAAATTTTTGTTGATAAAAATGTTTTAAATGTATAATTAATTGTCCTGTACTTACTTGTAAATGCAAGGGACAAATGTATACATTGATTTATATAATGTCCTATTGTGCTTATAATTTTAGAGATATCGTATTGCATTTTAACTACCATTGAAATTATGATTGCGCATAATTGTTACAGAGGGAAATTATATGCATGGTGTACGCGATAGAAAAGGGTAATGTCATACAGAACCTATGACCTTAAGGATTCGATAATGAAATGAAACAAGAAAACTTGGAATTTTATTTTGAAATAAAATGAACTGAGTGGTTGAAATGAAGGCCACTTAGGAAATGAACTAATACCATGGTTATTAAGTCTATTAGTAATTGGCGTATCGCTAGTTAGACCGAAATGAAAAATTAAATGATTTCTGTTGCCATTGGAAATACATAGATGGCTAGTCGAGTATGAGGACGTAGAGGGTGTCCACAGGGTACTGGTCAGGCACCACCAGTATTTGATAAGCAAGCCTTTGTTGAGGCTGTAGGTATTGCGGCGATCGCTTATCGCACACTAGCATAAAGGTGTAGTCGAGAGGTCCCAGTAACCCCGTAGCTTCAGTGACACAACATCCTCGACATTCACAAGGGGAGGATCCGGCGGTGGTAATTACTGGTTCATACTGCATTGGAGAAAGTGCAGAGGTTATGGAAATCCCTTTCGACACTACTAGATTAGACTAGCTGTGTTCCAAATAGAGAGTGAGGCCCAACATGGTGGAAATGGGCAAAGGACCCCAGAGACCTAGAGGAGCCTCAGACGTGAGTGCCTCCCCAGGATTAGGCGAATAAGGATGATATGTCGAGGCTGCGAGCCAGAGATCCCTGTGACCTACCTACAAGGACCCGAGGATCATGGACATGTCAAAGTCTGGCGTCACCTGAGGATGGATTACCGACAGCCATGTGGCCTGCCATCGATCAGAGCGTAGGAGGCCATCGCCATACGCAAGACTCACTCCCGTGGTAGCCTCAGGACAAGTACGACATTTTGCCCCGCATAAAGATAATGAGCTCCAGTGTCAGGATAAGAAGGTCAAGAGCGTAGCCTTACCTTAGAGGACGAGGAGGAGACTTTAATTTCTAGATCTACCTTTGAGCACCTAAGTAGCATGTGGATGTTTTTCCCCAGATGGACACCCGACTACCTACATGTGGATGTAGACTTCAGATTGCCACGCTCGGCACTTCACCCATCTCTATGACTCGCATAGATGGCACCAATGAGCTGCAGGAACTCTAGTCCAGCCACAGGAGCCAATGGACAAGGGTCTATAAGATCGAGCATCACCACTGGCCCTGGTCATTGCGAAAGAAGAAAGACACCTTTCTCGACCGTGCATCGACTACAACATTGAATAGGTTACGATCAAGAATCAGACCTAGCCAATGGTGATCACCATCGGTTCGATCAACAGAGGAGCGCCGAATTACCTCCAAGCGTAGACTCTTCGTGATCGGTTACTATCACCGAGGTTTGGGTGGATGCAAATATCCCTAAGATGCTGTCAGACGCTACATGGGCACTTTGAGTTAACATGATGTCTTTGATTGACGAATGCCAAGAAGATTCATGGATCTCATGCATAGGGTGTTCCAACCCTATCTAGGATCACTATCGAGTCTTCGTGGATGACACTTCGATCTACCTCGCCGTGAGTGGAGCATGAGTATCACTGAGGATCAGGTTAGCGCCTGTCGAGAGACAACCGCTGTACGCCGTCTGGGTATGCTAGCTTCGCTACTAGGAGATTTTTTGGGACACGTGGTGTCGCACTGTGAGTGCTAGTAGACCGAGAGAAGGCTGAGGCCACACGGGTCGAGAGACCGGTCGCCTCTCGAGATACGTAGTTCCGGATCACCGGGTACTACAAAGAGATTCAGAATGGGTCAAGCTGTCCATTCTGGGCAGGATTACAGGATTTCGCCTACGGACATGTGACTCATGGTCAGCGGCCTGACCAAAGAGAGAGAGATCGAGGATACTTGGAACACTGATACTGTTGGTAGCAAGAGTGTAAGGACTGTGCCTTCTTCTAGCTCGGGGAAAGGCGTAAGACTTTTCTTCACACTAGTTTCGTGACTAGGGCCAGATTGGAGTACTCGAGTGACGGGATTGCCCTGCAGACAGATCCCAAGACTTTAGGACAATGCGCTCCAGCGAGCCGTGAGGGACAGGAGAGTATATGGGCTCATTCCTCCACCCCCTAGTACGGGCCAGAGGAACCACTCTTGCCGGGGTGTTATACGAGCACTACCAGCACAGACAGCTGTAGGGGCCGCAGTGTGGGTCAAGTCGTGACAGATCGAGTTGGCGCAGTCGCAAGGCGTGGTGGACCTTAGGGTGGTAGACCTATTGGCTGTTGATATCAGGTAGTTTGGATATGGATGAAGGTTGATACCATCGCTGTCAAATAATCGACCTACCGGTTGTCATACCCGATACCTACCTTGGATTCAGGCTTAGAAAGCCAAGGCCCAGAGAAGCCGTATATGTTCTTCCCCAGGATGAGGGTGAGAGTCGACCGATAGGTCGAGATTATGAGTGAGTGGATCCTAAGATTCCTCACCAGGCCCCTAATCAGGTGTCACAAAGATGACATTATTGCTTCGTTCACAGAATATCAAGGTCGAGCCTGGGTGGGTGCACTAGACGGGTCATTCACCACTCTTGGTGAGTGTGGGTTGAGTTTGTCTTTAGGACTACGCTCCAATGAAGACTCAGTTGAATCAGAAATGTAAGAGGCCCGGGCGTAGTCAAGAGTTATGTAATCGAGATGAAAACACACCTGGCCAGGTTATCACGTGAGACTTAGGAGCTGGGAGTGACAGGAGCCTAGAGCACTGAGATTTGATAATTTTTGGCAATTACATTGGTGTGCTGATGGGCACAAGCAAGGGCTCCTAAGATAGGGATGTCATTCATGACATGGACTGAGTTGACGTCCATTGATTGTCGAGCAGCGACTGGGAAGGTCACTGCCACACACCAAGCAAGGGCTGTGCAGTGGCTATACGTCAGGCATTATATACATGTGTTGTGAGGACACGCCAGCGAGCATGTGTCCTGGTCATAAGGGCAGAGGAGCACGGCCCTTAGTGGAATTCGCCTTACAACAACGCTACTGTGCGAGCATACGATGGCACCATTCAAGCATTGTTCTGAGGCCAGCAGACATCGTGTTGGACTGAGGGGTGGAGAGAGCTCCATCACCGGTCCCGATCCGATTAGAGACACCTCGAGAAGGTAAGCTTGATACGATAGCTGCCTTCTCACGGCCGTAGCCTGCGGTAAGAGCCATGGGGATGTACGACGAATTTTTAGAGTTCGAGGCTGGTGATCACGCTCAAGGTGATTCCAAGAGAGGAGGGTCGCCCGCAAGCGTGGAAGCTATCGAGATTCATCGCCTTCGAGATACTTTCGAGAGGATAGCACCAGAGCGCACCGGCTAGCGCTACGTCAAAGATGTCGTGTCCACGAGGTGCTTCACGCCCATGTCTCGAAATATACCCGCATTCAAATTTCATGGTGGATCGGGGATGATTGAGGTTGATACGGATGGGACCTTCAAGGAGGGACCGCAGTACTGCTGATAGCCGCGGATCAGGCTCTCACACGCAAGACCGTGAGGCCAGTGCTGGTGCCATGGCGCTTACCATGGGAGTGGAGGAGTCTATGGGAGCGCAGGACACGACGCGCCACCATCCCTTCGCTTATGACGTATTGTGGTCGTTTACTGCGAAGATTTAAATGACTGCTTACATGCATGATAGAGTGCGCGGTATATGCATGAGTGAGTGTAATTGTCCTGAATTCTCGACAAAATTCCTTTAAGGAGGAGAATGTAAGACCCAGAAATTTCCAATTTCGAAACCCAGAAATCGTACTTCGACACACAAATGTATCGTTAAAAATCCTAATTTATTCTTCTAAATTCTGGATGACAAAATTCCGACTAACGTTGAATCGCCTCGAAATCTAACTAGCGCCAGAAATTTCAAGTGAATTCCGAGATACGTGAGTTGACACGCTGAGGCATCACCGTTTCGTGCCATAAAACGAATTTCAATGCGACGAAAGTCACACATAACAAGTACTCATGTTCCATAAGTGGTATGAGTAGAGAAATGATGAAAATGGACGGCCAAGATAGTGCCGAATGTCAAATCCGGGAAAAGAAGGACATAGACGTCATTTTGAAATTTGATTAAATGAACTAAATGACAAAATAGCGCTTAAGGCAGGTCTTCTCCAAATAAATCAGCATAAAATGTGGGAAAAGGGACTTATGATCGAAAAATTCAAGTTTTAGAGGAGAGTGTCGCTTCTTCAAAAATACTGGACGATCCGACCACGTTACCCCCTCGTGACAAGAAGGAGAACCGTTTAATACGGAGAGGGCTTCGTGGGTAATAGATTAGGAGTTTTCTCAAACTCCGAGGAGGTAGGGGTTTCTCCCTACTGGGTTTTATTCTTCTGCTATACCATGTAAAATGTTTCATGGATTGAGGCCTTGAAACGGTCGTTTGATCGGTCCCAAGAATTGATATTAATTTTTGAAATCCAAATGCAGCAATGTGGACTCCGCCATGGCCGATTCTGGGGCGGGTCAATGTCAGATTTCACATAAATCATGGATTGATTTTGATGAGGCCAGAAATGGTCGTGAAATTTCAGGTTCACAAAGTGAACCGGCTGTGTTTGAACCAGAAATCTAGGGTTTTTATCATGCTCATAGGAATAGTGACAAAAATATATTTTGTGTGAAATGTGCTTGGTCGAAGTATTCAAGTCGAATTGCTCGTGTTTGATCATTAGCCCATGAGCTTAATTTTTTGATGTATGAATTGATTAATTACATGACATGATTGTGTGATTGACATTATGTGATATGTGCATGTTTATGATATTTGCATGTGATTAGACTGCATGGAATTGGCATATATGCATCGATATGCACTGGAACACCAGACTCCATAGGGAGGAGGCTGAGATGAGTCTAGAGAAATGGGTTCGAGGGTAGCTCCAAAAATAAGGAATTAAAACTATCAATCGCCTGAGTGACTAATTGATATTCATCTGGAGGGTAGTCCATTAAACAAATAATATATCAACTGGCCGGAGCGCCCAATTGGATACATATACACACCCGGGAGGGTTGTCCACAAACTAACAAAATTATAATTCCTTACACAAGGCTTCTAGGCGGCGTGAGAGGAGTCAAAGTGAGGACCTCGAGATATGAGCTGGTCATGTAGATATTCAAGCAGGACATGCATTTGCTTGAAATGTATGTTTATTTTGGAACATTGCACCGCACTTAGGAAGGAGAGTAGCCTACTTAGGCGATTCCACTACCGGGCATTAGCCTACTTGCTGAGGGATATTATTTCATGTACAGGAGCGTGCGAGGGGACGACTCACTTAGGACTGAGGGATAAGAAGAAAGTTTCGTTATGGCTTTGATGATGTTTACATGTATTAAAAATTCAGGTATTTTAATATATGTTGTATAAGAGTAAAACATTTGAACTTTAGAACTATTGGATATAAAGGATTCATAGTTGGTATATTGCATGAGTATTGCCGAGGCCCAAGTGGCCGTTATACTCATGTTGGGATTATATTGGACTGTTTGGGACAGGCATATGCAGGTACTGTATTTGGGTAGAGCTCTCCGTACAAAGGAGACTCTGCCCGATTTTCAAGTAAGGCTGCAACCCCGCATCCACTTTTATTCCGCGGTCGACGGTAGTCAATCTAATTTCCTAAGCCAGCGCCACACATTGATTTCTTCTTCTTGATACATTTTATAAAATGCGGATTGTTTCTCTCTAGAAACTCCTGAAAATGATCTTATGCTATTTTTACTTTTTAATTTGTTTTTACTTGTTCCAAAAGTATAAGTTCTAGTATGACTATTGATTCGATTTTCCTAATATTTCAAATTATTTATGTCTTTTATAATATGTCTAATTGTTGTCTTGTGTCTAACTACTAGGTTTGTCGTGATATCTCTACCAAGTTTTTTACTTATGTTGATTAATAATAATATTATTATATTATATTGTTTTACTAGAGTTAAATCTGTTTTGCTGACAGGGTTTTCTGAACTTAGACCTTCAGATATATTATGGAAATTTTTAGCTTCTTCTAGTATTTGGAGATATGTTTGATCTTTTGATAAGTTATTCATATGCTAGTCTATTTAATTCTTTCAATATATATGTGTGTTCTCTATTTATTTCTGTAAGTTTTTCTAATTGGTTAATGATCTTATTATTAGATTCTTCTAAGTGTTTAATCTTATGTAATTAGTATTCATTTTCTTTACCAAGTCTAGTGAATGGATATAATCATGCTTTTTCCTATTTGTTCTACTTTATTTTCTAAACGTTTTATCTTACTAAATTCTAGATTGAAAGTCTTAAAATTTTATGAGAAATTGATTATTATATCTACTAATGTATTAATAGTTTTGTATGAGTTTTCTAAATTTTCAGAGTGTATATATGTTATGTGTATAAAGCTCATTTTTATAGTTGCACTTGAGTTTAAATGAGTCTGAGGAACTGAATTGTTTTTCTAAATTTTCTATTCTGAGATCTAAGTAATCTAAATTTCTAATTGAATGAATAATTTTTAGTGATCGATATATTCTTGCGTGTTCTTCCTCAATCTATAATGGGTAGAGTTTCTATTACACTAATTTTTCTATAAATGCTTTTTCGTATAATATTTATGCTAATTTGTCTTCTTATAGGGAGAGGGACTATATCTAATGTTTCTATGTAAATATTATATTCAGCTGTTAATAAATGTCTAAGGCTTTCTATAGTTCCGATTTTATCACTATTTTTGTGAAAATCTATATGACTAATTCTTTATGTGAAGTTATCAAATCTTGACATAAACTAATTTTTTAAATAAATAAGATAAATAAAGCTGGTTTATATTCGAGTGAGTTAATCTTAAATGTTTTCTTCAGGTTGTTTCGAGCATATTAAAATTAATTAATATTTCTTTATCTAATTTTTTAACATTAGTTATTATCTCAAGAATAGCTAAATTCTTTCTAATATAATTTATTGTAATATTAAAGATCTCGTTTCTAAAACCTCCGTCAAATATTATTTCTTTTTAATTGTTCCTACTGGATCTATGTGTATTCCGGGAGAGAGCAAAATGTCTAAACACTCTTCTAATTCTCTGTATACTTTTGATTATTAATTTATATATGTTTAACTAGATAATGTAGCCAAACAATACTAAACTCTTTCAATATTGTGATTTTTCATTCTTTAAATTTTTTTTTTAATTAAAATATCCAGGCTTCTGGGAATCTTTTGGTTCGTTTATTCCTATCCAGATTTAATAAAAAGACTTGCATTTACATTCATCCATCACTTCCTCAATTGTAACAATTCCACCTCTTTCTATCGAAAGCTGTACTCATAACTCCAGCTACAGCAACTGATACCAACCCATCTTTCAGATCTACAGCAAGAGGTTGTTCACCTTTTGGTCTGTTGTGAAGCCCATCATATCTGAGAATAAAAAAAAAGTTCATGTAAGAAGCATATTAGAGGGGCTAGAAAGAATAGACAGAGAGATTAAATAAAGCAAAATTCTCTTGTAATAAGAGATAGATATTTAGAAACTTACTTTGAATGAACAGAAGGCAAAGTTAAAAAATATTTTTATCGAATGAAAATTCAACGATTTTAGCTGGACCTGCAGGAAATGGGAGCTTTGATGTTCTTATGGTAATTATTTGGATCTGGAACGTCATCCTCCTTGGTTGTGAATAACCCATTGATCTCAAAGTCAATGGAAGCACTACTTGATACAGGGTCCTTCACTAAAGTAAATATCTAGAGCAGCAACATGATCTATTGATTTTTTTGCAACAGATTGTATCAAAGAATCAAGCTTTATAATTCCTCTCTTATTCTTCTGGAAAAAGATTCTGCAACTGCGACGGCTATTTGCTCTTGAAAGCATCCACTAGTCTAAAATAAGGTGGATTAGTTAAATTAAATAGCAAAAGTTATTCCAATAACAAATATATAAAAGCTTAAGACTCTTGTTCTCTCCTTAGGTGTTGGTGCAACCTCAGACTCTTCCTCTTCTTGAGATTTCCTCTCATCCTTGCTTATAGTCTGCTTCAAATATTTTTTCAGCTCAAATTCTAGTCCGATATATCGGGATTGGGCCCTTCCAGGCCATGAGTATTCCTCTCATCGATCATGCAGAATGTTCGACCTTGTCCCTTGTCCATACCACACATGCAGAAAGTGACAAACATCATTTGCATCAGAGTTCTTTTTCCTTACAAATCAGCCTCAACTCTTGTGAATACAAACTGCAACCACTACCTCCCATCATTAAGAATGTCCTGTACAACAATTAAATCAGCAACATAATACTTTTCTAAGCTATGAAATGCAGTGCATTATTATTGGTTAGTAAATTAAGGTCACCTTACATAGGGCCCAACCACCCTCCCTTACTGATTTGCAGGGTTGAAGTCCTCTGTTGCAGTTCAGAATCTATCAACTGGAAACTGCCTGGTCTAGCCTATTCCAAGAAATCTTGAAATTCATGGAAGATAAAAGTTATTGAAATATCTGCATAGGTATTAGATAATGTCCATTTTATTTTGTAGAAAGTGGTGTCCTTCATTTGATAGAAAAGGCTATGTATAATATGAGGGTTTTCAAATTACAGTGTATAGAGCAGAAGTGTTACATTCATCCTCATCAACATATGAAGCTTTCCTTTTTATGTAAAGAACAACACATATCAGTATGATGCTTACAACCCCCATAGAAACTACAACACCCACAATCAACCCACTCATGTTCTTCTTTGAGGGAGGAATTGGAGGTATTCCAGCTACAGTTGGTGTCAAATCTGAGAAAATAAGCAACATTTTAGAACATCTTCTATTAAACAAAATTCATAAAATATCCATTGTTAGATTATATGTATATAGCAATTGTATATTTTCCTTTTTAAGATTCGTATAGCTTAGCTTATATGTTTCGCCTTGTAATGCGTGTAATATCCTACATACAAAGACTCAAGTCTTTCGCGGTATCGTGAGCAGTTCTCTCGATGTTTTATTTCTCTTCACAAGCCTCACGGTCTAGGCATTACTACCGATAATTCATTTTTTCTTTATTTCCTACTAAGTAGTTTTTCCAAATCAAGCCACAGCCATCTGCAGGCAGACTTGGCCGAGACGATCACGCCTGCATGCAGCAGAGCCGGGAAAACACCCCACGTCGCCGCAAGTCCTTGATTTTTCCCATGCACCGCCAAGCGCCGCCTGCTCCAAAGCGAGTCAGATCCACGCACGCGCGTGAACTTCACGTGTCTTCAACTTGTAGGGCTTACATCAGCACCAAGCCCGACCCACACCCACGACCCGCTACTCGCACCCGCGCCCACGCCACGCTCACGTCCGTGCCCGCGCCCGCTACTCCGCGCCCCGTTGGACTATCACCCTTGAGCATTGACCACGACGCTGACCGCTGAAAGCATCGACCGTTGATCGGCACTTAATCCATGTGCATTCACTCTATTTTCTGTCTCCGACTCCATTTTTATGTCTGTTTTTCGATTTGGAATTTAGGTATGCCAAGTGATTAGATTTCTCGCCCGATCTGGCGTTATTTTATTGAGATAATTTTGCTCGCTGGTCCTGCCATGCGCAATTATCTCAAAGACTGCAAGCTGTGACTTAACGCCTCCCGCAGACCATTCTATTCCGTAAAAGTAGATGCAAGAAACCCGATTCCGTTTCTATGCCATCTCTGATTAAGGATTGGGAAAGTGTTAATTCATCATATCATCACTTGCCTCGTAATACATCTATTCCATCCATTGTTGATAAGTTTGGCAACCTTGATGCTACAAAGAAGCTCGGGACTTACTTGTTACACGCAAGGTCGGACTGCCGCGCTCGCAACTCAAGCTCACACGCAAACTTTAATGTATTCAAGTAAGAACCAGGTGAGCAACCATCGTGCATCCTAGCCATTGAAATCTATTCGCTGGGGATTAATTAACTACATCTAAACCCGTTCTCTCCAATTCTATTGACACCAAATTGGTTTATGCTCACTGTGAATAGAGACGTTTGTTTCAGTGTCTAATGGGGCTTTGTGATGAGTTTGAATCAACCAAAAGTCATATTCTACATCGTAACTTTACTAATACCGCATATTCATAAGTTAGTTAATGATGAGACTCCATCTTCATATCGATCCTATTTCTACTCGTATCTACGGTTCTCGCATTTCCAGCCGTTGTTCCATGGGGACGCTACTCTTGTTTTTCCCTCTGCGAGTTCATCTACCTTTGTTTCCAAAGGAAAAGGGAATAATGTCAGACGACATAACAATAAGAAGCCTCTTATTATCTGTAGTTTCTGTAAGAACAAAGGTCATTCTGTTGAAGCCTGTTATACCTCAAACAAATCAGATTCCCGTAACACCGCCCCGACTAGTCGACTCATTAATCAGGGAATCCATCCCAAGTCCGGTCCTACCTCATCCTCTCATGGAAAATCTACAAGATATGGTTAATCGTGTCTATCTTCATCTTCCAAAGGCATCTACCACCGCTCTTCTACGAGAATGTGTACTTCTCCGACATGGCTTCTTGATTCTGCTTGCTACAATCATATGACTTCTTCTCCTATTGTTGTCTCTTCACACACTTCCACTTCTCTCCCTACTATATATAACAAAATGCCCTCCTCATGCATGTCTCCCATACGGTAATGTCTCACCCAGCCTTATATGTTTCCAATGTTATCTTATCCCCAACCCACCATAATCTCTATCCGCTGGGCAACCTAACGAACTCGTCTTTGCTTTAACCTTTTCATCGTGTGGTTGTGTAGGATTCTCAGACGGGACAGATCGTTGGGATCGCCCGTAAGGTCGGAAGGCTATTTGAGCTCATCTTTCTTCATCTATCGTCCTCTCGTCTCTTTGCTTCAACTGTCTTAGGATAGAGCACCTCTTTTCTTGCTTTATGGGATTCTCTCCTTGGTCATGCATCTATCTCTAGGGTTAAACAACTAGTGTCTCGGGGTTTGTTAAGTTCAATTTCAAACAAGATTTTTGATTGTATGCCTTGTCAATTTGGAAAACAAACCGCTTTACCATTTAATAACAATGTTTCTTATGCTCTCTTTCCTTTTGATCTTATTCATTCTGATGTATGGGGCCCTTCTCTCATTACTACTCAGGGTGGGTCATGTTATTTTGTTATTTTTATGGATGATTTTTCCCGATATACTTGGATTTATCTCTTCAAAAATCGTTCTGAACTTTATCAAATAACTCATGACTTTACCAAAATGATTGAAACATAGCTCTCAAACTAATAAAGTTTCAAACTACTAAATGCCCTAAGAATATACTTCATTCCCATATCAATTGTTATCAGTTCCTCATTCCTCTTATGTTGTCACTTCTCAGTAAAATGGCAAGGCTGAGCACAAACTTTGTCATATTCTTAACGTTGTTCATGCTACTACTATTACTGCTGCTACTCCTTCTCACCCCTTGGGGGAAGCCGCTCCACGCCGCTTACACCATCAATCGATGTCCTTTCCCATTGTCTGTAATAAAACTCCTATGATCTACTGTTTGTCTTTTCCTCCTATGACTTATTAGAGTCTTTGGACGTGTTTATTTTGTTCTTCTTCAAGATCATGAAAGAAACAAACTCGTACTCTCTATATTCTCGTTTATGACTTTTTCTCGGGTATGGAATTGCAAAAGGTTATAGGTGTTATGATCCCATTAGAAACGCCTTCCTTTGTGTTTATCGCATGTGGTCTTTGGGAACACAAAATGTTTTACCAACTACCTCATGTCTCTGCTTTCACCTATTTCCCCATCGATCCTCTCCCGACCTTTCCCAAGGAGTCTCCCACTCTATATCCGAGCATCCCCCTGATATCCGAGTTTCCTCTATTTCGGGCGTCCCTCTCATGCATTTGATGAGCCCCGCATCTAATCATCAACGTGCTCCACCGGGAGCACACGTCTCCGCCTGTGATCCCCGCCATCCTTCGACCTCGCGTGCCGCCATTCCACCAGTAACTACTCTTCCTTCTCACTCGTGACTTCCATTGCCTCGCTTCGCCTCCAGAACCTCGCACTTTCGTGAGGCTTCCTCTAACCCTTTATGGAAGTAAGCAATGAAAGAAGAGTTGGATGCACTATATAAGACTAGAAATATGGATCCGTTGGATCTTCCGTCCGGAAAATATGCCATCTAAGCAGAATGAGCGAGTAAGATCAAGACTCGATTGATGGCATCAAGGTCGCTAAGGCTCGCCTTTGTTACTGTGGGGCTTTACTCAGAGTATGGGATTGATTATGAGGAGACTTTTGCCCGGCGGGCCTCGACGTCTCTTCCGTCAGACTCTTATCGTAATTTCGCGCCGCAAATGGCCGCTCTTTTATATGGATGTCAAAAATGCTTTTCTTAATGGTGAACTCTTAGAGGAAGTCTATATGAAGCTTCTTCTTGGTTATTCTCACCCTCCGAGGTTCCCTCATAGAGTATGTCTAATTATGGCTGCACTCTATGGTCTTAAAACAAGCCTCGAGCATGGTCTGGGTGTGTTCAGCTCCTACTATCTATCAGCATGGTTTTTCAGGCAGTTCTTTTGATACATCTCTTTTCCGAGACTCATTCCGATCATGGTATTACTATTCTTCTCTTGTATCGATGATATGATTATTAAGGTGATGATATGCAGGTATTCAGGATCTAGCACTTTCGGGTCACAATTTGAAATGAAAGATCTCTACTCTCCTAATTACTTTCGGTCTAGAAGTTTTTATTCCATATGGCTATTATCTTACTCAGCAAGTATACTCCGATCCGATTTCTCGAACTAGTATCATCGATAGCAAGATAATACACAATTCCATTAAGTATAATTGTCGCCACTCTCAAGGATGGCAAATCACTATCCGATGTTATTCTCGCTGCATACTTAGAGTCTAATCTATCTCACTGTTACTCGCCTTGACATTCTATGCAGTCTGCGGAGCCGCCGCCTTGAGGTTACCCTAGATGTGACGCCCCAACCGGTCCCATTCACAACCCACAACCCGCTAATTCCCGTGGATTTCAGTGACCCGATACCATAACATGTGTCCCATTTATCTGGATCCATTTCTACAAAAATAAGGCAAAGTCCCCTTTGTCTCAGGAGCTCACCCAAATATACAACCCGTGATAATAGTATAATCACAACCTAATCCAAGGTCTTATTAGGAAGTAAAGATTTACCACACAAGGTCCATATGTCCATATCCCCAATACACATCCCTTTACCGGGACCCATTCATTCACATTTAATTCTAAAATATGAAAATAAAACACTTAATTATAGTTCGTAAGAGTCCGATCATGGCCTTCTTGCCATAATTACATACCCGACTATTTAGACAATAGTCCCAAAAGAATTTAGTTACTATTCTTTTATACAAAATACTTTGTACAAAGGTAATATCAAGGCCACATCGACCTCCTTCATAATCATGGCCTCACGCAGTGTCATTCCCGTACACCCTCAGACCGAAAAAAGGAACCCACGATGGGGTGAGCAATGCCTAGTAGAAAAAATTCTCCTACAAGGGCTACTCCCCACCTAATGCACATGCAATGACATACATACATCAAATCACATTCCAGCTACGTAAATGCAATCCCATATGGAATATTTGCGTCATGCATGAGATGAGACTCCTCATGCCCATAACCCGAGTCCAAACACTCACATGTGCAAATGCCAAGTGTGAAACCAAACAAGGGTGTTTCACCCAATGACTTAACCCACTGGATAACCCTCCAACATTTATTTAATCTCATCAAATACCATGTAAGTTTTGTGGGTCGCGACTCCGGTCTCATCAAGAGGCTTCGCACGTCGACACTTCGCTAACTTTCAATCCTTGATACATATGTCTAACTAAGAATAAAATTCGATCTTTCACCTCGGGGGATCTACCCGATCTGGCTTCACCCAAACACACTAAATTTATTATTATTATTTTACGACTCGTGAGTCTCACCTGACGTTGTCCCACCTAAGCTTCACTACACATTCACCAAGAATGGTGAATAACCAATACCATGCACACACACCTAACTTGACGCGATGTCTTTGTGCATATGAAATGCAATTATGCCATTTCATACTATAACATGTTACATACACAATAAGAGCTATATCCAACATTGATAAATTCCGGATAATTATATTTTCTACATATACCTATTCATCATAATTCCATGTTAATACATCATAAAGTATATATTAACATGATTTTTACACACAACAACATGTTATTTATTTTTTTCTAGCCATAACACACAAAATGGGCCCAAATCTCTAATTCCACATAAATGTGGCAACTCTTTGGCCCTTCACGCCATGAACCATTTTGGTTCCATTCATCAACAAACTAATGATACCAAAAACTCCAAATAAACCTAAAGACATCAGTCCCGGATAAAACTAAACTCAACCTAAACGAGATTGCCCAACTAGTCCCAAAAATTTCCAATATTCAATCCCAAAATCTTGGGACTAAATCACACGGCCAGTTACGGCCCCGAAGAACGCCCATGCCATTAAATGACTTTTAGGCTAGAAAATAATCCAAGTAGGAAAATTCTCTACCTCTTGGAGTTTGATGAAACCCCTAGATTTTGGTACCCACGCGTAGCCCTCATTGCATGGAAACAACTCTTACTTTCTTGCTCCAAACGAAAACCCACAAACGATTTCCGTATATCTTAGAGAGAGAAGCTTTCTTTAAAACTCTTTTTTTTTTTCTCTTGCTCGCTTCTCCCTATTCTTCCTTCCCTTTTTCTTTCCCTTTTCCTTTCTTATCCACCAAATACCCTTTCTTTGTTTGCTCCATCATTTTTCTTTTTTAATTTTTCTTTTTTATCATTTTCATTTTTTTCTTATTTATCTCTATTTTCTTTCTTTCTTTTTCTCCTTTCTACTTCTCTTTCTCTCTTTTGATTGTCAATACCTAATTGGCTGGCAAGCCTCTCCCAATTTCCTCCTTGCCACATGTCTTATTTCCCAAATTTTCCTTATTTTCATGAATTTGTTCTTTTCCCATAATTTCCTCATTGGACACTTGGCTCTATGTGAGCCATTTACACAAGTGCACCACATGGCTCTTTCCATGTGTCACTCCCCTAGGATGTCATGTGGCATCCACATGATCATGCAATGTGTCATCTGACATCCGATGCCTCGAAACATGAGCTCACCGTCTTGAATCGCACGAAATTCGACCTGGGTAACTAGATTCTCGCGAGATTAAATTCAACGATGAAGTTTGTTTCGTCATCCGAGATCTAAAATTTTTCTGGTTTCCAACCAAAATTGTAAGACCCGAGAAAATTCCAATTTTCTGAAAAATGGCAAAATCGTAATTTCGATCAAAACCAGAAATTTTTCTAGATCTCTGATGATGAAACGAACTTCACCGTTGGAATCGTCTCGTGAAATATAGCTACCACGTTGAATTTTGTCGAATTCCAAGACAGTCAGAATTTCACGTTTTTTGAGACACCGAGTGTTTGGTGCCGTAAAACAGGTTTGAGAGACATGTGATATGAAAAAAGTCACCAACTACATGTACTCATGTGACACATGTTGCATGAGTAGAGAGATGATGGAAATGGACGGCCTAGATAGTGCCAAGTACAAAAATCTAGAAGAAGGGACATGATGGGAATTAAAGGAATTGTAAATGATAATAAGACAAAATTGGTGAATAGCTTTTCCCCAATTTAAAGCACAAAAACTAAGTAGCAGCCGGGAGGTGAGGCAAGGCTGGAATTTGAGGTTTTTAGAGAGAGAGAGAGAGCACATTCTCTCTAGGGATTTCCAAGCCGATCGACCGCTCTGCTCGACTTTAAGCAAGAAGTAAGGCTACTCTACGAGGTGAGTGGCCACGCCGTGACACCCGATTCGTGGATTTTCGACAACCCAAGAGGTAGGATCTTTTCCAATTGCGTTAATCTTGGCTAAGAGCCATGTAAATGGTCTGGAATGCTCCGAGGCTTGTTTTAGCAAATCTTGGCCCCCAAAAGCTGAACCGAGTGGAGAAATTCCTCCAGGTGGTCGCGGAATAAAGAACCCGAGGGTTTCACTGTTCATGTGAATAGTGACACGAAATTTTTGGTGTGAAAATGTGTTTGGTTGAGTGATTCAAAAATTAATTGTTTCACAGGTTTGTTAATTAGCCTATGTGAGCTTAATTCTCAAAATTGATTGATTATGCACATATACACGTGAATATATTAGCAATGAATGTGTTTGAACTTCAGATCACGATTCCATATGCAATCGTAAGACCCTGTAATATTGTGAGCGAAATACGATAATGAAATGAAACAAAACGAAATGTTTGTGAAAGGAATTTCGATAGAAGATTTTCCGAAGAATTGCCTTGGAGGGACGTCCAAATGCATCACTTAAGGAGGACCATGACTGCTTTGAGTTATCCAGCAATTCGCCCCTGAGGGTAGTCCAACATTTTTACCGAAATCCGGTAGTAGCTTCAAGAACAAAAAGCCTTTGTTTCTAAAAACTGATATTTTTACTGCAATATTGGCTTATGCAGGAGCCTGGGTGAGGACTCCGAGACACGGGTTCGGGGCATGTGACATCGAGAGGTTCAAGGAAATTGCTTGAATGTGATTGTTTGCCATGAATGTGCACTTAGGTGGAGTAACCTACAGGAAATTATCACTATCGGGGCTTTGTCACCCCTATCGAGGGATCACTATTTCGTACAGGAGTAAAGACAGACTGGCGCCACTAGAGGTCACATAGAAGAAAGCGATTGTGGCTTTGGTATTGATTTTGTATAACATGTATTAGAATTGTAAATTTTAATATATATTAATTAAGAGAATGTAAAACTTCCTCAATCATGTAAATATATTTGGTCAGATGTATATTTTTAGAGAGTTAATGCAGGCCCATGGCCATTATTTTACTTGCATGTGGACTCTCAGGTGGTCATTGTAAACTTGTCGATAGGTTTGTACTGCAGAGCCTCATACAAAGAGACTCTACCCGATTTTTGTAAATGGTGCCTAAGTTACCTAACATCCACGAGTATTCCACGGCTGACTGCTGTCAAATCTGACCCCTGTGGAAATGGGGCATCGTTAAATTATACTTTACCATTTTTAGAAAATTGAATTTTTCCTAAGTTTTAGACTAGATCTCCTCATTATGTTGCTGTTCTTAGGATTCTTCGATATCTGAAAGACACCATATTTGATGGTCTTCATTTTTCTTCCCATTCCTCATTAACTCTTTGTGACGCCCCAAACCCGGGGGTTCGTTGACAATCCATCAACTCACGGAATACATGTAGTCATTGAGTGTCTCAATGCCACAAAATGAGTGTCTCTCTATCCGAGACTCAAACATAAGTAAAAATGGCCACTTCAAACATACATCCACACTAACAAATATAACCAACTATATTACAATAGTTTCAAGAGTTAACTACACTCCTCCTATACAAACATGTATTAATCATACTGCTCTATACATGTTTTACAAAAATATATAACTCAAAGCCACATGTCTACTCTTCCCTGGGGGGCGCTACTAGTGAGTGTCATTCTCAACACCCGCACCGTAAAGGTCCCATGACGAGGTGAGCAATGCCTAGTAGTTGTATTTTCCTACATAGGCTACTCCCAACCTAACATGCACATGCAATGGCCAGTCACAAATGTCCACACATCCAAGTAAAATGTCTACATGAATGTCATATGTCATGCATGAAATGTCATCATGCCCATATCCCGAGTCACTCGCTGACTCCCTCACACATGCCTATGCCAAGTGTGACG
This sequence comes from Tetrastigma voinierianum, assembly GCA_016808115.1. NCBI lineage: Eukaryota > Viridiplantae > Streptophyta > Magnoliopsida > Vitales > Vitaceae > Tetrastigma > Tetrastigma voinierianum. The sequence continues at coordinate 78,392 of JAEQBH010007330.1, read as the reverse complement.
ACCTTCACCAGTAGTACCAATGATACACATATACCGAGCCCTAACCAGCTCACTAGTACCCACTGCAAGTGCCAATGAGCAACCCATCCGAGTCAATCCCAACTCCTATCACACACAACCTCTAAGCTCCACGTGGTTAATCATGTCTTAATTTTGGGCAATAGAACTTTTCACATAATCATGGGTCTCTTACACTCATACAGAAATTTTGGTTCACGTCGTGGGTCTCTTACACCCATGTTCCAGGCTTTTCACCTGAGGAGATTAACGACCCCCTTCTTGCTTTGCCCAACACATATTAATTATTATTTCACTTTATGTTTTGAACCATGAGTCATTTATTGGATGTAGCGACCCCTAAGCCCGATCCGAATCTTAAAAGGCGTAGTCCGAACTCAAACCTGTGGACGCCATTTATTTCTTTAGTTATCAAGCTATTAAATTTTTATTTTCAAAAGTGTGTCACACTAATCCCCAGCCGACCCGATTTATGATCCAAACCAGAGTCTTGCCATTCCGACGCCATTTATCTTATCAAAACATTTTATTAATTCATTTAGTTGCGGAGACGTGTTTCAGCCTTGGGCAAGCCTATAATCATTTACAACATAAAGCAATCTGCAGGCCCATAAACATTAACAAAATACATTTACAAAGAAAGCATCTCTATACTCTTTCAAGAGGATACACAAAATCAAGTTTCTGTGGTTTAACCTTTGTTTCAAAAGACTCACTTGTTCAAAAGATGATATGCAAAATTCTGAGTATACACTTATACGCCTCGATTTATGACTCATACGCGCGATCTTGGCCTTTCTTCTCTTTTTGCTTAATTGAGACCGCAAGATAGTTAAATTCACGCTAAGCATTTTCATGCTTAAAGGGTTCTATACAAATATTCCAATATTCAATTTAACTTGGCATGCATTTGTCATTAAACCATGCCTAATATATCAACATATACTCATGCTATTCAATATACAAATCAATTACCATATCATAGCATGCATTTTTAATGCAACAATTCATTTCACAATCAATTCATGAGATTTAAGCATATTCATAAAATCCCATTACACTCGTCAATGTTGGCTATTTCCACCTTGACTATTCAATTCACTGAATTTCTAGCGGATTCCGTTTGATGAATCCTAATTCCTTATTATTATTCGCAATGCTTATACATTTACAATTTTATCTCCCATCATGCCATCATGCCTATATTGCTTTATGCATCCCCGAATAGTAGATTTACATGTATCAGTCTCCCCACCACGTTTAGCATGCCGCTGGTGCACCTCGACATGTGGTATCAATTAAATGCCATACGCCATATCAAAGCGACTGACGTCGATCATTGGCATCCCATTGGCTGGACATTTCTTCAATGCCAGACGCAACGCTGATTGATACATTAGCGCATCCCGCCAAACGCAAGGGATACGGATAATACTTCTGGTGTTCTTCGCGGATTCCGATGTCATCAAAGTGATCCTGCAAGGCGATTCATTTGTATATTATTCACTTCACAATTCCGACGGATTCCGTTTGGGTGAATCCCGTCTTTATCATCATTCGCCATCTCTGGTTATCGACATCATATCTCATCTCATTCACTTTCGTATTATCTTTCAAAGACATACTCAATCTTGCATAATCATATCACATACTCATTCATGAACTCGATTCATGTTCTCATTCATAGTTAACAAACTATCAAAATACTTGAATTAAGGATAGAGTTAGAGAATAAACCACTAATTATCGACTCGTTCTTTCTCGATGTCAATCCTAGGCCGTGTTGTCGTTTCTCACCAAGACCCAATAAATACAATTTATTCACTCTTAAAAAAAAAAAAAAAAAAGTGATTGAGGCAAATAATCGTGATTGAACGAATATCGCCGAGGCAAAGCGGCGCTTTGCGGAGGCGGCAAGTGAGGTACGATGACGTTTCTTTGACTTAGTCTCATTCTTATTCCTCTATGGGTCTATTTTACTTAGAAATTGGAATCCTTCCAATCTGATTATCCCCAAATCAGTTATGGCATTGAATGCCAACTTAAGCCTGGCACTGGACACTAGGAACAGTCATAGGTTACTAATTTTTCCAGGTCTTAACTCCATTTGACACTCATCTCTTTGTACTCTTTTTAAAGCTAAGGTGCTAAGGGTTCTATTCCAACTGGAATCACCCAAACTGATGTGCCACCAAACTTAAGTTACGTCAATAATAAACCCGGACTACCTATGTTCAAAAGTCGAACCAGAATTGGCTCTGTAATACGGCCCCACTTTGAGTGAATTTTTAGGCCACTTAGGTTCCAACTTATGATGTTTTGGCCTTTAAGTTTTGTTCTCCTTGAAGTTCATTTTACTTTTAGCCACTTGAATCACTCAAATCGGATAAGAAATGAGCAAGTTATGGCCAAAATAATGAAAACCGGGTCGAAACAGAAAAACTGTGGACAGGGGCGTACTGGTACATGTCTAACATTATCGGCATAAGTCAAGCAAAAATGACTGGGATTAGAAGATGTACCGGCAGTAAGTCTAAAGGGTACTGTACATCACCTTAAAAGTGCCCAATGTGTATTTTCTCCCATTTTCATGCACTTTTCCATCCCAAACCAAATCTATACTTCATATACACTTCAAAATCATTTCAAATTCATCTTTTAACCTCAATGATGCTCAAATCATCTTTCAATGGATATCTTTCTTCCAAATTCTTTCATGAATCACCTCAAAAACCATTCTAATATGGGTTATGACCCATCCTCAAACCAACATATGATACTAGTTAGGGTTTATTCTAAACCCTAACTCAAAGACTCTCAATTAACCATGATCTGACCTCAAAAAAGAGAGGATTCTATGGATTATCTTGCACTCCATGGGGCTTCACCTGGTCAGGGCTCACTCAGGTCAAAGCATATTGTGTGATCCTTCCCCACAAAAACCTAGACAAAGGAGAGACCATTATCCAAAATAGCTCTGTGGAAACTCAAAACAAACTTGATCCTAAGATGAATTACACACCTTGGCTCTTGATCTTCCTCTCCTTCTCCTCTTCTTCTTCCTCTTCCCTCTTGTTCTCTCTCCCCTTCTTCCTCCCCTCTCACTGTTTTTGCTAGGGCCAAATTGGAGACCAAAATAATTCTAGCTTGCCTTTCCATTTTATATTTTCAACTTTTCATAAATTGCAACTAGCTCCCCTTTACATTTTAATTTTTATAAATTCAACTTGTTTTATTTCTAATGCGCCATCTCTACTCCCCCTTTTGATTTTTATACCCCTTATGGAAATCTAAATTTTATCCTTTTGCTTCAGCTAAAATTTCCGCGGTCTACTAAATTTATCATTTCATAACTTGTCAATTTATCAATTTTCCCGAAACTCCAGTTTGAGACTCCAATTCATACCTGTAATAAAAAAAAATTATTATAAAATTTAGGGTATTTTGGGCGCAATTCTCTCCCCTACTTTAAGAAAATTTCTCACCCTCGAAATTTACCTTAGTTAAACAATATGGGTATCGCTGCCGCATCGCTTTTCACTTTCTCAAGTGGCTTCCTCGGCCCCGTGATTTCTCCACAAACACTTGACTTAGCAATCTTCTTGTTCCTGCAGAATTTTTCTTACTTCCCGAGCCAAGATTTTTACTGGTTCTTCTTCATATGTCAAATCCTGCCTTCAGAAGCCTAATTTGTCTCGAAGAGACCATATGTGCGCTCTGATCCGTCGGATACCCTCCTGTAGCATTGATAGCATGGAAACATTATGGATTCCTCTTTCCAACCAAGGTAATGCCAATTTGCATGCTACCCTGAATCAATCTTTTGATTACTTCATGCGGGCCAACAAACTGGGCTCAACTTGCCCCTTTTTCTCGAATCTCAAACACCCCCTCTTCCAAGGCGATACTTTTAAAAACACTTTTTCATAAACCTCATATCGAATATCCTTTCTCTTCATGCTCTGTATATGACTTTTGCCCCGTCTGGCTACTCTCTCATTCTCTCTAATCATTTTAACTTTTTCTTCACTTTTGTATCAAATCGCAAGCCAATCACTTTTTCTTTCACTCAATTCCGTCTCTAAACAACGGTGTTCTACATTTTCTTCCATATAGGACTGTAAGGCGCCACCCACAATACTTCCTTGATTGGAAACTCCGTTGTTGCAATAATAAATTCACTGCAAAGGGATGTCGATCCCAACCACCCTCATAGTCGACGCACAACCCTAACATATCTCTTCCGATCCGATCACTCTCTCCAATATCATGGGCCGTCATGGTGGAACGCTTGTACTTTAAAATTCAATCGAGTGCCCATGGCCTCTTGCAATTTTCCCCACCTGCAAATTCCTGACCATTCAAATTATGGATACAGATCCTATGTAACCTAACTATTTCCTTGATATACAGCCTTGCTAGCTGTCGCGAATAGCCTGCTTCACTAGAGGAAGTGAATGACTGGCCACCCGGTCCACACACCAAATCAATATGCTTTCTCCCCTCACACGCGTGTAACCCAACCACAAAATCCATGGTTATTCGTCCCATTTCCACTCCTAGAGATTCTGATAGCCGTACATCCCTAAGGAACTTGATGCTCGCTTTACTTTATGCTGCTCTGCATAATTTGGTTACAAATTTCGACATTTCCTTTCATTCCTGAACATTGTTCGTGTAATGCACATTTTCAAACTGATATATCTTTGTGTTACCAGATGATAGCAAGATCCACTATGTGCCTCTTCGGGCATGGCTTTTCTCAATTCATCATCATCTGCACACAAACCCGAGCCTTTATAACATAACACTCCATTTTCAACCCACTGAATCCGCTTTCTTTACCATTCCAACTATCTATTATGGCGTAAATTTTCTGGTCTCTTTCTTTCAGCTTCAGCACTAGATTCAATAAATTCGGTCCTCACACACTCGCTAATTATTGTACCATCGTCTGATAATGGATATGTATCAACGCTGGCGCTGTGGCTGTTCCTTTCTACTAAAGCATCCCACTACATCGCCTTCCCGTGATACTTCAACTACTTAACCATAATTCATCAATTCCATCCACCGCTGGTTCCCAAGTTAAGCCTCGTTGTGAGGGCAAATACTTATGACTCTTAAGGATCTGTAAATAAAACACTTTCTCTCCGCTACAAATAATGTCCTTAAATTTTCAACGCAAATACAATTGCGCTTAATCAAATCATGCGGTAAATTTTTCATGTGGTTTCAATTGTCTCACATGCGCTACCACTTTACCCTGCATTATACATTATCCAAGTCCATTTTAGTAGGTGAAGCACTACTCTATAGATCACATATTCTTTACCGTTGGTGTCAATGAAAGAACTTGAGCCCTGCTAAGAATGCTTTTAGCTTTTCTAAAATCTCGATCATTTTTCACCTGATTCATTTCATTTTTCTCGAGCAATCTCGCCATTCCTGGCTTAATCATGGAAACCCCTTAACAAATCTTCAGAGTAACTCGCTTAGTCCTGTGAAAGCTGCCACAAGGAATTTAAGACATTTCTGTGGCTCATTCGATAACTACTTCTATTTTCTTTCTGGATCCACTGATTCTTTCTTTCTGAAGTACATGCCCAAGAAAGGACATCACCAATCAAAACTTGCACTGCCGAGTTTCAAAGGTGATGAACTGCTCTTTTCAAAATCTCCCAACACTTATTCGAAGGTGTGTGTCATGATCTCTACCTTGACATACTATAATGCTTCACTTCATGAACACGGCGACAAACTGATCCACACATCATTTAACACACTACATTCACAGTGAACCATGGGAAAAGTCACTGAGAGATCGTCAAACCAAACGATTACGCGGAACTCTATAATCGTCCATATCGTGGTTCTTAAACGCGCCCATGTGCACATCGCATCTTTAATTCTTCAACCGGTGATACCCGTGATCTCAAGTCAATCTTTGAAAAGATACTTGCACCTTCAATTCATTTAACAAATCATCAATTCCTGTGTAATCTGATACTTATTCTTTACAACAATTGTTCAATAATATAATCAACGCATATCGGGCAAATTTTTAATTTTCTTCTTGACAAAAACACAGAGCTCCCCATGGTGATACACTTGGTCGAATAAATCCCTTTTCTAAATTGCCTCAACCGTACTCTCACCCCTTTAGCCTCCGGCGGAGCCATTCTATACCGTGAGGCTGGATGCCTGTGGCACCCGGTACAACGCCGGCTAGCAATTCAATCTCCTGCGGAGGCAATCCCCACAACTCTTCCCGAAACACGTCCCAAAGTCACTAACTAGTAGGACTGATGATATTTGAAATAGCCCTTGCCTCATCAGACGACTACGTGAAGCCAAATAGGCTTCACATCCTTGGTATCATCTTTCTCGCAATCGCTAAGTGATATCACATTAGAGAGGCGGATTCGCCTTCCGCCTGATGAAAATAACCTCATCGCTATCTGGTAACCTTACGGTCACTTTTCATCTCCATAATCACCACGCTCTTCTTGTTTGATAACTGGGCCCATCCCCAATATCACTACCTCAATAGAGAACTAATCACTCCCAAAATTCATGCTCTCGTGATTTAATGGACAATCTCTGCACTTTGTTCGGTTAACAACACTATGCCCGAGCTGCAATTGCCACCAAGATATTATAATTTGCCACTTTCAGAATTACCTGAGTTTGGTATGTCGCATAGCCACATATGAACGAGCCGACTCCGGTCTATCAATGCATGTACAAAAGTATCAAAAGATATGAAACATCATTTATCGAAGGACCTGGGGCATCAAGTGTCTTCCACGTTCTTCATCGTGATATGCTCTAGCCGGAGCACTTCCAGCATCCTGTCTCTTCCCGCAACTGTGTCCCTTGTCTCGAAACACTGGGTGATGCAACACTCTCACGCTCGCATCGATGAAACATTGCCCCTGTGTCTGGGTGTCGCGGCGACGCAGTCTCAGTACATTCTCGTATTTGTGCTCCATGGATCCACAACCCAAGCAAAGCACCAAATAATCTCCAACACCTCCCTGTGTTTTCTTCCCACAACGGGAACAACGAGGAACATCTCGCTCTCTGCAGGCACCCTTTTTGCATCTGCACCGACCTGCGCCGGCAGATAGCATCTCTGCACGTGGCCCAGCCGTAGGCCGTCTCGGGATCCCGTGGTCTCCCCGACCTCTTATCACGCATGATGAGCACTTGACTCGACCGGGATTTTTTCTTTCCCCGTCTTCTATCTTTCTTCATTTTCCTCTCTTTCTTACCTGTGCCTTGGCATTTAGCTGGGACGCCAGGATTTCGGAGAAATCAAGCCATGGCGTAAACCTGGATATAATCAATGTGGTCGCTTAGGCCGTCTTCAAACTCCTACGACACTCTCTCTTCTTCACTTACCAACATATTTGAGCATACTCGTCAATCGTGTGAATTCTCTCACGTGATATCTTGGGTTACTAATTTCGATTGCCTTGCCTTCAGATTATAGAAACTCCTTTCGCCGATATCATAAATAAATGCGGCCCACATAATGTTTTGAACTCATTCAAGAAGAACCTCCATGTAACTCTCTCTCGGTGGAGCGGTCCCGGTCACTAAACCCACCACGGGAGCAAGCTCCTTATCCCGCAAAGAATGAGGTCGCACATTCCAATTTCGGGCTTGTGCAAATGTATTTGCACAAGCATTCGCCGTCCTCTCGAGCCAATTTTCGCTCATATTGTTCATCATCTTTCTTTCCCATAAAGTCTACCTATTTCAAGAGACCTTGCCATTCTTTCAATGGCTGATCGTCATGGCAATCGCAATGGGTTGCCGCTCTTTGTAAGGCCCGAGCTAACCTCCGTCGAGGATACCCATAGTACCTTCTACTACTGTCTCGTCATCGGTTGTGGGGCATGAGATGCTTGTCCACCTACCACACTAGCAGGATCTCATCAGACGATTTCCCCGTCACTGACTTATGGGTAATCGAACTATCCATGCTTACTCTATTAAAATCGATACATCCGCTGGCCGTAGTCATCATATCATCTCTTTTATATGCAAATGCCATGTATGTCAAATACCATTTTCAAAATCCTTTTTCAAAATCGTTTAGGGCCCCCTTTTTCTAGAAACGCCTAAACCTAGGCTCTGATACCACTAAATGCAGCGAATTTCTAAGCCTCGATCCGACCCGAAGCAAGGTTCGAACCGAAACCCAGTGGACGCCCGCTATTTCTTTTTTTTAGTTATCGCTTTATTAAAATTTTATTTTCAAAAGTGTCACACTCGACCTCTCGGCCGACCCTCGAATGAAGATCTCGAACCTATTCCTGGTTTAATTCTCGACGCTTTCATTTATCTTATCAAAACATTTTATTAATTCATTTAGTCATGAAACGGTTTCGGGCCAAAGTGCTTCCATAATCATTTATAAATATGTAAAGTAATCTATAGCCCATAAATATTAACAAAATATACTTATAAAGAAAAGGTATTTGTAGCCTTTTCAAGAGGATACAATAAAAATCAAGTTTCAGGGTTTAACCCTTTGTTTACAAAAAGACCACTCGCTCAAAAGATGATATGCAAAAATTCCTGAGTATACACTTATAATCCGCACTTCAGCAGCACTGATACGATTCGCCTTCTTCTCTTGTTTACTCGACACCAAGCAAGATAGTTAAAATTAATAACGCAAGAGCTTCAAGTGCTTATGTGTTCTATGTAGCCTCCATATTCCTAATATTCAATTTAATCCCGCATGCATTTATCATTAAACCATGCCTTCCATTATATCAAGATATACTCATGCTATTCAATATACAAATCAATTACCATATCATAGTGCATGATTTAACGTAAATAATTCATTTCACAATCAATCTCACATGAGATTTAAGCAAGGCCCATAAAATCCCATTACACTCGCCAATGTTGGCTATTTCACTCGACTATTCAATTCATAATTTCTGCAGTGGATCTCCGCTTTTGATGAATCCTCGCCCCATACATTCTAATGTGCTTATACATTTACAATTTTATCTCCCATCATGACGGATGCCGTTTGGTGCATCCCGACAGGTGGTATCACATATTCGGTCTCCCATCATGCCGGATGCCGTTTGGTGCACCCTGACATGTGGTATCAATTAAATGCCATACGCCATCATGACGGATGCCGATTGGTGCATCCCGCCAAGTGGGACATTTCCTTCCAATGCCATACTTCATCATGACTGATGCCGACAGCGCATCCGCCAAGTGTGGTACTGGATAATTTCGGGTGCCTTCGTGACGATGCCGACTGCATCCCCTGCCAGCGATTCATCGGTATATTATTCACTTCACAATTCCGACGGACTGGGCTAGAGAATCCCCGCCTTACCACTGGGCCCGCTTTCATTCTTAAGCATCGACATCACATCTCAGCCTCATTCACTGTGAAATCCTTCAAAAAGACATACTCAATCTACAGGAATCATATCACATACCATTCATGAACCTCCGATTCATGTTCTCATTCATAGTTAATTGGTAAACTCCGTCAAAATATTTGAATTGCTGATAGAGTCACGAGAACAAACCAATTATCGATTCCGCTTTCGATGTCAACTTAGGCCAAAGTTGTCGCTCACCCGCACTAGGTCAAATTTTCAGCAATTCTATTCACTCTTAGTGATTATGCAAATAATCGTACTAAATCTTAATAATGCCGCCAGGCAAAGCAGAAGCTCTTTACTTCGAGGCGGCAAAGATACTTTCTTTAATTTTATCTCATTCTTATTCCTCTATGGGTCTACTTTACTTAGAAATTGGAACTCTTCCAATCGGATTATCCAAACTAAAGTTATGGAATTCATGCCAACTAGCTCTGCCACCGGATTACACTGGGAACAGTTTGTACATTAATTTTCTGGGTCTTAACTCCAGGAGTATATTTGACACTATCTCTTTGTACTCCTTAAAGCTAGTATAAGTGGTTCTATTCCAACTGGAATCACTCCAACGGAGTAATCGAAACTTAAGTTACGTCGATACAACCCTGATCACTGGTGTTCATGCTGGAACCAGAATTTGGTTTGCACATGGCCCCACTTTAAGTGAATTTTAGGCCACTTAGGTTCAGAATTTGCAGGTGATGCCTATTCTTTAAGTTTTGTTCTCCTTGAATCTATTTTACGTAGCTAATTGAATCGCACTCAAATCTGATAAGAAACGACAGTTATGGCAAAATACTAAAATCGGTCGAACAGAAAACTAGAACAGGGTGTACCGGTACATGTCTAACATGTATCGGTACAAGCTGGCCAAACGGGCACCAGAACACAAGATGTACCCGGTACAAGTTCAAAGTGCCGGCATAGAAGTCACCCCGTGCGCCTGTGAATGTGTGGGCTTTTCTTTCCCATTTTGGCGGTGGACTCTTCTCTGCATCCTAGTCCAAATCTATACTTTATACACTTCAAATCTATTTCAAATTCACCTTTAACCCTCAATGATGCTCAAACTTATTTCAATTTATATTTTCTTCCAAATTCTTTTCATAAATCACCTTCAAAAACCATCTTAATATGGGCTGGTGACTCCATCCCTCAAACCAATCAGATGATTAGTTAGGTTTATTCTAAACCCCAACTCAAAGACTAATTAACCATGATCCATCCTAAAAGAGAGAGGATTCTATGATTATCTCTGCACTATATGCTCTGTCTTGTCAAACACCAACAAGTTAACATGTCAGGTATCCTCCACAAAAACCTCTTGCATTAAAGGAGGACCATTATCCAAAACAAAGCCTTAGGTACTCCAAACAAACTTGATCCAAGGATGAATACATACCCCATTTCTTCAGATCCTCCTCCTACTCCTTCCTTCTTCTTCCTCTTCCTTTTGTTCTCTTCTCCCTCTCCCTCTATTATTTTAAGTTTTGCTAAATAAAACTGAGACCAAAATGTAATTTTAGCTTTTGTTCTTCATTTTTATATTTTCAACTTTTCTACAATTGCAACTAGCCCTCATATCTTTAATTTTTTGCAATTCAAACTTGTTTATATTTCTACTATGTGGCTCCATCTCTACTCCCTTTTGATTTTTATGTCCCTTGTGGAAATCTAAATTTTATCCTGACTTTAGTGCCAAAATTTCCTGTCTAACAAATTTATTTACTTCATTATAATCTGTCACTTATCACTTTCTCCTAAAACCAGTTTCGACCTTTAACCCATACCGTAAAAAACAGTATAAAATTGGCAGGTGTGGTTGGGGCTATCGACGCCACCCAAGATACGAGCTCATCATTTATTCAATAAGAATGTGAATTAAACTATATGTGCAAATTTACATCTGGCTCTAACGAGAGTAAACTGTGTACATAATGCAATAGATGCTAATTCATATATTCAATTTAATATTCTTCCGCCACAATTATATTCATAATTCAAACAATCATGTTAAATACATCAATTTAGCATGCATCAACAACTTACTTCACACATCAAAACATGCTATTCATATCAAGCAATAATACGGGCACTTCATGTTGACAATTTCAAATTGTAACTGGGCTCTGAATTGCTTACCACCACAACTGCTTATGATGGGCCCCCCATCATATCTGGCCTCATTTCCTTAGATCAAACACACCGCAAGTCATCTTTATGCCTTACAACCCTAAATCATTTTCATGGCATTTTAAACAAAAATAACCAAGTAGAGAACACTTCTACCTCCCGAAGGTTTTTCAAAACTCCATAACTCGTACCTGGCACGCATAGCTCCTTTCATCAACTTCTTACTTTCAATATTGGGACTGTAATTTAATTTAATCAATAGAAAATCTGTAGATAAGGTAGAGCTTCTCTAACTCCTCTTCTCCCTTTTCCTCTCTTTTTCCTCCTTTCCTCTCACAAACCGGTCAAGAATGAGGCCGCTGAGATGTCTCTCACTCTGCTGCGGTCAAACTCTAAGGGCCTCGACCCTTATCACCTTATCTATTCACTGATTTCCACCCAACCAAGTGTTGCCGCCATGTCTCCTAGGGTCCACAGCCTGAGCTCATCACCTGCTTCACTCATCCCAGATTTGAGATGCAAGCACACGCGAGTCACTCATCCTACGATGCTTGTCCCATACTACTCTTGATGCCCCGAAAAAAATACGCGAGAAATTTCTCGTGGTCTGCCTCTGAATCGACAAAATCAGATATTTGCATAGACTCAAGATAGAGTAGATTTCATTCAACTGCGAAGTCCGTTTCATCCGAGATCTGGTGCAATTTGACTTGACCGAAATCACCCAAAGGCTTTTAATCTTTCGTGAAATTTGGCCTCCTAGTTGTACACTTCGCTAAGATTCAATGGCAATACTGGGCAGTGTGGATCCACCGATCTTCGATCTACTAGCAGATATTGTTTTCTTTCCTCGGGTGATTCTCTTATCTCGGGGAGGCAAGGAAACAAACAATGCTGCTTGTTCAAAGATTGAAACTGAATATGAGCAATCAGCACGCCAACTAACTTATTCTATCATTGATTATCAAGTAAGACCAGGGTTACCTTCACCGCAACTTAAACTCCCCACGTGATAATCTAAGGTTAGTCTAACTGCAATATTAATGATGGTACTCCATGGTCCATCAATAAATACAGATTTCCCATGTCGCTCTGATCTGGCTTAACATCTCGCTGTGAAGAATTCTTTCACACTTAGTCTCTATTCTCCAGATCCCAGCTTAGAATGAGATCTTCTGTCAAACCCTTCCTTCAGAACCTTTCGCAGCTTTTGCGCTCCAAACCAAAATTAGTTTCTCTGAAACTGTCATGTGAGTTCTTGAGGGGATGCCAGATTTATATGTATATGGAAATCAGAAGTATTTTTCCTTTTAAAGATTTGCATGAGCTAGCTTATATGTTTCGCCTCTGTGTGGCGTGTTTATAATTTTTTCATATACATGTGATCTCAAGTCTTTCTGAATTCATCATTTAAATATAAAACAATCGTAAACACACTCAAAACTAACTGATAACCTTATATGTCCTGATTTAGCTGTGAAGTCTTTTGATCAGTCCAAAACAAGAATCTTCTGAGATTTAAGTTTTCATCCACAATACGAATTCCTTTTTCCTTGGTTTCTTCCTCAACCCACAGCTTCCTTCTATGCATGCTAAAGTTCTTTGAATCTCATGACCCCAGAAAGTAAAGAGATTTAAAAAAATCAAAGATTTATATTGAAATAAACTTAAACAACCATGATGCAAATCCAACAATGTAAGAAGAGATGAAGATCTTCTTCCTCACACAAAGAAATTGTTAAACCTCAACTTTATCAACAGTATGTTTTCTTTAAAAGCACAGAATTGCATCGGATGATGTGCAAAGAATCTCTCCACATCAAAACTGGTGTAATAGGTGAGAACAGAAGTTCCAGCTTTGGAAGTTAAACTGGTGCAACACAAACTGTAAGATGAAATCAACAGCCAAATAAAAGAGAAAGAAAAATGACAGAGAGAAAGAAGGGACTGAAGGCGAGTCATGATGAAGTGGTGGAAGGTTAAAGCGAAAGACTCCACCAATGGTTGTGATCTCCCACTGGCATAGTTGGCACAAAGAAATGAATGGAAATAATTTTAACATATTTTCTTGAATCAACTCTGCCGTTTGGAGCCAATTGTGGCGAAGTCTTGGAAAAGCAAATTTCTGGGAGCCACGCTTAATTTTGATAGCAGAAGGAAGAAATGGAACTTCTCCTGCTTTGAGATAAAGAACCAGCAAAATACTCTACATTTAGAGGTTATTAACAACTTCAAATATAAATTTTATCCAAAAACATATGTCCAAAGAGAGTTTAAACCAACTGAACTATCTAATAAAATGGAAATGATTATGTAGTCATAATCTAAGACAATGATTGAATGGTTTCAATTAGATTTAATAGTAAAGATATAAATGTATCCACTCAAGGCTGATCCAAACTAAAGTAATCTCATGAAACTAATCAAAACAAGACTCTTAATTAAAATAATTGTAAAAGAATGATAGAGATAAGACTAAAACATTTTAAGATAAACACGGGGAATTATTGGGATGACCCGTCAATCACCCATCCCTGTACTCCCCAAATGAGTAACTCTGTTCAATTCACAAATAAAACTCAAAATCGACTTTTTCCTCCGGACCTCCCAACAAACCCATTTTTCAAGTGCCTGCCTGAACTGTTTTAAGATCTCCTGTCTCTTATTAGGTTTAATCCACCACTTCCATGACTTAGCGGTTCACTCCCGGCCAAACAAGATATAACCCTTCATCCATCCCTGCAAGACAAAAAAATCATGATTCAACTCCGGCATCTGCTTTTGTCATGGTCTCTGTGAACACTGTCGTCAACAGCATATACTCACCACCAATGCTCTTACCGATTTTTCTCGAGAACTGAATCCCTGAACTCATTCTGGTGCTGAAGTCCCTCTCATCTCCCACTCCATCCTTTCCCAACAGTATATAAACACAACCCCGTCGTTGAAATGGATAGATGCCCACCCAATCTCCAATTTACCCTTGTCTTCTTACATTGTTCCTCTTCAATCCAAGCACCATTTTATTTTGACTTTCTATCGCTTTCACACTGTATTGTCGCATCCCTTCAAATATTTCACACTTAATCTTACACTGTATTTCTTTCGCATGTAATTAATAAGTTTCTCAAGATAGCATCGTCCGACCAAAGGATTCATTGATCTGCTTATAAAGCGATTCTCCTCTATTTATATAATATTTGATCATGGGATTCTTCTTCATCGCCAATCACCTTTTCAATTACATGCTTACTTCATAACATCAAGCCGGTGTTAATAAGTGATGATTTTTACCTCACAGCCCTTCATTCTCTAGCATTATATTTAATCCAGCTTCTGGAGTTCAAAGAAACAACTCACACACAAATAATCCCCACAGTTCAACATCATTCTGGCTGCTACCAACACTCGCCAGCCCTCATTAGTATCCCACAAACCACTTCTCCCACTAAGCTGGAGTCTCTCCTCTAATGCACCAAACATCTAGCTGTAGCAAATAAATGACTCATCAAACCCTCATGGTTCCACTTTACGGACATATGTTGCACTTGGACTGGCTCACTCATCTCAAACAAGTCTGTAATGGCCATCTCTACAAACACCATGTTGCTTCCTACGTGATTAGCTGCTTGTAGATGCTCTCACCAAACCCCACCCAGACCCATTTTCACTGGGCTTCATCAAGATTGATCTATCCTCTCATAGTCTAACTTCAAGGAGCATATTGAGAATCGTATCCACATCCAAATAAGTAAAGTCTAATCATGCATAAATTCATAATTACCAATTTGTAATATTTGAGACATTAATGTCTGAACCTTTTAGATATTTTCATATAAAAAGAGATCTAATGCGATCAAATGAGGCTGTTCTCTGAAGTGGAAGTAGGGAAGATGATGTCCAATGTGTTTGGAAGTAGGATTGTTCCCATACCTTCTCTCCATACGGTGACTATTGAAGACAGCTCCGAAAAATTTGTGTGATCGAACTCATGCCAAGTTGTTAATTACACCATATGATAAGGAAAGAGGAAGTTTTGAATCTCATTACATTAATTATCAAGTCTTGTAGTCCCAAGAGACTCATGATGCAGAGAAAACTTTCATTTTACATATGTGACATCAAGAGCAAACGTTGAAAGAATGTTAATAATATGATTCTCTTACAAACTTGAGGGAAGGAACAAATGTCAGATCGGGTTAGAGCCTCTGATGTCAATCCTTCTATGCGATGAAACTGGGATTTTGATGGGATATATCTCAAACTGTAATAGAGATCACTGATTTAACACTGTGATATTATTTTTGTGGATCAACATGCTAGAGAATGGAAACAAATGTATAGAGATAATAAATATGAGAGAGGAAGACTCGTCGATGTTCTTTGAAGCTTCAAGGATGGTGAATTAAAAGAATAATTGACCGCTTGTTACAATAGTATTCAAGAGATGTTGCATCAATCGGTATGATAATCATCATGTCATAGGTTAACTCTTTGTATGCAAGGTGTACATTTTGGAAGAAGTGTAATGGCTAACAAGACAACAGGTTAAGTGAAGATTATTATTAAGATCTGCTACTTCACTTTAGGATCGAATCAATTCAGCAGTATGAGAAGAGGACTTCATTACCAACAGATACTTCCATTCAACTATCCTCAAATTATGAGTAAGTTATGACCTATCCTATGGAATCCCTTCAAAGTTCATTAGTCTAATAGTATTAGCCCACCATACCCACATGAACTAAGTTCAACACTCCTGCTGATTCTCTCATCATGTCACTGCATGGGCCTTGAAACCTAGAGCCAGACACAAGACTTACATCACACCTTAATTAGCAATTAAGAATTTACAAATTATAAAAACATCAATCAAACAACTAAAATCTAATCTAAATTCCTTCTTCTTCCTATGTAAAAATGACTATCACTTAATGACCCATTCCTAGTGAGCTCAACTTTCAAAACTGTCTATTCCATACATGACAACCTGATCAGAAAAATTCTAATCAAATCATAAAACGAACCCAAATAAATGATCCTTAAATTCTTCCATTACCCATTTAACTCAAAAATGAATGAAAACATGATTTTATAAGAAAATACTTAGCTGATATACCCACTTACAATACCCAAATCCAAAAAATCCAAAACACAAAATAAAGCTGTACTCAAAACCAAATCCCAATTACACTCGAAAAAACACAGAGTATAGTATGCAAGAGCCTCTTCTCTCAACACACCATACCGTCCCGGAGTTATGAGAGCCAAGGTGGCAACATTACTAGAAAGCACAGACGTTTGATAGGCTTCCAATGTCAAATCTCACTTTGACAATGTAATCACATTTAGGGATCCCCAAAATTATGGCCCAAACTGATTTCCTTGTCGGAGAGATATAGCAGTCCCACGCACAGAGTTTTCACCTTGTCGCTGCCTCATCAGAGTTTACTGTATTTCTAACAACCATCCCATTACCTTAGACTTGCTTTAACATACTTTGATAACGCTAGGACATAAATTTTATTCAATGGGCCTTTGTTTTTGTATTGACACCAAACCCTGCTTTGCAAACTAACTTCTTATCTAACCTTTGAGTTTATAGTTTCACATAATTTTCCTTAATGACACAAATGATTTACATTTTCGCCTTTGTCACCTCTATTGTGACAGAGTTTTCTGCTCAGACAGATTTTTCTAGTCCTTAGGGCAATTTCCTCGTCGTGACAGAAACCCCTCGGGTCAAAGTGTAACTTTTCTGAATTCCCTCCAAATATTGGTTTCAGTTGCATATGAATTATTTGTTGCTACATTAAATTGCCTTAGCTGTCATTTCTTTCTTCTAATTTCTGTGAGCTATACCTGTTCTTTCTCTATCACATTGTGAATCTTAATATTCCACAGTTTATTTGTTCCTGGCATAAAACCCTCCCTTAGTCACATTATTGCAGTTTTGCTTTCAACTTTGATCATGTCACAAATAAGAACTCTGTTATTGCCTCTGTGGTTCGCTTTCTCTTTCATCTTCTTGTTGCATAGAATCAATCTCATTCATTTTTTGCCGTTTGCTGATTTAAAATGACCATCACCAGATTTTGTTGCTTTGGTTTTGAATTCTAAATGTTATGTCGCGATAGGATTTTCTTTGTTGCGACAACAATTCTCCTTTGAAGAGCCATGACAAGAGTAAACCCACAAATATAAAACATTGTATCGCTTGACTTGTGTTGTAATCTGAGCAATTTATGTCGTGACAGGATTGTCTTTTTGTCCCGAGTAATGTTCATTTGTTAAGATTCGGCCTTTATGTTGGGCGGTGATAAATTCATTGTCGCACAATAATCTTCTTTTGCTTTTCGCTAATCTGTCACAGAGAGTCGCATGATCACCAACATTTTTCTTCTTCACAACTTTTACAATGTAGCAATAGAAAAGTCTGTCGCCACAAAATTCTCTTCTACCCATATCGAGTTCTCATCTTTAGCTTTTATTAAGGCATTTAGCTGTGCTGGGTCAACATAGTTCCTTCTGGGTTCGCGACCTTTGAGTCGTGATGATATGAAAATCCATGTCGATAAAGATAGCCATTTTTCCACCATTTTATTTCTTTTCTCTCAGTTTCTTTTCACTCTTTTTTCAATACACTCAGAAATGAGTAAATTTGGTGAATATTCCATAATTTGGCATAAAAATAGATCTAAAATTGTTAAAACATGCTTGTAAAAATGGATTAAAATATATGAGTTTTAAGATCTTGTCAACTTCAAACTATGCCTTTGTTTATCCCCACAAAGAAAAGAAATTGTTTGTCCTCAAACAATTCCCACTATTTTAAGGACATTTTTTTGTCAAAGCTCAATTGGGCGTGAAACAAAGTCAAGAGAGAATCACAAACACAGATTTCCAATTCAGAACTTGTGAATGATTTTTTCAATTGTCATCAAATCAATCCAATAATTCATATAGTACAATTTAATCATCCAACTCGATTTTTGTGTGTGTGGCCGCTCCTTACCTTTCTTTAGCAAACCAATGACCTGGATAATACTCGCCTCCATAATCTCGCTCATTTTTAAACTGTATGCTTGTTTATCGGCACTTAACTCCACCAATGCAGTAGCTGCACACCCACCCTTTCCAGAATCGTAATAACAGGGTCTTTTAGGCTTGTAGAATGTGGCACAAACTGGGTGGTAATTTTAATACTTAGGCATAATTTACCAGATTCACACTGACAATACACTCTGCCTTCTTTATATATCCTTGATTTCTTCTTGATTGAAAAGCTCTTCCAACCTTCCCATCAGTTTGTGCATCCTGTCTCAGATATTTTTCTTATTGTGGTATCTTTTCTCTTTTCATTTCCTGCCAATACGTAAGATAACTTCTCTCTTTCCCTATTGGTAGTTTTTTCACTTTTTATCTCTCACCAAGTTTTGTGGAATGGTGCAATGTTGGTTTTAAGCTTTCTACCACCCTTAATGAACTTTGGGTTAGTAACTCCCATACCAAATGGCATTAGGGTACTGTGTGTTTGCCAGAACTCCTTACATAATCAGAATGTCTATATGTGAAGGCTGCCAAGCACTAACTCTATCTCTCCCTTGAGATGTTTTTACTTTTCACATCTTCTTTCATAATCCTCTTCATTTTTTCTTATTTCCTTGCATTGTTTTTCTCATCCCCTTTCATCATTTTCTACAACTTGAAATAATATTCCCCCAAACTTGTCCTATTCTATCCTTAATGTACTTTGTCTGATGATTTAGGCAAATAAGGGTTCTTTACTGTAGGATTATGTTAGAAGAAATTGGCTTCTCATTTGTCAGCTGATATAGATTGCAGGCTCAAATAAGGGAACTAGTGTATATGCTTATGCATATAAAAGGGTGTGTGCTTTAAAAGGCTCAAATTTCCAAGATGTGTTCTCTAAATCATTTCGCAGTGGGTGTTGCCTATAGATTTTTACTGAAGGTATTAATTCAATGCTCCTAGATATCGAG
Source organism: Tetrastigma voinierianum (assembly GCA_016808115.1). Classification (NCBI taxonomy): domain Eukaryota; kingdom Viridiplantae; phylum Streptophyta; class Magnoliopsida; order Vitales; family Vitaceae; genus Tetrastigma; species Tetrastigma voinierianum. The sequence continues at coordinate 58,804 of JAEQBH010007330.1, read as the reverse complement.
AACTTATCGTGATGGATCCTTAAGATGTTCCTAGTCTTGGCAAAATTTCTTTCAGTTATCATGGACTATGTGTAAAGTTTATTTGATTTTTAGGTATTAAATGAATACAAATAAATTATAGTCTTATTTGCCCTAACAATCTTATTAAAGCCTTCCTGACCTGGGAGTTCAATATTACTTATTCATTACCTTTACAACCTTCACTTTCCATTCATTTGATCCCACCCCAATGGCTTATAAGATTTTTAGTTTTGGTTTTGAGATTTGCTGCTGTGCTTAGTTACCACAAGGATGTTCTGACCAACCTCACATGCATTCACTTCAAACAATCTAACACAAATCCACAAAAATCATTCTTTTTAATTGAAGTCTCCAACCATCCAAACATGTTGTAACACTTGACAACCAGGATCCGTGCGAACCTGGTTTCTCAATTATTTCAACTAGTTACTATCACAAGTCAAAGATTTCTAACCATAAACATGAATAGTTAAAACAACCAGAAAATCAAAATAAAAGCAGAACACAACCTGTGTAACTTTTCATTTATCAATTTGTTAAGGATTCGTATTGGTTACTATAGAGGAAAGATAAGGCATGGTGAGCAAGAGACAACTTTTATTTTGCTCCTTTAGCGTCATTCTGGTATTTTCAATTTCTACTCAAGTTAGCTTTTCTTTCTTTGCTATGTTCTGTGGCATTTTGGTTTTGAATAGTCTTTTACGTGGTTCATAAGGTCCTTTCTCTTTATCCGGATTTAGGTTTAAGAGCGTAGTACCGGATTTGTTTCTCCCGGGAGGGATCACTGTATGGCACAATAATCCGAAATCTTGATTTGTGGCAATGGCACTTTCTTTTGTTCGAGACTGGCTCTTCATACTTAGTCCAAAATTTTTTGCATACTTATATCGCCTTCTCGCTTTTCGCCAATGACTCGAGAAGTGCTTTGTTGCTGGCTCTGCTCATAAGTCATTAGAGAAATCTTTCCTTAATCACACCATACTATTCAACCAAGATCGGGTCCATTTTTTCTAATTCAAATCCTCAATTCTTCATCTCTTTCTCTAGCAAAGATTCCGATTTCGTCCTTCTTCCTCGAGCTCATCTACAACATCCCAGCTAATGGTTTTGAGTTGGCTGTTCTTTCTTCACCCCATGTTTCTGCGGTCGAAACCATCACCTCGCGCATTGTTGCCACTAGTGCCTCAACTTCAACCCTGGTTCCACATGATTTGTTAGTCTCAAATACGCGCATTCAAGACGGGGTTCTGGGCTCCCTAAAGCCTTTTCTTGGTCTTTAGATTTAAACCTCCCATTGTCCCGCTCGTGGCAACTTTCAGCCCCCTTTCTTCTCTCTTCCACCTCTTCTTTCCCCTTTCCTATATGTTCTTGAACCTTTAGTCACTCCTATCAATGTCATGACGTGCCCTGTGGTATGTTTATTTCTCCTTTGTCCCCATTCTTCACACCCCAAGAAGGCATAGGCTGGTTATAGTGGCTAGGTGTGGAGTCAATCCCTTGCAATTGCTTCCGGAGTAGCTCAAGATGGAATTTTCAATGATTTTCCCCACATTTATCCTGTACCCTTTTAGCAATGCATATAGGAGGGTCAGCTTTTGTCCCTTCTCATCAGGCTGAAAGCCAGGTGCAAAAAGGAATAGAGCCGATGAAGTAGAACCTTACCTTACTTCCTTCGCTAAGTCTCTTATAGCAATGGATTTGTAAAGGGTTTTACTCTGTCTCCTTCCATTTTCCTTTCTACCGTAGCGTGCTCTACCATCTGCATTCTGCCTCCTTTCAAGAGTTTCAAGTCTGAAGCTCATCCTTCCGCGACCCTTCATATTAAACAACATATTTATCCTCTCTTTATCAAGTCTATCCAATGTCCCTCGACATATACTCTCTTCCTTCTTTCCACCATATTGTAAGGCAAAATTCTTTCACCAAAGTAAGACCCTGTGTTCCTCAGGCTCGCTGTCGCCTCGCCATTCCTCTCTTCCTCAAGATTTCAACGAAAGTGGGAGAGATGCTTTCGAAACCTCTTCAAGAATGAAACCCATGTCCTTCCGCACTTTTCCTCCATTAGCGCAAATTTGCTTGTATGAGACAAAGCTCTTACTCTTTCTGCCTCACTCTGCTTCTCGCCTGAAGTCCTCCCTTTTCTCGATTCTTCCCCATCGGTCAAACATTACTGTTTGCCTCATCCCTTTCTTTCACCTCTCTTCGCCATCGCTTTTACGCTTGAACTCCATCTTCTTATTCTCCCACTCAACATACTATTCCATGATTTCAAGCTTATGTCTGAACTCAATGTGGCTCAAAACATCATGAGAGTTTTACAGGCCTCAGGTTCTAGGGTTTTTGCATGGCAAGATTATGAGAGAGATTTTAGTATGAAGCCTAGAGGCTTATTATTTATGAGAAAGGTGGCCCTTCAATTTTAAAAAATTTTCTATTTATAAGCCAACTATTTTTTTGTGTTTTCATTAAATGTCGTGACAACAACTACTTAGGGTTCGTTCCATTTCTAATACGATGTCGCAAATCAGATGTAAATAACTTCGATAGATTTATAATACCAAATCACATTAAATGTCGCGACATTGAGAACAATGTTGCGTATTCTTTCGGGCAGAATTCTTGAGCTTATGTTTAAAATGCAAGTGTTTATGTGTACTACATAAATCCTACCTTTTTCAAATTGAGTCCAAAATCAATTATGTTGCGACACAGAGAAAGTAATGTTGTGACATTTTACTAACATTTTCTAGACTTGCATCTTTCCCAGTTTTTCACTCAAGACATATTCAAAGCAAGGTGTATTCACTCATATCCAACTGAACATACTGTAACCTCCATTTTTAATCTCATGTAAAGATTCTCATTCAAGTATGAACAATCAAATATTTCATTTCTTTATTTAAGATAGTTCATGAGTTGATGTCTCAAACCAGTACTTTGAAAACAACAAAGCCATCATTCCATTTTCTCGTGATTTAAACTAAGCAAACTCACATTCCCTCAAACTTCAATTATGCATTATCATTAAAACAATGAAGGAAATAGAATACTCCCTTGTAGCTATTTTCCAACTTCTTGAGACGTTGTGCTTCCTACTAAAATTCCATCTCTTAATATAGCTTCATTGTCCCGAAAATTGAAGAATAACTAGTAAAAATAAAACTTCCAATAGTTTTAACACTGGGGAATTAAAATACACACAGCCAAAATATCCACATCAACTAATCATTAAAATTAAAAATCCCTCGCTTTTGGGCTCGGTTCCCCGCTTGTGTCGCACAAGCCGTTTACTATCTTTAACTGTGACATTGTCGATAAATTCTTCATTTTCAAAGATTCTTCAGATGTTCTCTAGTTTGAGCTGCTCTTCCTCAATTTCTTCCCAATGTCTGTTTCATTCTGCATCTTCTGCTTCTGCACCCATTGTTTCGCCAAGTGAAGTAGATGTGAAATCTTGATTTTTCTATGTACCATCGAAAATGCATTCTTTGATTTGCTGCAAGGAGTATAGTTTAACTACTTCTACTTGAGTTTCCAAGTTCCTCAATGAAGACATATTTGTCTGAAACACAAATTTTGTGTTTTTGGTTTCTGAAATTTTCTAAGTTCTGTAAACTTTTCATGCATATCTAATTTTCTGGTTTTCTCGACATGAAATGCAAAGATCTAATCTCTTCATATGATTATGTCCTTTTCGAATTGGAGTATTCTCCTCTATTATCCCTCTCGTTGTTGGGCAATATCTTGAACCTCAGCCGAGTATAGTTCTGATGGTGGACTCTGTCTGTGTCCCCAAATTCACTGTGTCCCTTCCACCATAAGAAGCCAAGGCTCCTTAGTACTGGTACAGAGAAAAAGTGGTAGGCAAGTTGGAGTTAGGCTTGAAGTGATAACTTATTTGCTCACCATATACTGGTCCCCTCAACTCGTGTGGCTCTTCTTCAACTCCGTGGGTCCCTCAGCACCGTCTCTAATTCTTATTTTACCGCTCCCACTTCATGTGTGATATTTTCTCCTTTCATTGCTTCCGCCTTGTCTATCACTACAATCAAACTTTGCTTCTATGGCATCATATCGCTCAGCCTTAAATCGTAAACCCACTTCCCTTAGTCTATTGTCGCTCCCTCGGGCTTCGTATGGAGCCTTTATACTGCATTCGACAAGGTCTTCAATCAGTTGCCTCATTCCTCCGCACTTCTTCTCTTAAAAGCCCCACATCAAGCGCATCAATTATACCTTTAGAGGCACACTCCATGGCATGATAGAATGATATCCATCTCAGTGGTCAAAACTGATCTAAAAAATATTGATCTTTACGCCCCTAAATCTTTCCCCATGTGTTAAGAGGATCATCCTCTTCCCCCTCGTTGAACAATATGCTATTTTCCTCTTCTCTCGGCAAGCTGAGGAAAAATCTGCTCATTACAGGTGGTGCCTTCACCAACTTCTTCCCAACTCGGCTCACTGAATTGAACCTGCAATGAATCAAACCATGTATCGCACATCTCTCAAAGGAAAAGGGGAAGAGTTTACAACTTGACACATTTCTTGGTCTCAAACCCGATTTAGTTTGATCGTGTTAGGCCATCCTGAATCTTCCCATATGCTCATCGATCTTCTATGAATACCAAAGGAACTAGTGCTGTTGTACCATTTTAATCAAAGCTGGCTTCAGCTCAAAATTGTTATTTTTATGGAAGGCTGTCCTACTAAAGAGTACCTCTCTCGGATGATAGGCCTCCCAAAGCCCTCCTGTATAATATAGGGCTCTGAGTTCTTTTTCGTTTCTTTCTCTTCGAGTTTAGCCTTCCTATAGCCTTTCTCTTTTGATTTACAGCATTTAGATATTTCCTCAGAATTTACATCTCCCTTTATTCTTTAGTGTTCTCTGGCCTCAGTGTTTTTAGAGTGCAACATATCCTCGCTTCTTTGCTAAATGCATTTAAAATCTCTTTGAAATAGAAACACACTAAGATTAAATGAATTCTATGGGAGACAGCTTATATCCATTTAAGTTTCATAGAAAAATGTCAGAGAGTTTTTCCAAAGAACTCCGCCATTAAAACTGCTTTTGTAATCTTCTAAAATACTGTGTTAAGAATGTCTAAATCAGTAAATCCCTTTGTTAGAATATTGATCTTTAAACTGATCAATTGACACGCAATCCGGCCACAAAAAACTTAAAGCTGTGCCTTTATCTCGTGATTTCAATTCTATTCCTGTCGTAGGAATTATAGTTGTCTAGCATTGTAGTACTGTGGGAATCCACAGGGAGTGGTCTGATTTATTGATCGGGCAGGAGCTACTCTCCCAAAAAGTGTGATTTAAAAGAAGAGTGGGGAATTGCAGTGGTTGTGTTATTTGATTTAATGGTTGGATTTGGTTTGTAAATGAAAGTTTTAAAATAGGAGCACAATCGCTCTGGATTTAGGTCCTACCATTTCTGGGATCATGTAAGTCCTGTTCTTATTTTACAAATCACCTAGAACCAATATAAAATGGTCTTTGATGGAGAATTTATCTTTGAATTTTTTCCTTTGGAAAATAAGGATGACAAGCACTTGTTCCCACTGATACTTAACCTCTGAAGCTCATATTTAGTCACAATGTAACGTGTACCGAGGATATCTCAAGGCTCACACTTTGTCGGGTTAATGAGCCCGTTAATCCACAAGGATTTACAAATGTTTGCACAAGTGATTGCAGCACTCACACAATCCATTGAACAAAGAGGAATCGAGGGACTATACTTAATGTGGGTGAGTTTCCACCAGTAGAATCCTAAAGATTAAGGGTTTAGAACTCCATGGAACTTATAAGAACAATTATCATTAGAGAGTCTAATCATAAAAACAATACTTTGAGAAAATCAGGAATTCAGCTTGCAAACCTAAGAATGAAGAATGGAAACACTTGCATTTGAAACCGGAATAATTGTTCCCCGCCGGAAGATTACATATGCTGAATTCAAAACGCCAAAGATAAAATAGAGCCCTTTCAACTGATCTATCGGCACTCAATCTGAAAAACAATGGCTGGAACTTTCTCTCAGGAAACCCAACCCTAGAAGCCAAAAACCCTCTCCATCTATCCTCATTTTTTATACTCCTTTCCAATGTGATTTTCCCATTTTGGCTGGTCGACAAGAGTGCCCCCACGCTCAAATCGTTCCCATCAACTTCGCACTTTATGTAGGTGTGTACCCAGACATGCATTAATGGTAAATGTACACTTTTGCCACCGCCAATTTTCTCATGTGTACTCCAGACATTTGGGGTGTGTACCCTAAGACACTTCTCATTCACTCCGCCACTTTACAGTACTCTAAGACACATGGAATATGGTACACAGGTAGATTTTTCCTCTCTATTTTTCTAGCATTGTCGGAGTTCCCGAGACTTCATCAATCGTTGCTCCACATTCTCGTGCTTCATATTACTTCTGACATAAATCTTGTACGCTTTATGCAGCATAAAGAGACCCAGCACCCAGCACCAACAAAAACACAAAAGACAGCACCATCCCCACGCCGAATGTAGGTGAAACAGATCGATGCTGGAATCTACTATGCAATTATTATCTTCAATTGTACACTGGGGTCCTGTTGGGCAGACTAACTTCAGTGATGTGACTGTGTGTATGCCAAACTTCCGTACCCGCCACTCAAGAACTTTAGTCCCCTTACAGAATCTGCAAATCCTTAGTATGTAAGAGTTTTCTACATATGATGAAAAGATTAGATTTGTTCTTTTGTAAACATCTCATTTAAAAATTTTTTGTAAGTCTGACATCGCAAGTGTACAGGGCCTTGCATGCTAATAAAAGTGGATATTTAAAGTCCGTATATCGCTCCTTAATGAGGGAAGGATGATAAATCGTGCGACTAACTCATACTTCAACTCACTTCATCATTACTATTCGAATCTAACACAGATGATAAGAGGCACTGTAATGTAGTCCCAGACTGAAATCTTTAATATGTTGTAAAAGTGAAAGTTTGAAGAAAATTAAGAGATTCAATGAAAGCAGATAAAACTTAGACATGGATTCAATTAGTAATAATCACTTTCAGACTTTTCATCGTATAGCTCAACCCATACAACTGGAAAACTGAGCTCTGTCAAACATTTGTAAAGTAGTATAGCCTTACTCCCTCCCCAACCTCATACTCTTCTAACTCCGATTAAAGGTCTGTACATTCCACTTCCATAGGACATGATCCTAATCCACATCATAATACATGAACTCCACTTCAAGATCTACATTTTCACAGCCTTTCACACTTCATACTCAAACTTCAGACTTAAAGAACTCTTTCCACTCACAGATATATTTTATTTAAAGTCTTTTCCAATTTGATTTACACCTCATCTTACACTTCTGATGCCAAAGCTTACCTCCAATTTCCTTGATTTAGATCCTTAAGTTACTTGATCTCTGAACTCAATCGTATAGAAAGAGATAGAGATCTTTCTGAGTGATTTAAACGTATACTCATCCAAACATCCTCAAATTATAAGTAAGTTGGTGATCTATCGGAGGAACCTTCAGAAGTTCATTAGTCCTTGATAGTATTAGTCTATTATTATCTGCAAGTGAACTGTCACACTCCTTCAAGATTCTCCATCTATGTGTCAACAGAGGGCCTCCCGGAAATCGTGAGTTTAGATACAGTACTTGCACTGGGTACACTGTGAATAGTAATTTCAGAACAAGTAAATTTATAAACAATACTAATCAAATTCAGAATTTAATTAAATCTTTCTTCCACCTTATGCAGAAAATGACTATCATCAATGAATCAAATGTATTCTGAGCTCAACTTTTCAAAATCAGTTCTACTGTATCAATGAACTCAACTAATCAGAAAAAAATTCAATTCGAAATCATAAAAATCCAATCGAAATAAATGAACTCCGTAAATTTTCATAATCCATTTAAATCAAATAATAATGAAAAGATGATTTTATAAAGGAAATACTAGCTCGTCGCACTTCAAGATAATACCTAAATCTAGAAAATAACTGAAAACTAATAAAAAGCTACACTAAACTAAATCCACTAAAATGGAAAATAAAAAAAAAAAAAAAAGCAAAAATATATGCAAAGAGTCTTCCACCACTGTGATGTCTCTGGAGTTATGGAGTCATGACATTGTCTAGAAGTGCAGATTATAAAGCCTCTTCCAATGTTGGGTCTTTACTTCACACTCATGCCTCTGATACCCAAGTAAAATTCTCAAAGTCTAAATTTATTCTTGGTCGTGCTTACATAGGTGCTATCTTATCGTGAACAGCAGCTTTTTAGCCTTCTGCCTTTTGTCGTAACTTCGTTTCTATCGCATTTTCTGTGGGGCTTACTCTTAGATTGTGTTACAACATACTTGAGAATGTCACAAGATAAATTTTATCTTAAGATCTTATGTCTTGAGCTACTGTAGTGACGCTGCCTCAGGTCACATTACCAAACTTGTTTATAAACTAGCTTCTCATGTCCTTGTCCTTTCGAGTTTATCAAGTAATATAATTTTCCCTGGTCACACACAAATATATACTCTTTTCAACTCCTGTTAACCTCCTGGTTTCACGATTTGAAGCCTTATCGTGACAAGATTCTTTGAGTCCTTGTATAATTTCAGTCACGATAGGAAACTCCTTGGTTGTAGACAAATTTTCTTCTCAATTCCTCTTAGCTGGTCAGAGTCATGTTACGACATAGAATTATTTGTTGCATTTGGCAATTGCCTTGGCTATGCTAAGTTCTTCTTCAATTTCTATCACACTCCAATTTTTCCCCGTACGATAGAATTTAGACCATTCCATAGCTTTTATTGTCGCGAGAAAACTTTTCTATTTCGGGATACGTGCTCTGCTTTCAACTCTTGGATCACAAAGTCACAACAAGAATTTCTTGTTACATCCTTCTTCAGCTGTTTCGCCTTCTTCTTGTCGCATTAATCTACCTCCTTCATGTTTTATTGTCACTTTATGATTTATTGTTTTTGGTTGTGACTCAATGTTATGTCACATACTGGATTTTATTTGTTGCGATAGTAATTCTTCCTTAAGCTGGCTCCGATAAGCAAAACTTTGGTTTAATGATGTAATATTTAATCTCAGCTGATCTATATGTCATCCTGATAAATTCTCTCATTGATGTGATTGCCTTTGTTTAGATATAGTTCATCTGTTAGTCTTCAGCTTTTAAGTTGCAACATAAATCATATTGCCACGACACAACTTCTTTGCTCTCCGCTTGACTGTTGTCGGTAAAGTGTCAAGGATTGTCATGATACATTCTTTCACAATCTTCTTCACACGCCCATGTAAATGTAAAAACGCTTTGTCGCGATAAAATTTCTCTTCCCATTGAGTTATGTCCGAGCTTTGTTACATTTAGTTGCCAAGGTTACATAGTTCCTGGTCTGATTTAAATTTAGTCGTGACATATGAATATCATGTTGCGACAAAGACTGTTGCATTTTCCACATTTTTTTGCTTCTTTTCTGCTTGTTTTCTTTCTTTTTCAAATAACACCTACAAAACATAAAGTTCGTGAATATTTCATAATTTGGCATAAAAATAGATCTAAAATTCTTAAAAACAAGCCAAAAGAATGGATTAAATATAGATGAGTTTAAGACTCATCAATTATCCAATACATACGAGGGGAGACTGTGATTGTTGCTTGCTGACACTGCTCACATCCATGGGGTTGAGCTCAAATGTAAGGTGGTTCACTATTTATCAATCATGTTACAGTTGGACTTATATGAGACAAGGCTTCCCTTTCTTATAAATCGCGCCTTCCTCCTAACTATCCCATGCAGAAACATTGACATCATTATTCGGTTTTTACACGATATCATTATCAGCTTCATTTTAAGAAGAGGTTCATCAGCTTCCTCTCTCAGAGTATCCCTTTCCTTGACAAGGTAGTCGTATTAATCTTTCACTGTGCCCTAGGTGCTTGTTTTGGTTCCATTGAGGGCCTTCTTTAGGTCAGACACGCACTCAGGTGTGCTGGATCTTCAAGCCTTTGGTTGTGCCACGAACACCTCTTCATTTAGGTACCCATTTAGAAAGGCACTTTTGACATCCATCTAATGGAGTCTGAAGCAGATTGTGCATGCAAATTCCATGAGGAGCTGAATTGATTCTAAAGTAGCTACAAGGGAAAACGTTTAATAAAGCCACCTCTCCAATTTTATCAGTCGTAAAACCAAACGCCTGCTTATGGTGATATTCTTGTTTTCATCCAATTTTTTCTTGAAGACCACTAGTCTTCAGCAATGTTATGCAAATAAGGTGTCATGTATCCTATACTCATTCCTTGTGAATTGGTCTCAGCTCTTTCTCGCATTGAACTCAACTCTGCAGATTGCTCTCTGAAAGCTTTATGCTAGTCATGGATGAGGGGTGTAATGACAAAAGTCTGCTAATTTCCTCTGCACTCATTTTAGAATTAAACCCTCCTCATTCAACCCTCCCTTGGATTCCAATAATGTCCTCAAGTAGGAGTGGTCTTTTTGAACTTGCCTAGATGATTCAGAAATCGATTATGATATTTGCTTGTCTTGCTGATCCAATCCCTGTGTTAATCATTTTGTTGAGTGTCTGCCTCTGATACGTATGTCTTTCTGCCTCGCCACATAGAACCCTGCATAGAGAATTTTGATCATCAATGACAATATTAGATGATTGTGGGACCCATTTTGAGCGCTATTTAGTTATCTGTTAGTTTTCTTCTGCTTATATCCACAGAATACACTCATGTTTTTTGATCAAATTTTCTGACAAGTTCCTTTCATTTAATACAAACACGCATAACAAACTCATGTAATGTGCTCAAAGTTAGGCTTCTTATCTCTTCATATTTACATGGCGCCATGGAGGCCCTGAATGAGGCACACGATTCTGAACGTAGCCTATCAGGTTAGTGCTTCAAATTCAAAATTGAATCGAGACTTTCTTCGCTTGAGCATGATAATTGTTTTCATCTCTTTGTAGTGTTCTTTTTTTTCCTTCAATGACCTCATCTTTAGTTGAGGGGTCTTGGTGACCAGAGAATCTGGCCTCAGTACACATGTTTATTATAGAAGTCAATGGGGGCCGGGAGCCTTCAAACCTCCCGCCAATTCTGATCTTGATAACCTTCTTATGGTGGATTTTTTTTCTGTGCATCGCCTTAAAAGTAGTGCTTCAAATGTATCAAAGGTGTTTGATTTTTCCCTGAGGAAGTGTATCCATGAATATCTAAAAAATTCGTCAACACACATAAAAGCATACCTTTTTCCCCTAACACTTTTAACCTGCATAGGTCCCATGAGGTCCATGTGAAGTAGTTCGAGGGTCCTTATGGTGGTCATGTGTTGTGTCACCTTATGGGGTATTCCTTTTGACATGAGCCACATATTTTTCCAAGGTCGACTTTTATCTTCGGTTTTAACAACATCACTCATATAGGTTTCATTTAGCTTTGAAGGACTTACGGGACCTAGACTTCATGCCAAATGGTCTTGAACTTATTCATTAATATGTAAGAATAATGGTTCCTCAAAGATTATCATGAGATAATAATAATTATCTAGTTGACCTTTCCTCTTCATGACACATGTTTCTGATTTATTAGTGACCTGTGAAAACTTTACTGTAAACCTGAATTAAAACAAGTTATTTACCCACACAATTGAGTAATGGTGATATATTTTTAATTAGTCATCCATGCCTGAGATTCTCTAGTTTAGTGCGCCACCCAGAATCTTTAGAGAACTGCTTTTCTTTTGCTGAATGTGCCTTACCTCATCATCACCAAAGGTTAATGATTCTGTCGCATGGTTAATAGCTTATCATAGAATCTGAATGTTACCAAATATAGTGTTTGGGAGCCACTGAATATTAAATACCATTTTTCTTCTACCTTTGTCTTTAAAGAAGTGCAGACAACTAGACACCCCCCATCCCTTTTTATTCTCCATACTTGCTTTGTCTTTGGGTGTTGCACCTGTTGCCTAATCTTTTGACACATCAAGAAGTGGGAGCACTCGCTGATGTGTCCTGTTTACAATAATGTGACTCTGAGTGCAGTAAAAATGCTTTTTCTGCGATGGTGATCTTTCCCTTTTGAGTTTCTTCTCTCGTTAGGAAATTTATCTCCCCAAGTTCTCTCGAACCCGAGTCCACCATGATTTTAGTCCCTATCCCAGCCTCTGATCTCGCTCTCACGTCAGAAGGCCTTTAAATTCAACATACACACAGATTCTCTTCATCCATTCCACTCATACAGACTTTTTTGTTGGCATACCTGTCCCATACATTGTTTTGTTTGACAAGTTATTCTTTTCTCACGGTACTTGGGAAACTTGCTCAGAGATCTTGATTCTCATTAAAAGTCTCTACTTAGTTTCTCGTATACTGACCTTATGTAAATGGACCATCTTTCATCCAAATTCATCATCATTGCTTAAGATCCAGCCTTTAGATGACAACATTTTGATAAATGCACACTTGTGTGAGGATCTTCTATTGTGACTAAGCTGACTAGGACCATAACTTTGCAGAAGGGCTCCTCTCATCCCTCAAGCTCTTCATCACTCTGTAGTTTCACCGCGCAGGACTTTTCTTATCGGTGTTGGCACATTCGCCTGACCGACCAGGCACCTTCGCATTCTCAGCATACCAAATTCCCTTTACTCTTGTTGTGTCGGGTTCAATGTTGATTTTAGAAAACTTGTTTCCCTTTAAAAGGAGTTACGTAAAGGATTAGAAGCAAAATTTGTGCTTTCAATTGCAGTACTTTAGTCTCTTGTTCATTTTTCTCGCCACTTGATTGAAGCCTGCCAAGAGAGCTATGGATTTTAGCTAGACACTCTCAGAGCCTCTCTGAACTTTTGTGTTTGAACTGAGTAAATCCATTGCTCTCTTCCTTTGCTTCTTGTCTTTCAAGCTACATTTCAAAGGCAACAGAGCCGTTGTAATAAGTTTCTAAGTTTCATGGTTTCAAGGTTCTCGCTTTCCATTAGTGGTTTTGTAAGTGAACCTTCATGGCGCAGTTCTCAAGGCTGTATCGCTTCGGGTCAGACTGACATCCCACGGCTACTTAGGAAGGGTTTGATTAGTGGCTTTGTCGTTGGTCCCAATGCCTTCGCGGATATGACTCCGCTCTCGATTTCCGCGTTTATTTCGACTGTGGCTCTTGGCTTCCTTAAAAACATCCCCTAACCATTTGCACTTTGTTCCCCTATTTTTGAAGCTTTTTTGCCTCTGCAAATTGGTGCTTCCTTTTTCCTTGTTTTCTTGTCTAATTAGTGTTCAGGATCGTTTCAAGTGGTCCCGATATCTTGCTTCAGCCGGTGTCCCTGTCTTGTTTCGGTCTCGTACGTCTCTCTTCTCCTCTATCTTTAGTTTCAAGTCTTGCTAGGTTCTGTGGCGTGCCCTGCTAGGGTCTCCAAGATTTCCTTTGATTTCCTCTTCTTCCTCTAACCTCACGTACCTACATGGGTCTCTGTCATCTTATTCTCGCGCATAAGGAGTAATCCCCGCCGAGAGGTGTTGGGCTTAGGCCTGATTGACGGGGCATGACGATTTGGTTGTGGTGGTTCACCGGGCTGCCCCAGGGGAGCCTCCTTTTCTGTTGGATAAAGGCAAGGGCAAACTTAACGAAATTCGGTTCCCAGCGGTTTCAGCATTTGAGGCCGCTTATCTCGTAATGATGAGGTCGCAATCCTAACCAGTCGTGAACCTCGTACTGGGTGAGATTCTTGCCGCTCAAGATAGGCCCCCATTTGGGTCCAAGTTTGGTGCCCCGACGTGCTGACCACCTACGTTGTTGAAGTGCCTAAAATGGTGTGCTTTTTTGAGGTGGCGTTCGAGAACGGCCTCCACTTCCCCTTGCGTCCTTTTATAAAAAGGGACCTACAACATTTCAATGTCCGCCTTCTCGCCTTTCCCCAACTTCGTTCTCAAAGGGGTTGTTAGTCGTCTTAGGGACAAAGGCTGGGTGTTCCGCATTGCCCCGCTTCTTAGACTCTTCTGTAAAGAAGGCCGCCAAAGGCTTTCTTTATATTTCCAAGCATTCTAAATATTAAGTCACTATTTCACCTTCCTCTTCTCAGACAAGTTCGAAGGAACTATTTTTGTTAGTGGACGTCATCGGGAGTAAAACTTTTGATCGAGAGAACACCCGTGTGATGCCTTCCTCGCTGTCTGACTACTCCCCGAGAACCTACGTGAGCTTTTATTCAAGGCTTTGGTTTGTTTCTGTCTTCGCCACATGGGATATTCTCAAACGTTGTTGGGTCGTATTGCCTTTAGGTGCTCACCACCTAGTCCCCGAGGGATAAGGAGGTGAAGCTGGTCAGTGAAGTGTGCCTCACGATCTTATTCTGAGCTCATCAGCCGGATATCTCCTCGATTATCCTGCGCAGGGCCCGCTCAACTGCATTTTCTCGGGATCCCTCTCCTCTCCTCGTCATGAAGCCGCCCCATTCCCAAACTTCCTAATCGCCTATTTCGAGCCTCTCATCGCAAAGCCTGCACTGAGGAGAACTTCGGTCCCGCCCGGGAGGTGCTGGCCACAGCAAGAGGAGCGTGAAACAAAACTCCGAGCTCGCTGCAGGTCGCCCTGCTCGGGGCAAGACCCTAAGGGTGGGGGTCTCTCCCTTGTCTCCGTCCGTCGTCGTGGCCGGGAGACTCGCGAGGGCTGGAGGAGCCCCCAGAGGTTCCCTCCCTATCTCTGCCTCGGGAGTCCCACGTCGTTGCACGCCTCCTCCTATAACGCCCCGACGAGGCGACGGAACCGAGATCGCCTAAGGCTATAGGATGAGGACTCTCCGCTTTCTCTCATGCGAGCTCACGCCGGGTCGCTTCCTCCATCCTCGTTGATCCCACCTCATGGTGCCTTGCCCATCGAGGAGGCTCTGGCTCTTCTTCTTCAGGGAACCGCCATACAGCCCAAGTGCTTGTCGACATTTTTCTTTATTGTTTCAATTATGAACACTCGTCTTTTTTTTTTTTTTGGCAGGTGGCTACTTATGCGAAAGGCTTGGCAAGGAGAGTCAGCCTTACCAAGGGCTCCGCCAAGGCGGTGAAGTCTTGCAAGGCTAAGGTTGCTTCCCTGACTTCCGAGAGGGCTAGTACCCAATGGGATGGACCTTGCCTGACGGAGGAGCTCTAAGAAGCTTCTGGATGGACTCCTCATGAGGCAGAGAGGCTTGCCAGTCACGGAGGTGGCGAAGGATAGTCAGCTCAAAGAAGAGGCATAAAAATTCAATGGGCCTTTGGGGTGGCTTGCCTTTCAACGCTTGGGTTTCCCGAGCTCAGACTGGAGTTCAACATCCGCATTTCCGATGAGGAGGCTGAAGGATCTCGTCCGAGGCCGAGGTCGATGCAGCGCCGAGGTAGTTTTCTCAGGCCCTTGATCATGCCCCCGCCTCGGTGATTCTCGTTCCTCTTAGGGGCTAGTCTCTTCCCGTTTCACCGGGGTCGCCTTGACTCCTCCACTTCCAAGCCAGGGCCCAACGCCGCATTTAGGCTCTTTTTTTTTTTGCAAGATCCCAATACTGGGTCGGTTTTGTATTGCTTCATTTCACTATTTGTTGATATACCACGATTCATTGATTAATTCCTTTGCTCCTTTCCCTATTTCGTTGATTTGAATTGCTTGGTTTTCAAGCTGCGAGGTCTTCCTAGAGTAGTTATGTTCACAAATCCAGTTTAGGCTCGAGGCATGTTCCACTGTCGCCTACTCAGCCGTTACGCCCGCAAACTGGGTTACCAGGCTCTGAGCTACATGGCCCGGCTACTTGGCCTTTTCGAGCTGTTATGCTCTCAAGGATCGAGCGATCAGGCTCCTGAGCTACATGGTCTGCATACTTGGCCTTTCAGCTATCACGCCTCGCAACCGAGCCACCGGGCTCCCAGCCGCCACATGGCTCCCGTGGCTACTTGGCCTTTGAGCCTACGCCCGCAACCGAGCTACCGGGCTCCCAGAACTCGAGCCACTCGGGATCCTGAGCTACATTGCTCCGTGGTTACTTGGCCTTTTTGTGTTGTTACGCTATGCAAACTGAGCTACTAGGCTCCTAAGCTACATGGCTTCGTATTACTGTTGTCTTGAGCCGTAAGCCTACAACCAGCTACTGGGCTCCCAGCTACCGCCTTGGGTTACATGGTCTGCGGCTACTGGCCTTTTTGAGCCGCTACGCCTACGAACCGAGCTGCTAGGCTCTGAGCCATGGCTCCATGGCTTCTCGGCCTTTTCGAGTCAAGCGCACCGCGAACTAGCTAATCGGGCTCTGAAATACATGGCTCCGCATACTTACCTCTTTGAAATGTTATGCTCGCGAACTGAGTCATTGGCCTCGAGATACATGGCCCGTGGCTACTTGGCCTTTGGAGATGTTACGCCTACAAACCGAGCTACTAGGCTTCCGAGCCACATGGCTCGTGGCTTCGACCTCGAGCCGTCACGCCTACGAACTAAGCCACAGCCCCGAGCCATACGGCCCGCGGGCTACTGCCTTTGAGTCGTTAAGCTCTACAAACCGAGCCACTCGGGCTCTTGAGCCATGGCCCGTAAGGCTTCATTTTAGCCGTGACGCCCGCGAACCGAGCCATCGGGCCCCAGCCATAGCCCGTGGCTACTCGGGCTTGAAATTGTTACGCCTAGAACCGGAAGCATCGGGGCTCCCTGAGCTACATGGTTCAAGTGGCTACTGGCTTTGAGCTGTTACACCTACAAATTGAGCTACTAGGCTCGAAATATTATGGCTCCATGGCTACTTGGCCTTTGAAATAAGTATGTTTCATAATCGAGCTACTTGTAGCCCTCGAGTCACGTGGCCTGCGGGCTACTGGCCTCAATTTCCTTTCTTGAAAGGCTGTAGCTCACGCGGATTTATGGAGAATCGAACTGACACACCTCGAGCGCCGCTCCTTTATAACAACGACCCTCTTATGACGGGTGCTTAAGTGCTTCCAACCTTCTTCTTTTTAGGCATGGCCGAGTCCGCGCATGACGAAGCCGTGGCTCGGGTCACACATGTGGGAGGTCCGTCTGATCGTGAGCCGACATCCGGTTCATGGTCTACCGCTTCAGTAGGGAGTTTGGTGTTTTTCCTAGTTCCCTCCTTTTGTGGGAATGAGGCTGAACTCCCACTAACTGCGCTATGGAACGTATCGGGTGCTGTGGTTTAAAACTTAGTACCGCTCTCTCCATTTTTTCCTCTTCTTTCTTCTCTTCTTTCCCTTTCTCCTTTTCCTTCTCTTTTTCTTCTCATTTTCCTTCTCCTTTTCCTTTTCCTTCTCGTTCACACTCTCTCTTATTCTCTTTCCCTTTCCCTTTCTTGAGATTTTTTTTTTGGGTTTTTTTCTTGACAGGGTGTAGGACGATTTGAAGAACGATTTTCGCTTAACTGTGATTTTTGAGATGCAAAGGGTGATTTTGTAATTCTCTAGGTGGCCAGAATCCTATAATTAAATAGTTCAAATGTAGTTCCTTTGAATAAAGAATCAATCTGTGGAATTACGCGCTTCTTCCACCTACCCTTCGAGTCAGGTGTTTTCCCGTCATCATTGTAATTTATTGTTTGGTCTACCATAACATCAAATCCACTTAAAATGCAAACAGGAGTGTTATTTGAAACTCTATGTGGATCTCCCATTACGTACTACATTCCCGGTCCTACCGGTAGAATCAAGCTGATGTTCAAAGGTTCCAAGGAGCTGTGGCTTTTCCTACTTCCGTTCGGAGTTCATAGTTGCCAGGTCGATTATATGATATGACAGGGCTCCTCCCACTGAACCCCAGCCTTCCCATGTGAGGGGTCCTTCCTTGTTGGCGTAAGGTTTTTCGTAACTAGTCACCTCGGCTTGTAACTCCCGGCTTGACCTCGTCATCACACTGCTGTCTTCCTGTGATAGTCTTCCATACGCTTTAAGACTTGCTCGCATTTTTCTTCTAGGAGATCCAAGTTTAAGCGAAGAGCCTCGTTGTGTTCGGAGTGTTTTCTTAGTTCAACTTGAGATTTAGTCCACTTACTCTGGTCTACCGTCAAAGGCCGCAGCGAACGGGGTTTCGAAATGCCAACTCAGCGCTGTAGTTCTATATGCCCATAATACCGGGAGGCAATTTCACCCATTTTCCTTAGGTCTTCCATTGCTTTCGTCGCTTTATAGTCCTTATAGTTCTAACACCCCAAAAATACCCTAGAATTTTTATAATAATTTTATTATATATTCTGGGTATGAATTGAGTCAAACTTGGGTTTTTCCGGGTAATTTGATAAATTGATAAATTGAAAATGTAAATTGAAAGAGTGAGCATATGATTGAATTTTATATGCTAAATTGAGAAATGTATTGAACCCGAATAAACCCGCGAAAAAGGAAAAATGTGGAAATTTTGTAAAATGGGACCCATGGGTCAATTGTTATAAAGAATAAATTGTTTAAGTGAAATTGTGATAAATGGAACACAAAGTATAATAGGAGACCCAAAATGGAAAATTGGATTTATTGGGTGGCCAAACAAGGTCTATGAGGAATAAGTAATTAACGCAAGGGAAAATGAGAATTGAGAATATGGTGGAAGGCCAAACATGGCCTTACACTTGCTGCTCTAAAGACCAAAAAGAGGTCTGGGAGCTCATTTTTGGAGCACATCCCGTTTTTGTGAGAGAAGGGGAGGAGAAAGGAGAGAAAAAGCTAGGGTTTGGAAGATATCAAGCTTTGGTTAGGTTTGGTTCCCGTTTCTTCCCCCTAAAAGATCAAGCAACATGGAAAGGGAGATTTGAAGAGGTTCAAGGTAAGAAAAATAAAAACCCTAACCTCATATTTTGATTTGAATTTTAGGGGAAAAAGCCCTAACTTGAGAGAAAAGGTTTTTTATTGATTCTAAACCACTTTTGGAATTGTTTTGAAGTGATTCCATGGTGGATTTTTGACAGGGACGATTGAGAAGATAGGTGGATGAAAATGGGTAAAATACAAAATCTCGAACATTTCGAAAGAGAAAACGAAAGACTCAGACTGCACAGTTTGAGTCACAAGACACATGGTAAAAAAAGAGGCAAGAAGTAATTGCACCCAAGACAGTTGAATCTGCACGGCACACCCCAGTAAAGGAGCAACCCGCACTTGCCGTGTAGTTCCAAAGAGCCCCGCTTTGACATAAGCCACACAAGTTAAGTCCCGTATTTGTATACCGATGTCTAGGGACCTTAAGAAACAATTAATGGGGGTTCAATTAAGTTTAGAGCTAGGTGAAAAAAAATGTATCATACCTCGCCGCCTCGGCGAGTTCGTCTTCAGCCAGACTTAATGTCTTAACCCAAGACTGTTAACAAACATAAAATTGTAATTCACTAAAATTGTTAACAATTGTTTATCCACTAAGAGTGGCGTGAATGTTATTGACTAGGGACGGGTGAAGATCGCCTAACTCAGACCGAGATCGCAGGCTGAAGCTAGATCTCGACGCCTTCTTGTTCTCTCGACTCTATTCTTATTTCAAGTATTTTGCAGATAACCAAGCAACTATGAAATGAGTGCATGAATGAGTATATGAATAAGTACATAGATTGGAGTATATCTTTGAAAAGATAATAAAGTGAATAATGGAATTGAATGTGATATTGGAAACCGAATAAAAAGTGAATGATGATAGCGACTCCGATTCACCAAAACTTAATCCGTCATAATTGTGAACTCAATGTTATATTGATGACCGCCGACGTGGATGCACCAATCGCAGATCCACGGCGTCCAAATTATCCAATGTCCCACTTGGCGGATGCACTAATCGGCATCCGCTATGATGGCGTATGGCATTGAAGAAATGTCCCACTTGGCGGGATGACCAATCGGCATCCGCTGCGACGGGCGTATGGCATTTATCCGATACCACGTGCCCGATGCACCAAACGGCATCCGGCATGATGGGAGACCGAATAAGTGATACCACGTGTCGGGATGCACCAAATGGCATCTGTCATGATGGGAGATAGAATTGTTAAATGTATAAGCACATTACCGAATGATAATAAGGGCGGGATTCATCAAACTAATCATTGTAAATCAGGAATTGAATAGTCAAGGTGAAATAGCCAACATTGACGCAGTGTAATGGGATTTTTATAAATATGCTTAAATCTCATTTAGAATTGATTGGAGAATGAATTGTTGCATTGAAAGCATGATATGATATGGTAAATGATTTGTATATCGAAAGCATGAGGAAATGAATAGTGATGAGTATATGTTGGATATATTGTGCATGGTTTAATGATAAATGCATGCCGAAGTTAAATTGAATATTGGAATGAATCAGATAGGAACTACCTGCCACGAAAATGCTTAGCGTGCGCTTTTAACTATGCGTAGGTATCGGCGTAAGCAAAGAGAAGAAGGCCAAGATCACGCAGCCAGAGTCATGAGAATAATAGTTTACATATAAGTGTAAATCTGCATTTCCAGAAGAACATTCGAACAAGTGAGTTTTGTAAACAAAAGGGTTAAACCCTGAAACTTGATTTTTGTAGTTATCATTTTGAAAGTAAGTATGAATGTCTTTCCTGTAAATGTATTTTGAGTTAATGTTTATGGCTTCACCGAATTGTTAATTTGTAAATGATTATTGCTTCGCTAAAAATGAAACCGCTGCGAATTAAACAAATTAATAAATGTTTTAGATAAGATAGAAACGTCGAGGTAAACCGTATCTGCTCCTGCATCCGCCATTCAGCTGGCCTGATTCGGTCGCGACATTTTTGAAAAAGAAAATTTAATAACACGAAAAATAAAAGAATAAAATCGAAGGCCCCCAAGCCTGCCCGACTCCTCAACAATCGGTCGGCCGGCTCGGGGTCGCAATAGTGACTTCTGGCATCATTGAACCCCGGATGAGCTAGACGAGCAGTAGTTCTGATTCCGAAACACTGCAAATCCCTAAACTAGACTAGTTTAATTGTTTCCTATTATCAGACATGAGGGACCTCGAGGATCCCAAACCTACATATTATAAAACGCCAGACAAAGTTGCGTACCTTCTATTCTGTGATTGTTGCCAAGGGCTCGGCTTCGGACCATTTGGTAAAATAGTCCACGGCCATAATGATAAATTTGCACTAGCCCCTTCCAATGGGTAGAGGTTCCAATATGTCTAGCCCCCATTGTTGGAAAGGCCAGGGGCTTGTGACTGTCGTTAGCGGCTTAGATGGGAGATGAGATATCTTGGCATGCTCTTGACAAGCTTTTCATTTTTAAATCCGCTTCGTCGCCTTTGAGCATTGTGGGCCGCAGTACCCCGCCTTAGTGTTTTTCCCGCTAAGGTCCAGTCTGATGGAGCACATACGCCCTCGTACTTCCCGATATGTAGTCGCGTCCTTCCTTTCTACGCACTTGCAGAATGGGCGCAGAGGTCATCGCAAAGGGTTCCCGATGAACTGATGAACTGCCGACCTCAAGCTCGAGCTTCACTTCCTCTTTGGTCAAGCTGACTGACTTACCATCTACCAAGTAATCCCAGATGGGTCTATCTAGCCTCTGCCTGTATATCACAAGGAGACTCTCCTTTCACGGGGCTATTGAGGGCTCGTAGGTGCCTCGACCGGTGTCGGGCCTCGCCTGTGTCTTCTTGTGAGGTATCACATTCTGCCACGCACACTGAGAATTCGATCTCGGGTACATGTTTGACTTGAACTGTGACACTTCGAAAGTGTACTCGTACCTTTTAGATATAGGATCATCTTCTCACCTCCGGCCTCATAGGAGTCTTCTATCCGTTTTACCACCAGTTGGGAGTCACGGCTCACCTCTAGCTGATCCCTTCCAGTGAAGTGGCGCAGGCTGAGTCCAGCCATGACCGCCATATCAAGCCTCTATCGAGGCCTCAAGCCGAACCTATGGGCTTACTCCGTATCTCATTCCGTACAGAGGTCAGATCGGGCCCCGCACCGCTTCATGCATAGCGTCTTAATAACGATAATTTCAGACGAGGAGGTCGGGTGCTAGTTGGGTAGCCTCTCAGAGGATCGTGGCCGGAGTGAATTCTATGATGAAATCTCAAGATCCGCCTTTTATCGCCAGTCTCTGGCTTACCACGTCAAATTCACTCAACTCTATAGCCCACTTCCATCGCCTTTCTGAGGTTTCCGTTTATGCGCATTCGCTTCATCGATATTCCCATTGGGACTTCGACGGCAGGAGCTTGGAAGTAAGGCCTGAGCTCGGATGTGGTTACCAATGCCAGGATCGCCTTTCCATCTTTCGGGTACCTCTTCTGGCTCCCTTCGCAGCTCCCAATAAAAATGCGACTGTCACGACCCCGCCTCGCTCTCTACCGTATTGCAGACCGGTTGCAAAATCCGAACGCCGTAGAGAGAGGAGGAGCCCCAGTGGTTCACCAGATGCGGGAGATTCGCGTAGGTTTTAGAGCTGCCGTGAACGCCTCCTGGCAATATGCGTCCCACTGGAAGGCCTTTTTCAGAACCTAAAAGAAAGGTCGACATTTGTCGCTGGCCCTAGATACGAAGCGGCTTAGCGCGGCTATTCTCCCATTTAGGCATTGAATGTCTTTAACGTTTGATGGAGGCCATATCAAGCACGACCTTTATCTTATCCGGCTCGCCATTCCCCAGGTTGTTGACTATAAAAACCCAGAACTTCCGTGCCGAGACCTCAAAGCGCATTCGCCGGTTTAGCTTCATTGCAGCTTCTCCGACCCGAACGTCTCGGCTAAATGGGTTATGTGGAGCTCGGCTTTTATCGATTTTACAAGCATGTCGTCTGTATATACCTCCATAAATGTCTTAATTTGTTTCTGGAACATCCTGTTCACCAGCCTTTGATAGGTGGCTCCTGCATTCTTTAGCCCAAAGGGCATTACTCAATAAACAGAGGTCCCCTGCCTGACAAGTGAGGTATTCTCTTTGGTCGCTAGTCCACGATCCAAGTTGTAGCCCGAGAAGGCGTCCATGAAGCTGAGGAGTTCGTGGACGGTCAGAAGGCTTTACCATGAGATCAATCCGAGGTGCGGGAAGCTATCCTTTCGCGTGCCTTGCCGATGTCTCTGTGGAAATCGATGCAAGTCGCCACTCTGTCGCTTGCTTTTGACGAACAACGCTGGCCAACCACCGGTGCGTACTCTACTTTGATTGCCTTGCTCGATGAGCTTACCGACCTCTCATTAATCGCCGTCTTCCTGTGGCAAACCTTCTCTTCGCTACAAAGAAGGATCGACGCTAACTTGCAGATCACCAACTGTCGACCACCCATGTCCGCCTGTGCGAATACCTCCATGCCCGCCAACGGACGAGGGAGCTTCGATGTCTTCTTCTAACTTCGACCCTATGTGACGAGGCGTTCGGGTCGGGTCAACAGCCGTATTACGCTCTATTCGCTCAAGGCACAGGTCAGTGGTTACTCTCGGTCCCGCATGTCGAGTTCATCCATGCAATGTGTTTGTCGACCGTGTTCTGCTTCATTGATGTTGAGTAACACTCCTTGGCTATGCTGGTTTCCTAATTATCTTACCCATTTCAGTAGCTGAAATGATAACCATGTGATAAGCAGAGGAAGGTCCCATGGCACGAGGAGGCCTACCCAGTAACATGTTGTAGGTCGACGGGGCGTCTACTATAAGGAATCTCAACGTTGTTGTAGCCTGGCATGGGGGGTCTCCCAGAGTGAGCATTAATTGTGCCATCCCATGGCGTACTCTTCCGAAAATTGCCAGAAAGTGTGCGTTGATCGGCCCAGCTTCCCTTCCAATGCCCATCTTGTCAAAAGCCATAAGATGATATCGGCCGGAAGCTCGTTGTCGAAGAGGACTTCTATGGATCGCTTATTGGCTACTATAGCTTTCTTATCACAAGTGGTCATCATGGGGTGTTGGCGCCTTCCATGTCGAGGCTCCAAAGGTTATGGTAGTATCCAACCGAGAAGCTTGATACCGCTTGTAATTTCTAGGCTTCCTCGACCGATGCTTTCCAGTGGGCCTCTCGTCTGAGCCGCACTCTCCGCCTCGCAAGAACCCTCTAGAGATTACATGGATTTCTCCTAAAGGCGGAAGTTGATGCCGAATCACTGGTTGACGAGGTGGTCACCGCGGCCGACTCGCCTCGCACCCGTCCGAGGCCACGCGATTCGCCAAGATGTCAACGCTCTGACCGCTATTCAATCTCCTTTTTTAGCTTGATGCAGTCATCTGTTCCGTGTCCATGGTCCTTGTGGAACTCACAATATTTGGTGTTGTCTCTTCTAGTGCGGTCTGACTTCATCTGGGATGGCCACCTCGTGAACCTTGTGTTGCACTTCGTATGACCGCACTGAGGTCGCCGAGGTGTACTACTTAGGAATACCGCTTGCTGCAGCTCAGCTAAGGTGGTCCCGTTTCCCTAATGCTCCTCGCCTTGTCAGACCATCCCCATTTTCTCTTTGCCTCCTCGATCCGTCCCTCGTCCTCACCGTCTCGGCTTCGTTTTTTTTTGTCGCCTCGCTCTTTTCCTTTGAGCAGAAGAGCTTCTTTGCTTGGATAAGAGGCTTCTTCGCCGCTGATACACCGTTTGGCGACCCCACCATGCCGCCCCGAGGCTCCTCATGATGGAGAACATTAGGATCTTTCGACCGCACCCCCAAATTTCTATAATGAAAGCAAGAACTGCAACTTCTCGTCGAGGACATCCACCTTTAGTGACCCGCAGTTAAACCTTGAACGTATGACCTCAAGCTTGAGAGCTCTTTATGGTCAAAGGTGATAACTCGACTTCCGTACGCCCTTGCTCGACAAAGTGGGAGAGACGAATACATGGAGAGTTCTATGAACGATTTAGACTGAGGACGACGAGAGTCTCGCAAATCCAGCCAATGCTAGGCCCTTTAGTGTGATAGCGAAGGCTCTGCATCATACGGGGTCCTGATATCCATATAGTTCCATATGATTTTTGTACGTATTGAGGTGGTCTATGGGGTCTTTTTTCCCGTCGAACGCCCTAACTGAGGTATTCGAATCTCACGGAAGGAAAAGACTCGCCTCGAATGGAGATCCGGCTTGTTATACCTGTATGCCCATGCGACCGAGCTAGGCCTTTTATCGCTACTTTCATGTTGCTGATTTCTTGCTGGATGTCCCTGAACCTTTGCTCCCACAACCTCTCCTTGTTGTGATCCTCTCCGGGGGGTTGGTAAGGATCAAGCTCCCTGGTGTGGCTAGTTTCACCTTTCATCCGCTTCGACCAGGCAGGTGTCGTTTTCTGCACAGGTTTTGGCTTTTCCGGCCTGTCATGCCCTGTAAGGTCGTATTTCTCGGTGATTTGCTCCAACTCTTTAGTGTGTTGTTGGTGACAGGAGCGCCTCCACCTTCGCCCGTGTTTCGTCCGCACCGCCCTAACACGCTCCCGAGGTTCATTGGCCCACGCCTCGCCCGGGCCGGGTCTTGCATCCTTAGAGATCGGGCATCGCTCCCGCCATGTTCCAAGTTGATACCATTAGTTGTCAGAGGTCACTTACTTGTAAAGGAACCGCTGCTCCTGGCCGCATCACGCCATAACTGATGATGTTTTTCAACCTAACTAGGCTGAGTGTGTGCTAGAATTGCCGCTGTCCGTCGACTCAGACAGGCTTGACTCCTTCAGAAACAAGAAACAAAAGGATCGGCGCAGGGCTCAGCTCGCTGTTTTCGATGCCTAAGTCGCCCTTACTTGGGAAGAGAAGATCGATCGCTTAGGGAATGAATTCTTATGTATATTCGCGCATTTCGTAATTTCTATGGGTGGCTTCAGTATTTATACGGATGATCGCGACAACTTTCCTAATCGATTATGATACCTAATAGTATGTTTCCTAGTCGATGATGACACCACAGCATGTTTCCTTGTTTGGAGGATGATACAATATTTCATCCGTGAGATTTTTCTTTCCTTACTCCGAGTCGAGATTAATATGGATAATCGGTGCGATAATCGGGAAAATATCTTACTTCCGATTGCGGAGATTGGCGTTTTCCCAATACATTCCTCGTCGCCAAATTTTAAAGTAGCTTAATTTGAGCCCGTTGGCTTGCCTGGTGGAGACACATTAAGGGCCCATTGCCACCCGGCCCACTTAATCCTCGACGCCGGGTTTTCAGATTCGGGCCTGTAGCCCATTATTTCAAATCCCATCATTTATCAACACACGTTTGATCACCTGATGCAAGCAGGTATCACACTGATCACACGCTAATAAAAAGGAACAACATGTTCCATCCAAAGACCTCAAATTTCAATTCCAGAGAACAAAGTAAAACAAAGCTTTTTTTTTTTTTTTTTTCGATAAATTGTCCAAATGATAACAAGTTCTAAACATCTATTTATACCATAGGCATAATAGGAAATAAAATAATATCCCAAAATAATAATAAGAAATAAAATAATACTCCCAAAACAATAATAGTGAAATAGAAATAATATCCCAAACAATAATAATAGAAATAAAAATAAAACTCCAAAACAATAATGGGAAATAAAATACTTATCCAAAATAAAGATAATATCTCTAAACAACCAAAAATAATGATTTAATGATTAATTATCATTATACCTACTTATGAAGAACTTGTCCTCGGGTTACTTTCTAGATATCTAAGATTCATATGTGACTGGAACAAGGTAAGATCAACAACATGGAAGGTCTTCGAAATTCCCATCCAACTTGGCAAGTCAATTCTTCTTAACAATCTAGTATGGTCTATACTTTCTTTGTTGAAGCTTGCTATGACCATCTTACATTCGAACCTTGCTAATGAAAATCATCACCTCATCACCAACATCAAACGACTTAAATTGTCTATGCTTGCTTGCCTCATTCGCACTTCTTGCACAAATTCTCTCTGACTTGTTCGACATCCTCGTGACCTTCAACTTGCTTTGGCTAAATCACCAGCTACATTAAGACAAGGACCTCGAAGCTTCACCAAATCTAAAAGCATGATTAAGACACCTCCATGTATACAACGGAAAATTGTGGATCTACCTATCGTGACTATTAATGACTGTTATAAACAAACCTTCTGTGTTATGGCAATCCCATTGCGCTCAGCCTATCCATGCAAATCCTCTTAATAATATTACCCAAAGTCCTATTAACAACCTTTGTCTGCCCATCTGTCTAACGATGTGTTGTACTACTAAAGTTCAATGATGAGTCAAATAGCCTCCAAAAGTGACTAATCGGATGTAATGATATTTGGCACTCCATGCAACCTCACAACCTCCCTAAAGAATAGTTTGGTTGTAGAAGATGCATTTGTAGTCTTCTTACATGGTAAGAAATACGCCATCTTAGAAAACCTATCAGCCATAACAAACACAGAATCCAAACCTCGTTGAGTTTGTGGCAAACCCAACACGAAGTCCATAAAAAGATCCTCACATATAGCATCAGGAACGAGTAATGGCATGTATAACCCCATGTTTTGAGTATGACCCTTTGCCTTTTGACATATATAGCACCTCTACACAATAGTAGTCACATCCCTTCTCAATCTAGGCCAATAGTACCTATCCTTCATGAATTCAACGGTTTTATCTCTTCCAAGATGACCCGCTAAACCACCACCATGCAAGTCTCTAATGACCTTCTCACGAAGAGAAGTGCGAGGAAGACAAAGCTGCCCACTCTTCATGAGAAACCCATCATGTATATAAAAATCATCACAAGGTTGTTTAAGCAACACTAGCCCAACATTTTTGGTCATCATCGTCAATACACTCCGCCTAATGTCTCAAAACCTACTATCTCCAAACTCAAGGTTCTCATTAAAGCCACTCATCTGCTTAATGCATCCGCTACCCTATTTTGTAGTCCTGATTTATGGACAAGCTTATAAGGGAATTTCTCTATGTAAGCTGGCCATCAGCATGCATATCACTTCTAATTTGCTTTTGTGTGGTTAAGTACTTCAAAGCCTGATGATTAGTATAGATAACGAAATCCTTGGCTATGAGATAATGCTCCCAAGTTTTCAAAGCCCTCACAACAACATAAAATTATTTGCCATAGGTAGCCAATTTAATTCTTGCTTCTCACAATTTCTCACTAAAGAAATCTATCAACCTCTTCTCTTTTGAGAAAACAACCCCTATACCCACTTCACTAGCATCATACTTTGTAAAACCCGGGAAAAATTCAATTTTGTTCAACAGGGGTAAAATAGTAAATTCGGTTGAAAACCGGAAATTTTCTAAATTTTGGATGACGAAACGGACTTCATCGTTGAATTTGTCTCACAAAATCTATTTAGCCCATAGAATTTCATTGGATTCCGAGACAGTTGGAATTTCACGTTTTTCGAAACATCGGGTGTCGGGTGACACATGGCATGGTCATGTAGATGCCACATGGCACCCTAGGGGAGTGACACATGGCATGATAGCCATGTGGTGTAGCAAACTTGGATTAATGGCTCACATTGAGCCAAGTGTCAAGTGTAGGATAAAGAAAGAAAGAAAAATAAAGAAAATAAAGAAAAATGAAGAGAATGACATGTGTCAAGGAGGGAAAGTGGGGAGAAAGTTTCCCCACTTGACCAATTCGTTTGATGAGGATCAAATAGAAAAACCAAAAGAGAAAAAGAAATGGAAGAGAAAATGAAAGCAAGGAAAATAAAATAAGAAAAAAATGAAAAGGAAATGATGAGAGGAGCCACAAAAAAAAAAAAAAAAAGAGTTCGGGTGGATAAGAAGAAAAGGAAGAAAGGGAAAAAAAAAAAGGAGGAAGGGTGAGAGAACGAGCGGAAGAGAGAGAGAGAGATAGAGAAAGGTGAAAAGGGGTTTACGCTTCTCTCTAAGATTTACTTCAAACTGGTCATTTGGGTTGTCTGAGCGAAAGCAAGAAGCTGATCCACGCAACGAGGGCTACGCGTGGGTACCAAAATCTTAGAGTTTCGTCAAGCTCCATGAGGTAGGGAATTTTCCTACTTGGAATATTTTTGGTCTGAAAGCCATGTAATGGTATAGGTTGTCTTCGGGGCCATGATAGGCCGTGTGATTTGGTTTCAAGATTTTGGGACTGAATATTGGAAATTTTTTGGACTGGTTTCGGGTAATCCTGGACTGTGTGGGGATTGGTTTTGATCCTGACCAAGGTCTCCTGGTTTAATAGATGTTTTGATGTCAGCAGTGATTCGCGTCAATGGAAAAAAAAAATGGTTTATGGCTATGAAGTAACTTCTAGGTGGCCCTATTTTATATGAGTCCTAGATTTGGGCCATTTTGCAAATATTGTTGGAAAATAAATAACATGTTGTTGTAAAATCATGTTAATATGTACTTTCGACGTATTAACATGGAAATTGTGATGAATGAGAATTATATGTAGAAATATAATTATCTAGAATTTATAAATGCCGATGTAGTTTTATTGTGCATAGCATGACATAGCATGAAATGACACGATTGCATTTCATGCGCACTATCATATTAAGGCCGAAGTTGGGTGTGGGTGCATGGTACCGTTATTCACCATTTTAGACGTGGGTGAGTTTCTAAAATGACAACGCCCAAAATCGAGACTCACGGTTGTATAAAACAATAATAAATATAAATCACGCAGTTCGGGTGTAGCAAGACAGGTGAGATTCTCCTTCCCTCTCTGTAAGAAAGGCCTAAATTTATATGCGGTTAGACATGATCATTTCCAGGTGAAAGCCCGTGAAATGCCTGGCGTGCGACAATCCTCGCGGTGTGACCCGAAAAGACGTGGTCTATAAATAACACTTGAGATTTCTCTCTCTATGCACCAAGTGAATATTGAGGTTGTCCAATAGTTTAGTCATTATAAAACACTGAAGGACTGGTTTTCACACTTGGCGTTATAGGTGCGAGGAGTCTATTGGACTCGTTGTGGGTCCGGAAGCCGCCTCTATCATGATACAAAATGGCTCATATAGGATTGCATTATTTATATGGAATATGATTGGATGTTTTATGTACGCCATTGCATGTGCATTTTAGGTGGGGAGTGTTGACCGGACCAAAACACATGTACAAATTTATAACACTATTGCCAAAAACTACAGCCTAATCCGCAACTATAAACCATTAATCGACCAAACACATGTACAAATCTCTATAACACTATCGCCAAAAGACTATCGTTTCCACTTGCAACTACTTAGCAAACTTACTGACTTTCATTATATAAACCACAAATCTCCTAGAGTGTATCATTTTCACTCTGCTTGGCCCCAATATCCCGCAAGTGCACGTGTCGACAAGTACAAAATGGATATAAGTCCGGGAGCATCGATCCCACAGATCTCAAGAATTCTAGATCAACTACCCCACTACTCAAGCTCTATACTATTCGGGACTATAACATGATTGTGATCCAGCCTAATAGCTGGAAGATACAAGTATTAGAAAAAACAGAACACCAAAATAAACTGAATCTAAAGAATAAAGAATAATGAATAGTGAGGAAAATAAATGGAAATCAGAATAGTTATCTTTTATATGACACATCAAGATCATCAAGTATCGTGAAGCATCAATTCATAGTTAACACCGATAAAATTGCTCACAGATTTGTTTTAAAATCTGTCCATATTAGCGCACAAATTTGATCTCCAATTACGCTCATGATTCAATTTTCCCGATTCTTCAATGTGAATTAGATGACTACTTTCTACTGTGACTGATCCGCATTTTTCTTTTGCAATACTTCATACCCATTTTATGGATTGTAAACCTTAGCTCCTGCTACTTCCGGTCAAGCAAGGACATACAACTTCCTCGGTTATTTTCCTCTAAATTAGAATAGACTCACCCTCTCCTTGACAGATCTCGCCTAACACGGGATTGGCTTCACTATTCGAATTTGAGTAGAACTTTCCGCTTGTTTAAATTGATAACTCATTCAACTCATTCTTGATTTCAAGTGAGTAAGAGTGATTTATCTAAGTAAACTTATTAGCTCATTAGATCTCAATAGCAGTTAATATACCTTTCAAAGAAATGTTCATAACTTCAGAATGCCTTCGTGTCACTCAGAGGACCTCCTTGAAATCGTATAATGAAACAAATCTAAACGGTACAAGAAACTGATATTCAGATCAAAAACATTAAACCCATAAACTGTAAGTAAATTTGTAAACTGAAATTACAAGTCAGCCGGAAACAACTGGCAGGAAGATTAATTCACTCAGCATTCAATTTAATGGAAGCCGATTTCAATTACCACTACACACTACAAAGATTCTCCGATCATAAGAAACATCTTCAATTTGAACCTGAAAGTCGACCTTAAATTTGTCCAACTTCAAACATCTGTAGTAATTTGAAAAGAATGACCAGATTCACTCGTTTCAAAACGATAACATCCGTATCCAAATAAAATAAAATAAAGAAAGATGAAAAAATCTAATCTATAACGACGAAATGTAAAAAAAGAAAATAAAAAGAAAAGAAAAAAAAAAAAATGAAAGCCTTCTGGCCACCCAGATCTTCGTCATTCGCCATCGCCCTCCGGGCCCATTTTCTTCTTCAGTAGTCACATTTATAGGGTTTCGCCTGGGTCTTAATTCCAATGTATCTTTGTGGATTTCTGCCGACCGCCCATGTTAATGCTCGTGTCGCGACCTCAAATCCTCACGCGACATTGTTGCCGGCACTTGCTGCGCATTTATCAAGTCATGACATTCCTTTGCTCGATAAATCTTATGTCACACTTCAATCTTGTCGCAACATCAACTTAAGTCTTCGCAGCCTTGAATCGTTTCATTCCCCGATGTCGACATCATCTCTTTGTCGCGACATCGCCATGTCTTTGCGCCTAATCGATGGTTCCCGATGTCGCGGATCAATCTCTCGTCGCTACATCAACTCAAGGAACTCCTAACTTTGAACCGGTGTCTTCTTATGTCGCGACATCAATTTTTGTCGCTGGCTATCACTTCTTTATGCTTCGCAGTTTGAATCAAAGCCATTCTCGATGTCACATCAACTCCTCGCCGCGACACGCCTCATGCCCGCGTTTTCAACTGATGTCTTCTCATGTCGCGACATCACCCTCGTCGCTGACATCACTTTATGCCTTCGCAGTTTGAATCGCTTGCTTTCGATGTCGCGGTCAATCCCATGTCGCGACACGCCATGTCTTTGCAGCTTTTCAATCGATGGTTCCCGAATGTCGCGATATCAATCTCTTGTCGCGACATCAACTTATGAACCGCACCTTCAACTTGTTAACGCCTATGTCTCTCGAGGCTTCAACCGGTTGTTGTCGCGGACAATGTCAATATCAACTTAAGTCAATAGCTTTCATCTTTCAAACTCCGTCATACCTTTCGAGGCGCTTCGTTGGGCGACCTCCATCCCTTGTCGCGACATCAACCTTTGTCGCGACATTATCACGATGTTGTCGCGCGACATCATTCCCAAGTCTCCCGGTTAACCTCACCGCCTAACCAGGATCCCCGCCGCGACCTGCATCAAATTTCCTTCAATTTTCCTACGTCGCGACCCGCATAACCGGACCGTAAGCCCAAACCGCAACATTAGTTAACCGCTTGTTTACTTCGTCGCCATTTTCCTCGCATTTTTACTCCACCAATTAGTCGATTTTTCATCGCTTTTCTTCTTTCACACTTCGGCTAATAACAAATTGGTGAGTTTCTTCATATTTCAGATATTACTATTCCTTTTCCGATGAAATCAAAATGTAAAATGGATTAAAATAGATGATTTGCTTCATCGTGAGCAAACCCTTGCAGGGAAAATTTTCTACTAGGCATTGCTCACCCCATCGTGGGGAAATATTTTCAGGTACTGGAGGTACATTGGGAGAATATACTGATTCAAGAACTCAATTATTAAAAAGGCCGGAGTGGGGCCTATTTATGTGTTTTGTAATATTCTAGATTGAATATCCAGTTCTGGTTATGTAAATAATAAGTTTTGTAATAAAACTTAGTTTCGAACTAGTACAATGTAGTGTTAATAATTTCTCATAATTTTTATCACAAGACGTGGGTTTTATAGAGGCAAGGGATATCGAGGAAATGCATGGAAGAAAATTGGCTGTGCAAAGAAATAAAATAAAATTTCTAAATCTCACCCCCAGAATTGTGGCTACACACTCGCCTCAAATAACTTCTCAAAATTTGCACTTCCAGAAAGGTGTTATGCCCAACTCTTTAATCAAAGCAAAACTACTCTTCTTACTCTTCGCCCCAACGAACCCACCTCTTCAAACACTCAAGACAAATAAATTTGCTACTGAAATTATTAATGAACCTCCTATATATAAAAGGTTGCTAACCCATGGAAGTTCCTTACATCACTAACTTTCTTTGGGGTAGGTCATTCCCTAATAGACTTCACTTTTTCCTCATCTACTTTTATTCCCTCACTACTCACAACATAACCAAGAAATAGCAAACTATTTGTCATATAAACACATTTTTTTCAAATTTGCATATGATTTATTTTCCCTCAACACCTTAAACACATCCCTAAGGTGTCCAATTTCTATGAATCAAAATATCATCAAAATAAACAACTACAAATTTGCCTAAGAAAGGTTGTAGTACCTGATTCATAATCCGCATAAAAGTACTAGGAGCATTGGTTAACCCAAAAGGCGTGACTAACCATTCCTACATCCCATCCCTTGTCTTAAATGTTGTCTTCCACTCATCACCTAAATAGATTCTGATATGATGATAGTCACTCCTAAAGTCAATCTTGCTAAACACAACTACTCCACTTAACTAATCAAGCATATCATTCAACCTTGAAATAGAAAATCTATATCTAATGGTAATTTTGTTGATAGCCCTACTGCCAACACACTTCCAACAACTCCTATCTTTCTTAGGCGTCAACAAAGCTAGAACCGCACATGGGCTCATACTAGCCTTAATATGCCCCTTACTTAGTAACTCTTTTGCCTTCTCCCTTAATATTTCATTTTCCTTGGGACTCATCCTATAATGAAGCAAATTAGGAAGAGAAGCACTTGGAATCAAATCTATATGGTATTGTATGTTAGCATAGGAGGTAACCATGCAGGTAAATCTTTAGGAATCATAGTATCAAACTCCTCTAACAAAGTCTGCACATCCAGTATAATTGGAGCCCTAACTAGATCTCTATTTTCTACCTCTTCCTTCACAACCATAAATTGCATTCCTCGGGTCTCCTTACATTTGCCCATGAGTCAATATGGGCCATGCACAATAGTTAGAAAGTTCCTTCACTCCGCTTGTAAGGCCTTAGGTTGGTTCTTCCTAATCACTACAAGAAAAAAGATATTTAGCAACAAAATATTAACATGGGAAAAACAATTTGTCACAAAATATATCTATTAGCAACAAAATTTAAGAATTGTCTCAGTATTTATTCAATGGAATGGATAGTTTTAAAGACAAAAATATAAATTTTATTGCAAAACATTACAATAAGTAAATAATTTTTTTATAAAATAATTTGAGATAATATTCTATATGTAGAGATGAAATATACTTTTTTATTTTTTGTTACTAAATTTTTTTCTTTTTATCATTTCATGCTAAATATTAAATAAAACAAATAAAATTTATTTTTATAACATATGTTAATTTAAATTGAATATTTTATTTGATATCCATACTACTTACAAAAGTTTGAGCTATTTTTACAAACTTACTTGATATTCATACTACTTTTTTCATTTATCATTTGATGCTAAATTTAAATAAAAAATAAGTGCATTTAATTTATTATTTCAAAAAATTTTAAATAGTCTTAAATCATAATTAAAAATATAAATATCATTTTTATTTAGATAAATTATTTTTAAAAAAATATATATATTTTTAATAGTTAAAAAACATCCCAATAACCTTGTTAAATTTATATTTATCTAAATTTGATTATTTTATTATTTTAAAAGTCCTAAATCATATTAAAAATCCATAATTTTTATCTAATATATTTATTTTTATTTTCATTAAATAAATAAATTATATACATAGCATTTAGGGAAAAAAGAATACTCTAGTCTTATCTATCCTCCTCTTGCCTCTCAGTGACATACAGAGAGAGACCCAAAGGTTAAAACCCTCGCCCACCCTTGGTTTCGTTCTCCCTCTTCTCATTCCTTTGGATAAACAAAGACCCAAACCCCTTGCTAGTGCTCTCTGTCTCCCTCATTCCGACAACTTTCTTTGTGAGACATTCAAAAGATCCAAACCCATCTCTCTTCCCTCTCCTTACAATAGAAAATCTTTTTTTTTTCCAACCTTTTCAATCCCCCCTCTCTTTCTCTCTGCAATAAAATATCCCTTTCAGCGGTCGATTCTTTGGCAAGGTAAGCTTAATGCCGAGTTACCAAATTTTCAGTGCCTCCGCTGATAGGTCCCAGTCAGAGCTTAAAATAAAAAATAATATGATGCTCTCTTCGGGTGAGAAGAAACCACAACTTTGGAATTCTTTTTCTCTATCCTTCCATTCCATTAACTTCAAAAGGATTTAACACAAAAATTAACAAGGCAAATCACTAACCTAAAAAAATAGGCCACTTAACAACAAAGCCACTAACATATCAACTAACCTAAAAAATAGGACACTAAGTTAATTGACTTATGAAAAACAAAAATTATTCAAAATAAAAATATGACTAATAAATTAACAGCCCTAATAAATAGGAATCTAAGAGTTGATTATTTAAAAATTGGAAAATAAAACTAAGGCTACGTGAGTCCCTTTTTTATTGGCTTATCATCACCCTCCTCCTAGACATGAATCTTGCCCTCAAAATTCAAGTGAGGGAAATGCTTCTGTAGGATGACCACCTCATCCCATGTTGACTCCTCCTTCATTATTCATGCTATGATCCATATCCTCTCCCTTAATCTCAAGAAGTAATAGTTGTAGTGCTTTACACTTGTGGTCAGCTAGAAAAAATTTCATTGCAATTGAAACATAGTCTGGCTGTCTTTCACATTTCATCCTAGAGAGTTTCACTGGGTGAGTTGTTAACCCTGGACCAAAGTACTTGGGTTGACTTATAAGTACTCAGGATCTTCTTTGTCGTTGTAGTTGCTCAACTTTCATCCATGCTAAACTAGTGGCATCTTTCAATGCCTTAGATCAAAACATTCGAACTGCTTCCGCTATTTCATGCTTGAGTCCTCCCATGAAAATCCCAACAAGAGCTTGTTGAGACCAACCTTGAACCTGGTTCTCGAGCCTCTCAAATTCTTTTTTATAATCTCATAAAGAACCGACTTGTTGAAGTTTGAACAATGCCTCATCAAAGTCGACTCCTTCAGGAGGTCTAAACCTTGCCCATAGCTCATCTTCAAACGTTCCCCACGTAATATTTCTACCTTCTTCTCAGTAAGCCTTCCTTAACCACTGCCACCATTGGTTGGCCTCCCTCTCAAGATGATAGGCCACCATTGGCTATGTACACCAAACCTCGGGGGTCCCATCACCAACCATCAACTCATGAAATACTACCAGGTCATTACAAGACCTAAGCCTTGATACCAAATAGGTACCAATTACTTATGGATATCAAGTTTCTAGGCACCACCTCAGTATGTCCCTTTTTACCGAGATCCATTCATCCATATTTAAGTTGAAAATATGCAAATATTACACTTAAAACAGTCCGTAAGAGTTCGATCACGACTCTCTTACCATTACTACATAATTCGAATTATATTGACGTTAGTCTAAAGAATTTAATTCATAATTTTACACAAACTATTAAACTAGTTTGTCTGGCACAGATTGTCCAGTGTCAACGTCCTTCACAATCACATCCAATCACTTCCCATTAAAACAGTACTTCTCAGATAGTCACCTCCACAGTGGTACTCACCTAAAACATAAACACCCCACTCAATATTTGTTATCATTATTCACTTATAAATAATTTCAAAACAAATAATCTATTATAAACCAAAACTCTTTGAAGATGTTCGGTCTGACATTTTATATTCAAACCATACATCTATGGGTAGCAAATCTTTGCGTCGCCACCACAGATTTGCAAACCTAGGCACTTTTACGGCCTTTCACTACTGGGGACTATGTCTGACCATAATTGGTGGGTCTTTCACTCGAGGCAGGATCTAGCCCCGCTTGCTAATACCCGACACATATTTTCTTTACCACTTTATTCAACTGTAAAACTCTGTTGGATGTTGTCCCATTTAACTGAGCCCACCCAATCAAACACCAAACGAAGTGTCAATTCATTAACCATGCACTCACACCCATTTAATGTGATGTCCCTGTGTATATGTGCAATGCAATATGTCATTGCATGTTATATCATGCCACATGTATAATGAATGTTACATGGATAACACAATCCACACCACTTACCGGTTGCCATGGACAATCACATCACCTGCATATGACTTCCATACATCATTTCATTCATGTCAATATATGATACAAGCATACGTCAACATTCACATGCAACATGTCATTCTATGTTCAAGCAATGACGCACACACAATCAAGCTATGTAATTGCTTATCGCACATACCAATCATCACATGTCACTGATCGAGTACCTACATTAAGTATCCAAACAGGTCACTACATTATCAAGTAGTGACACACTCATAATCAAGCCATGTCATGGCCATTTGCATATCTAAACTCATCACATGTCAATACATTAGAACACACATATTGACATCCAAACATGTCACTCTTAGTCAAGCAATGACACTCTCAATCAAGTCACACATTGGCCCCTGAAGCAAGCCACAACCAATCACAAACCGAGCCACGAAACCGACCCCAAACAAGTAATAACATACCACTATTTCAAGTCACAGGCTCGCCTAGGCGTAGCCTTCCTTCGCTTAGGTGTAGAATTCTTCGCCTAGGTGGACTAGAAAGTCCACATTCACTGTCCTCGAGGTTGCCTAGGCATGTATGCCCATGCCTAAGCGGACCCCTTTGCTTAGGCGAGCCTTCCCTTCGCCTAAGCGAAGATCCACTATTCCGTGGGAAGACTCACACCTTCACCTAGGTGAACTGAGGTTCGCCTAGGTGAAGAAACATCGAGCAAAACCCAAAAACCCAAAAACCCAATTTTTCTTCGCCAAACAGGCCCTTAAACGAAAAACCTTATGTTCTTGGCCCAAAGATGGAAAGTAAGCCAAGGTAAGAAGAATCTCTTACCTCTAGCAGAGTAGATAAACGAGTAGGAAGCATCCTAAACTCGACAACTTCGATTTTCTAAAATCTCCTTTCTTGGATCTTCGGCAAAATCCTTCTTTCTAGGTACCCACATGTACCCCTCGTCGATGCGATAAACTTTCGTTCTTGGCCCGACGAAAACCGACCAACGAAACTCCGTAGATCTTTGGAGGAAGCTCTTGGCTCTCCTCTTTCTCTCTTCTCTTCTCTTCTCTCATGCATATATAGCATAAATGAGCCCTCCGTCTACCCTTAGTCTCTTTTGTCCTAACTTAAGTTTAAGTTAGATATGTGGCCCACGTCGTGCCACATGTCCACTCTCATTCGGATCCGATTTTGGCCCGAAGCGATTTATTTCATCTCAGTTCAAGTTCAAATCATATCCCATGAACTTAACTCAAATCATTTTCCAACTTACGAGATTTTCGTAAACAATCTCGTCCATGAGAGTCATTAGACACCCATCACCTTGAAAAACGTGAAAATCCGACAGTCTTGGACGTCTAGGTAACTAGATTTCGCGAGACAAATCTAACAGAGATGTATGTTTCGTCATCTGAGATCTAGAAAATTTCTAGGTTTTCAACCTGTACTATTCCAACAATTTACTGTTTTGCCATTTTTCAGAAAAATTCGATTTTTCTTGGGTTTTATAGGCTACCTCTTATATCTCCCATTTCATTTCTTAGCTCATCAACCCTAAACTCCAAGGAATAGATCCTTTCATGATTAGTAGCCATTTCTTCTAGCTCTTATACCAATGATAGGTCCTAGTTAAAGCTTAAAATAAAAAAATAATATGATGCTCACTTCAGGTGATAACAAACCACAACTTGGAGTTTTTCTCCAGTTCTTCCATTAACTTCCAAAAGGATTTTAAATAATAAATAAATTAACAGACTAAATCATAACCTAAAATAGGTCACTTTAACAAATAAGCCACTAACATATCAACTAACCTAAAAAATAGGATACTGAGTTAATTGATGTCTAACAAGCTAAAATTATTCAAAATAAAACTAAAAATATGACTAATAAATTAACAACTCTAATAAATAGGAATCTAAGAATTGATTATTTAAAAATTGGAAAATAAAAACTGAGGCTATGTGAGTCCCTTTGTTTTGGCTTATCATCCCGCTCTGTCTTCTTTGATGTTCCGATTCCCCCTAAACTTTGTGCGTCAGTTCAACACTAAGGCTCGGAAGAACTGCGGCAACATTGGTGTCGCGCAGGTCGTCGCGGCTTCATGGTCAGTTGATTCTAGCCACTGCCTCTATTTCTAGCCGCAGCAGATGGAGGTTCCGTGTTTAGATTAGTACAGTGGTACAGTATGAGGACTTGGCCAATGAGAAGGCCTCATTTTTAGTTTTGATGGGGACGGTCTCTATTCATGTTGGTATATATATTTCTTTCCATCATTTTTATTTCTTGTGTTTTGAGGATTTCCTTTCCTTTTTATTTTGAATCCGTGTAAAAATTCTTGGTTTTTGTTTCGTAGATAGATTTGTTTTGGTTTTATTGTTTGCAGTGTACAATTTGATGATTAACCATTTATATAGACATTTGAGATGATATAGCCTGCCTTAATGGGATTTTCTAGGCAGAGAATTACCCAAACCAATGGACACCTCTCCATATAATTCCTTGGCATACCCCTTTTTGGGGGTTTTTAGAGATCTAGTTTAAAAAAATTAAAAAATCCTTCAAATACAATAGGTTTAAAAATATTCCTAAATCTAATATAGTTTGTGCCACCTGGAAAGTGTCTCTTGAAGAGACACTTTCTAAAATTATGAAATTTTTGAAAAGTGTATCTTCAAGAGACTTTCTAAAATTATGAAAATTTTGAATTTGCAACTTAGTTATTTTCTGAAAAGACACATTTGCACTATTTCTCGTTTTAAAGTGTTTCTGAAATTATGAAAAATTGAATTTACACTCCACAAAGATCTTCAGTTACATTTTTGCTCTATTTTGTCAGAAGCGCCTTTTCGGTTAATAATTTCATAATTTTGAAAATTTTCAATTTACACTAAAAGTGTCTTTTGAAGAGACACATTTGCACTATTTCATTGAAAGTGTCTTTTGTAGAGACACTTTCATAATCTTGAAAATTTTCATTTTACATTGAAAGTGTCTTTTGAAGAGAAATTTTTGCATCACTGTTAAAAGTGTCTTTGTTATATCATAATTTTGAAAATTTTCACTTCTTACACTTAAAGTGTCTCAAAGAGCACACCTTCATAATTTTGAAAATTTTCAATTTACACTAAAAGTGCCCACGTAGAGTAGATCTCACACTATTTCGTTGAAAGTGTCTTCATAATTTTGAAAATTGTCAATTTACACATAAAGTGTCTTTTGAAGAGACACCTTCATAATTTTGGAAATTTTCAATTTACACTGAAAGTGTTTTTTGAAGGGACACCTTTGCACTATTTCGTTGAAAGTGTCTTTTGAAGAGACACTTTCATAATTTTGAAATTTTTGAATTTACATTGAAAGTGTCTTTTGAAGAGACACATTTGCACTATTTCATAAATAACAATTATTCTAAAAGTGTTGCTTCAAGAGACACCTTTAGACCATTCTATAAGACAACTTTTATATTGAACACTTCATCTCTAATACAAATCATAAATTTATCACCTGTATACATCAAGATCAACATTTAATTCAATATCAATCAAACCAAATTAACCAAGTCAACACCTTTCAATAGACTATATAACAAACATCCAAAGTACCAATAATATCCAAAACATGAATTATAAGTAGAAGTATCCAAAATACACATTACATGTACCAACATAAAAACTAACAATGTCGTAAAATACAAGTCAAATGCAGTAACATCCTCAATGAGTACCACACTAAGGAGCCTTCTCAGATTGACGCCCATGATCCAAACCATTGGTTCTATGACTAGAGTGCAACTTCATGTCTCAATGACCATGTCTCCTCCCACATCTCCTATCACGTCCTCGCCATGATCATCATCTTGTCTCTCTTGATCAACATTGATTGTAGGAACGAACTCCTCATCATTGGACATAACCTCCAATGGTTGCGGTGATGATGCAACAAGTGGTACTATAAGTGGTGTGGATGGAACCTCCACAAGTGTAATATGAGAGTCTTCCATAGGTAGTGGGCTAATGTCGCCTAATTTGCACCTGCGATCGTGACGAGACTAGTCCTCATCCTCGAGCCCTTCCTTGGTTCACTGTGGGCCTGATTGAGGTTCAGATGGTGCCCTAATATCAATTGATAGTAAGGAAACAACTAGAGTATGTCTAGTCCCTCCCATGTGACCGGGGCCCTCCGGGTCCCACGCCGTGACAAAGGCTGGAGTTATGCAACCACACCAATACCATATGGAGCATAAGTATCCATCTCACGATAGCCTCCAATACAAAGAGTACATATCCGTAGATACGCATATCCTTTCAATGCATTATCATGTAGCTTCTTATAAAGACTAGTCCGCAAACCACATAAAATATGAATTTAGATGTTAAAAACATAATATAATATAATAAAATGTATAAGACATGAAAATTACCAATAAATATGGAAGGACCCAAAGACAAGTAAGAAATCGAATAATCGAGCGCATACTGCACTACGTATGGATCATGATACCCCAATGGACCAAATGTCATCTGATCCCTAGCAATATGATCGTGCCTAAAGGCCTATCGTCGAATGTACTCTCCATGTCTTTTAGTCTAATCAACATCATGCCTACCTCTCAAATCACATTTATGTAAGTTTGAATCATTGTCACATGGTTGAGGAATCCCATACCGAAACCCAAATTATCGCATAACACGATCAGGTCTATGCCATTCCACAATGTGGAAACATATCAATGGTGATATAGTGCACCAAAGATCTTTCCCAACTAAACAATAACTAGAAGTCCACCACTCACATCATCATCATTAAGGTCGCTACATAATTCGTTGTTAAATAAAAAAATTGTTATTTGTAATCGTTGTTTGGAAATTATTGAAAGCAAATAGTTAAAGTAAATAAGTCAGGTGCTTTATCACATGATCCGCTTAAGCTCGATCAAGTCGTACCTATATCAAGGATAAAACATGCATAGATGACGAGGTAACTGACATCATCTTTCTCGTCTGTAAAAATAACATTGAATGAACCTATGTAATTTTGAATTGGATCATAAAAAAGACATAAAAGATGAATTTTAATTGGATCATAATAGTAACATTAATGGTAATTTTTCATATCTACCGAATGGTCAGTGGAGCTGCAGGTAATTGATCATCATGTGGAGTTATATGCAAATAATTAGGTGCAATGTTTGGAAACCTATTCCATATCCATATCCAATGCCCAGATATCATGAGTAATAATATGAGAAGCGCACATAACTCGTCGATAAAGCCACTCTAAACATGCACTACCCCAACTGTAAGACCTGAAAAAATTCCAATTTTGGAAAGTATAAAATCATATCTTCAGAAAATCCGAAATTTTCTGCATCCGGGATGATGAACGGATTTCATCGTTGGAATCGTCTCACAAATCTAGCTACCACGTCCACGTCGACCCGAGACGCTCTAATTATCGCTGAGGCACAATGTGAGTGTCGTGCAGTCGTAAATGGCTCAGACATTGATTGACAAGAAAGCATTCACTACACGTAATTATACGACACATGTTGCATGAGTAGAGATGATGAAATGGATCGCCTAGATAGTGCAAAAAGTGTCAAAATCTAGAAGAATGGACATAGATGGAATTAATAAAATTGTTACGATAATAAGACAAACTTGAATTAGCTTGTCTTCCAAATTAAAACACCAAAATGGGCAATACCGAAAGAAGGGATGCAAAGGGAGCGTGGAGATATGATTTTGGCTGTAGAGAAGGTGCCTTCAGGATTCCTACGATCTAACCGGTTCTCGATCTGAGCAAGAAGTGAAGTTGTTCTAATGCGTGAGGGCTACGCGTGACACCGATTCGTGGAGTTCCCATTAACCCAAGAGGTGTGGATCTTTCCTACTTATGCTATTCTTTCACTAAGAGCCGTGTAAATGGTTAGGAATGTCTGAGGCTTATTTAGTCAGAATTGGCCCTTCAAAGACGAACCGAGTGGAGAAAATTTCTATTTAGGTGGTCGAACAAGAAATCGAGGTTTCACCTGCTCATGAATAGTATTCAATGCAGTTTTCGTGTGAAAATG
This sequence comes from Tetrastigma voinierianum, assembly GCA_016808115.1. Classification (NCBI taxonomy): domain Eukaryota; kingdom Viridiplantae; phylum Streptophyta; class Magnoliopsida; order Vitales; family Vitaceae; genus Tetrastigma; species Tetrastigma voinierianum. The sequence continues at coordinate 15,374 of JAEQBH010007330.1, read as the reverse complement.
TGTTTGTCAAAGGATTCAAAAATTAACTGTCAGGTTTGGTTAATTAATTAATGAAGCTATGAATTTTGTGTAATTGATTGTGAATCGTACAACATGTTTCATGTGATTTAATTATGTTAATATATATGCATGTGAATATATTAGCATGAATGTGTTGGAATTGGCATCATGCATTCCATATGCACTGGGGCAGCCTAGAGTATTAGGTGTGAGTGCATGACATGAAAATGTTTGTGAAAGGAATTTCGACATAAGATTTTCCGGAGAATCTTGTTGGGAGATTGTCCAATACCACGCCGGAGGGGGCCTATGAATTATTTCGAAGGTTATCCAACATATTCGCCTCGGAGGGTTGTCCAATATTTTACCGAAACTCGATAGTGGGTTTTCAAGAACAAATAGCTTTTGTTTTGAAAACTGTGATTTTACTCGCATTCGGCTTAGACATATGTGAGGGAGTCGGTGAAGACTCGGGACACGGGATCGGTCATGTAGACATTCGAGTAGGTTCATGTAATTGCTTGAATGTGTTTGTTTTTCCATGCATGTGCACTTAGGTGGGGAGTAACCTAGGTAGGAAATTATCTCATCGGGCTTCGCTTCTCACCTTGTCGGTGGGATCACCATTTGCACCTGAGTTGATTCAGAAGGCGGCAAGCACTAGAGGCCGCGTATAGAAGAAAGTCGGGTTGTGGTTTTGGGTATTGATTTTGTATAACATGTATTGGAATTGTGAATTTTAATATATGTTGAATTAAGAGTAATAAAAACTTCAACCATGTAATATGGCTCTGTCAGACACTATTTCCAGAGTATTGATGCAGGCCCAAGGGCCATTATTTTACTTGCATGTGGACCCTGTGGTCATTGTGGATTATTGGGACAAGTTATGTACCTTGGGTAGAGCCCTGCACAAAGAGACTTCGCTCGATTGCCAGAGGGGTGTCAAAGTTACCCGACATTCACGAGTATTCGCTGGTTGACGGTTGTCAACTGACCCCTGGCTCAAGGCCACACCAACTATAACGACCAGCAGCCTTAAAATCTTGTAGGAGCAGTAAAAACATAAGATGCACCTTATCGCTAGAATTTCCTGAAAAGAGGAAACCTCCAATAAGCTGTAAAATATAAGCCCTAGCATATCGTCATCAGACTCCTCTCATCCCATCATGCCAAACTAGGAAAGCTCCGACTCAACCATGTAAGATAAAGGCGTTGCCCATCTAAATCTGTATCCCCTGGAATGAGTCCTAACAAAGAATGACAAACATCTCTCCAATGTAGAGATGTGTTGCCAGTAACTGCTACTCCATCAACTGACAATCCAAGAAGAATGGCAATGTCTTGGAGTGTGATCATGCACTCCTCCTGAGGTAAGTGGAACGCATGGTCTCTCGTCACCATCTCGTCAGTGCGCATTAAGGTGCGCCTCAAGGAAATGAATCCTAAGCATGCAACACCATAGAAGCATGCCTGCTATAACAATGGAATGATACGTGTATCAAGACCACTACTTCGATGAAATCTAGCCTCACGACATTGACAATGAAGCTCCCTTAGTGCGACACCTTCCCAAGAAAGAGAAGACCTATGCACATTGTTCATGCAAAACTCAAGGATCAAAAGGTCCTGCCCATCATGCGAAGACTCCAGAGGTAAGATCAATATTTATCACATTTTCAATATGGAAAATTAAATGCTAAGTAAATATATAATTAAGAAAATACCATACTTAATTTCCTAGAAGGGATCGAGGATTGCCCTCCATCTTCTTTTTGGGACACACGACAGACATGCCCCTCATTTTACATAACCCATCAAAATCTTAACACTTGTCTTGAAATCCATTTCATTCCTTATCCTTAATGATCTTGGACACCCTTATCCCTAATTATTTTATTAAATCGAGATGATAGTCAGGAAAATCAAGATATGCATTAATAATCTTCATATGGAATAGATTAAATTCAATCGCATAATCCTTTCAGCATGCGCCCATCATATAGTATTTATCCAACAAATTGCCAATTGTCGCTCTCATATGAGCAGAAATCAAGCAGCACATGTGATCAGGTGACAAATGATTGCCATTTGCCATAACTACATGTACCTTCATTCAACTTAACAACTTGTTTGTTATGTCCCTTGTCCATGTGAAATCTATGTAGAGCTGTAATTACTTCGAACATTTGATTATTTCGAGAGATGATACACAGTATGTCCACTAACCTTGGCTTCGACTCTTGTGAATTTATTAACTGCATATTTAGTATACATATCTCCACATGTCATTCTAGCACGTATCTCACCTCTACATGTGTCAAAGTATGATACACATCGATAGAAAGTTAATTGCACAGGTGCAGTAATAGGTAACATTCGTGCCCCTTTAAGCACCCCATTTATGCATTCAGCAATATTCGTAGTCATCCACCCATATTGATAACCTTGATCATATGCTTGAGCCCATTTTTGAGTATCTAACTTTGAAAACCAGGTCACATTATTTGCATTCAATTGATTTAGCTCTTCCATGCAACACTTATATTTCTGTGTTTGATGTTGCACCCCAGCCTTGTATGCAATGTCTTTTATAATCTTATTTCTAAATTTGTCATTAAAATTACTCACCATATGTCTGAGACAATATCGATGTTGTTTAAAGGGGCACTCCATCCAACAGATGGATTTCTAACAGCAACATTTATTATAGCATGACGATATGAAATTAAGCATATCCCTTCTCTTTGAGTACAATGATGTCTTAATGCAGTAAGAAACCAAGACCAACTATCTTGTGATTCCTCCTCAACAATTGTAAATGCAAGGGGGAATATATGACCATTTGTGTCAATTGAAGTAGCAATTAAAAGCTTCCCCTTGTATTTTCCTTACAAGTGAGTCCCTTCAATTTGTATAATTGGTCTACAATGCTTAAACCCTCCAATACATAGTCCAAATGTCCAAAAAAACCCGCATAAAACGTACTTTCCCAGAAATCCCTACTAAAGGTATTGTCTTCCAAGCGACTTTTGTTCAGGATTGATTAGCTTAAGGATATTCATCCATTAAGGCAATGCTTGGTACTTAATCTCATCCTGGCCACCAAATGCTTTTAATTCATCGTTTTTCTTAGCTTCCAAATTTTCATAATAGACATCATAACCAAATTATCTTTCACCATTTGATGCAATGTAGTGATAGAGGTCATATGGTCCATTTGAACCACATTTTGGATCTCTCTTGCAATCAATTTAGAACCTAATTGAGAGTGATCATGTGATAATCTGGGATAAACACAAGTGTGTAGGCTAACATACTTGGTTATCTCAAACAATCCATGGCTTTTACAACGACATGCACGAAGCCTCCAATTACATCCTTCATTCCATTTCTTACACTGCACTGCCCATAAATGTGGTTGTGATTCACAAACAACCAAATGTTGATTATGATATTAAATTACTACTTACAGTATATTGCAAATCATCTTAACTCAAATCTCTATCCTTTTTTAAACAACTCACTAGATCCATTCCATAACCCGCCAGGTCAGTGATGTGCCTGTAAGGCATGTTATTTATTACATCCCAATTCAATTGTTTAAACATCGGAGATGGCATAAAATGCTGATTACCATCTAAAGAAGTCTTATTTATTGGAGGTTCATAATCGGGTTCATCAACATAAATATGTTCATTAATCTCCTCCTCATTATAAAGTTCCACAGCATCATCTTCATTTGTAAGTGGGATATCAACATAGTTCTTAGAGGCTATAATTGATCGAAATACTATGGCCAAAGTTCCCACCATCAGTGTCCATCTCAAATTCTCTCATGCATCACTAGTAGCTAGTATCTCCATATCGTTAGTAGCATTCTCTTCTATTAAATGGTATACTGGCTTCAAGAGTGATCCATCGACATGCTTGCAAGTACATTTCAATGGTATTTGAAGGTGGATTTGTGTTGGCCAAAGATACATTAATTTTGATCATCACCACTTTAATTGGTACTGTATGTAGTTAATGTTCCCATTTCCGATCGGCATCAATACTGGGATATTGAAAAAACCATGATAACTTATGAGCATCGACGATCAACATAACATGACACAACTTGTCTCTAAATCATCATATGTTATCAGATATCGACCAAAACACCTCTCTCTCGGAGAACAACTATAACCCACACCATATGACCATCACTTTCAATTATTCTTGTAACAAACAATTGTAATCAAACCATCCATTCATGTACCTATAAAAAATCAATTTCAAGAAATATAAGATTTAACAAATTAATTATCACTTGGTCAACAAAAATTTCATAACTTAGTCATCGCATGTAATACACTTAGTTCAAGACTTCAACTATAAAAATTATTATATAACTTATAATGAAATAAACAAGAAATTTCAATCACACAACTAAGGATTGATTCTCCTTTATCAATGATGTTAAACAAAATACAAAACTACAATGAATAATGTATTATAGGCCCCCACACGTAATAACCAAATAATATGCACAATCCTGACATGACTCTTGAATGGGATCCAATGATAAAGAAAATAAATAGATTTTGTTAATGGAAAGGAGATCTAATTGATGGTTCATGTCATAATTATATAATTTATATTTTTAAAAGATTTGAAATTATTTTTAAAATATATAATTTAATATTTATAATTTTATTTAATATTTTTATATAGTTGTGAAAACACATGTAAATGTAGTGTTCTTATTGAAATGAAAGCATTCGACATTATGATATATTATGTTTTTAATTATATTTATATTTATATTAGAATGTATTATATTTTCATAAATGGATATTATGTTGTTAACTGCTGCACCTAAGAACCTATTAGGAAGCAAGGCTCAAGTTCCACTCTTTTATGTACAAATTCCTACGCCTGTGGGCCTTAACTTAAACTCCCTCCCTTGTCACAAATCGGAAAGGGAGGGACATTTACTATCCTTTATATCTTTGTTTAAACAAAAATCAATAAACTACTTGCTGAGTTCATGTAGGTTCCACAATTGCTCACGCATTGAAGCTTTGTATGTAATTTTGTTTAAAAATGTATTAAAGAACGGACTACCGTTCCATCCTCTGCTTGGTGTTCTTAGTCGAAACTAATTGACAATCACCTAAAAGTTAACTCAGACTGGGAAACCTACCGACCGACGATCAAACCGATTGATCAGGTCCAGTTTTTAAAACATTGATCACTCTTACAAAATTAAGCTTCACCTAGCTCAAAGGATCATCCCATTCTAAAACACAAAGGTCCGACAAAAAATTAAAATTTGAATTCAATGAATCAAATTTTCTCTATATTGTTAGTTATAGAGAAATCAAATTCATAGGAAGTATCAAAATAAAAAGTAATAGAAAAAACGGTAAACAGCACCAAACCACCCCCCCTTCCCTCTCCCTATTCTCTCTCCCCCTCCCCCTTCTTTTTCTCACCTACCCTGCTTCTCTTTTTCTCCCACCCCACCGCTCTCCCCCCGTCTGCCTCTCCCTCCCCCCTGCCTCTTTCTCCATTCCGCTCCGCCGGTCTGGCCTCCCCAAACCCCAACCTACCTTGCTTCTCCCCAAATGGAAACCCACCCCATCGCCCTTTTCCTTCCTCTCTCCTTCAACAAAAACCCAACAAAATTAAATTCGGGACCACCTATTGCACTGAAAAAATCAAAATGCAAGACCACTCGACCCTCCTTTGGTCCCTACTCCATTGACCAAATCTTTCCTAAAACGAACTAAAATACAAACAAGAACTTGTAATGGAGAAAAAATAGAAGATAAAACCTCACTTTATGACAAAAATCGGTGCTTGGCACTAGCGCAGTTGGGAAGAAATCAGATTTTTCTGAAGATGAAACCAAAAGGTTTAGGTTTGTGGTTGGTTTTACCAAAACCGAAAAACCCAAATTTTGAACTCAATGTGACATGGTCAGATGATGTGGAGAAAATACATTAAAATGAAGGGGAAGAAAGCAACTCACATACCTCTCACCTATTTAGCTATATTATACTTTATCATAATATTAATCTTTATATGTTATAATTATATTATATTTGTATCATACGTGAAATTTCTAACTAAAAACATGATTTTTATACTAAACCTTAAATGTACAAGCATTCAATATATCAATTTATAACAATACTTATAAAAAAAATAACAGTTACACAAAATATATTTATATCTACATATTTATTATTTAATTGTTAGATATATTATATTTTACCATAATATTAATGTTTTTATGTTGTAATTATTGTATTTGTATCATACTTGAAATTTCAACTGAAAAATATTATGATTTATACTTTAGAAACCCCAGAAAATTTAGAAATTTTCTAAAATGACAAAATAATAATAAAAATAATAAATTGCTAGAAGGTTCGGGAAGCTCCAGGAAAATTCTCTAGATCTCGACAATGAAACGGATTGTTGTTAAATCTGTCTCATAAATCTAGTGACCCAAGTTTCATCGAATTCTAAGATAGCTCAATATTTTACGATTTTTGGTGATAAGTCACCAATGACTTCCAGACGAGATTTTACGAACATCCTAAGTCACTCTAAATGACTTGAGCTAAGTTCATTTAAAATTAAGTGAACTAAAAATAAATAAATTGTTTCAGAGTAGAAATGGACCCGAACAAGAGATAGACACATGGAAAATTTAAAATAAATAAATAAGATGTTACATAAAACAAAAGAATAAAAGTCAAAAATAGAGAAGTGAGAGAACGAGAATTAGAGAGAGAGAAAAAAAAATTATTTCTTTGCTTCTCTCTAAGATCTATGGAAATTGGATCGTAAGTTTTCGTCGGAGCAAAAGGCAAAGAAGCCTGTCTACGCGACGAGCTACACGTGGGTACTAAATCTAGGAGCCACAACCCGCGAGGTAGGAATTTCATTTGCTATTTTCTCAGCTCAGCTACTAATGGCTTTTGGGTTTTTTTAGAGGCCGTGAGAGGCCATAAATTTCAGTCCTAAATTTTTTGGACTTAATGTAGAATTTTTAGAAAATTTTGAGACTGTTTTTGGACAGTTCGGGCTGAATTTCGGGACTATTTTATGATAGTTCGAGCTGAATTTTTGGGATCGTTTTTGGACAGTCCAGACAGGATTTTCAAGATTATTTTTGGGCAGTCCCAAACTATGTTAAGTTTTGGTTTTGATCCCGAAACTGATGTCTTCGGGTTTTGTGGTGTATTTTGGTATCCCAATAATTCGGTGACGAACCGTGAAGGGACCAAGAGGTGCCCTGTTTTCTATGGGTCCAAGATTTTGGCCATTTTGTGTGTTATTGTTAGAAAAATAAATAATATGCTGTTGTGTGTAAAAATCATGTTAATGTGTGCTTGTGTGATGTATTAACATGGAAATTGTGATAAATGGAAAATATATATAGGAAATATAATTATCCGAAATTTATAAATGTTGCATGTATCTCTTATTATGCATGCATTCATTTATTACAGCATGAAATTCATATTTACATCTCTATATGCACGAGACATCACGTCGCATTAGGTGTGAGTGCATGGTTCGTCGACATTGTGTTTGGTATTCACACCATTGTAAGGCCAAGGTAGATCGACACCTTGTTTGGTGTTGATGGTAGGCTCAGTAACATGGACTACGTCCAAAATTAGTCGCATGGTTTTAAGGTTATCAAAGATTGTCCAGTGCTTTTGAAATAAAACAGTCGGAGACTGTCCAAGGTCGGAGACTATCCACGGTCGAAGACTGTCTAGGGTCGGAGACTGTCCATGGTCAGATACTGTCTAAACGCTTTGAATGAAGCGGTTATCGGAAGTTATCCAAAGGATTTGATTTATAAAAACAAAAAGCCTTTTGTTTTGGATAAAGGGTCATTGGGTGAAACACCAATGACCAGTTTTCACATTTGGCATATGCATGTGTGAGGGGGTCTGTGAGGACTCGGGAAATGAGATAAGGTGAGTCACATTCTCATTCATGACATGTAGACATTTGAGTAGGACCGTGCATGTTTTTACTTGAATGTGTGGTATGCCATTGTACAAACACTTAGTGGGGAGTATTCAGACGAAATATTTCTCTGGCCGGGCATTGTCTTCACCTGTCGTGGGACCCCCCTTTTCGCATGGTGTATAGGGAGATGGCGTCCGATTTGAGGTCGTGGATTGCCGGGCAGAAGGGCCTAAGATGTGGCTTTGACAATACTTTTTATAAAAAGTATTTTATGCAAAAGAATTGTAATTAAATTATTTTGGGACTATTGTATAAATAGTCGAGTATGTAAGCATGGTAACAAAATGATCAGACTCTTTGTGACTGTAATTGCCGCTTTATTTTCATATTTTAGATTTAAATGTGAATGAATGGGGTCCGGGTAAAGGATATATATATTAGGATATGGATTTATTGGACCCATGGGGTCAATACTACTTTGTCGAGACTCGGATGGGTTATGATTATATCGCTATACTGTGCTGTATAAGCTGGGTAGAACTCCCCGAACAAAGGAGACTGCCTATTTTTCTTTTTAATATGGATCTCAATAATGGACACAACAAAGGTGGTATCTGTCAACCGAAATCCATTGTGAATTTCGCTGTCGATTCGGTTGTCAATGTGACCGGATTTGTGGGCATCACAATACTAAACCAATGTATAAGCATTCAATGTATCAATTTATAATAATAGTTATAAAAATAACAGCTACACAAAATATATCTATATATATGCATTTTTAATATTTTATTGTTTAGCTATATTATAACAGATATAATGTAAATGTTTTTATGTCAGAATTATATTGTATTTGTATTATACTTGAAATTTTTAACTAAAAACATTATTTTTATACTAAACCTCAAATGTATAACTATTCATATATCAATTTATAATAATGCTTATAAAAATTACACAAAATATATCAATATATACATATTTAATATTTTATTATTTAGCTATATTATACTGAATCATAATGTTAATGTTTCTATGTTGGAATTATATTATATTTGTATTGTACTTATACTTTTTAACTGAAAAGTGGTGATTTTTATTCAAAACTTTAAATGTATTAAGTATTCAACATATCAAGTCATAATAAAACTTGTACAAAAATATAATAACTACATAAACAAGGTAGTCCGAATGAGGTATCATTTATATACCTTTGTGGTTGTAGAAAGAAATTTCAACTTCCCTCATTTTTTGGTGTGTGTCGAACGCCAAGTTGAAGATAAAATAGAGTTTTTAACCTTTTATATTTGTTTAGTTATTGTCTTTAGTTGTTAAGGATAATTTAGGCATTATAGTAAAATTGTCCTTAAAATTACTTATTGTTGTAATAGAAATAAAATAAGGAGAAGGAGATGGAGAAGAAAACTTAGGATGATTTTTATTCCACTTTGATAGTGCCTCATTTATAGGCTTTTTTACAATGAGAAGGCTAAAGGTTACACAGAGAAAACCAAAGGCTGCAATGAGAAAACCAAAGGACCTTTCAATGATGATCATTCATAAAACATTTATAACACTTCCCCTCGAATTTGATCATAATATCAAAGAACATGCCTCAATAAAACCTTATTAGAAACCCAATAGGACAAAAACCTAGTGAAGGGAAAAGAGTACATGTATTTGAAAGTATAATCGCTTTAAAACCTTACTAGAAAAACCAATGGGACAAAACCCAGGCGAAGGAAAAAGAGTACAAGACACCTTGAGACTCAAGACTTCGATGTCGTAATATCTCAATTTGGAGATATTTGGGCCTCCTCATTCCAATTTGGCGTAGAAATTTCTTGAAGGTCGCAGCAGGTAATGCCTTAGTGAATAAATCTGCAGGATTATCACTAAACCTGATTTGTTGCATATCAACTTCACCATTGTTTCAAGCTCATGCAGAAAGAACTCGGAGAAATATGCTTGGTTCGGTCTCCTTTGATGTATCCGCCTTTGAGTTGTGCAATACAGGTGGTATTATCTTCATATAATGATGTTGCTGTGTTTGAAATAGGAGAAAGACCACTAGAGTCACGAATATGTTGAATCATGGATCTTAACCATACACCCACTCTTCGTTTCATGTATTGCCACTAGCTCTAATGATCGAGAGGTCGTCACCATGGGCCACCATGGTTTTCTTAACAGATCTCCAAGAGATAGCAAGACGGGCCAATAAGTAAATACATATCCCGATTGTGATCGAGCCCCTTATGGGGATCCGAAAGGTATCCTCAGATCGCATAAATCCAAGTAACCTCGTTTCGTACTTTGGAACAAAAGAGCCCTATATCACTTATTCCACACATGTATCTCAACAAATGTTTTACTTCCATTCCAATGCCTAAGAGTAGGCGCTGGAGCTATATCTTGCAAACAAGTTCACCGAAAAGGCTAGTGTCTCGGCCTTGTATAATTTGGTAAGATACATTATGCTCCAATCGCACTTACATGGTACTTCGACTAAGGAGTTTTCATTCTTCTTTAGGACTTAAATGGGTCTTTATCCACTTCTAAGTGGGAAACATAGGGAGTTAAGGGATGACTTTGTCCATGTAAAAGCGTCAGACTTTTTCGCCTATGTTGATTGTCGACAAAAATGCCATTTGAAAATACTCGATTCAGCAGTCGAGTAACATTCTACTTACGGATCTTTTTCATCTCAAATTCCTCTTTAAATAATTAGCAGCCTTAGAAGCCCTTCATAGGTCCCTATTAGGATTCAAATCATCCACATATTTGCTATAATGTTAAACTTGATTTTAAGTCTTTCTGATAACACACATGTGCATTGGAATTATTTACATATCCTTCTTTTTCATTAAGTATGTACTCAAACGGACAGACCACATTCGACCGCATTGTTTTCAGCTCATATAAGGATCGTTGCAACTTTATTGAATACATACCACGTGGTTTTTGAAAATTTAGCCAGCAATGTAAATCCTTAGATTTCATGTAGTATGTCACTATCTATGGATCCATACAAATATGCTATGAAAAAACATCCATCAAATGCATTTCTAAATTTTTCAAATCAAGCAATGTATTAAATATCTAAAGGTGATTGCATCCATTACAGAATATGTCTCCTCATAGTCAATATATTGGTTTTGTGAAAACCCAGTAACAAGGCGAGCTTTATATCGTATTTATTTCATTATTTTCATTTCTTTTTCGTACAAAGACCCATCTATATCCAACAGGCTTAACATTTTTAGGTGTTGGAACTACTGGTCCAAATACCTCCCTTTTAGCTAAACAATTTAGTTTTGCCTAAATTGCTTCTTTCCATTTTTCCCAATCATGTCGCATTTCTATTGATTCACATTTGGCGCTCAGGCTCTCGATCATCGTTATTTTGCATGATTCCTTAGCCACTTGGAAGGAAAGCATTGTTGGACAAGAGTATGTCTACGGTTCCATATTTCTCCTTGATTCATATAATTTAGTAGAGATCTCTTCATTAATAGGAGATAATTGGTCGCTTATTGCTACTCTTGTAGCCGTTTCCTTTAACCTTCGTGGCTGTGTTTGGCCTCAACAAGAGAAATGAATCGTATTGTAATAGGGCTCTTCAGCAGCTACCATCAAAATTGTACTACAGGAGTTATCAACTTATTAGATTTTTCTTCTTTAGAAAGAATCTTTAGATCCGACGTCTTCCACGCTTAGACGCGGGCTTAGATGTGCGCCTGCTATACTTCGACCCCATGGGGATCTCAATATGTGTCGATACTAAAAGCCGAATATGTGACTTAGTACTTTATCTCGACGCTGAAAGCATCTGCAATTTGATCTGCAAGATCTGTAAATGAATGATTCTTTGAATTTCTAGTTCAGATCAAGGTAATGAGATCATATGATGCAACAACATTATGTATTCCAAGTAATTTCACGCCATGGTTGAATTTGGCTTATCTTTCCTAACGGCGAGAAACATATTCATCAAAATGACAATCGCAAAACGGCAGGTAAAGACTCCCTTCACAAAGGCTCAAGGTAATGGATAATCGATGCGCAAAGAAACCCCACATAAAATACCCGGGGCCTACGTAAGGACCCATTTTGAACGTTGTTTTGAGGAATAGGGACACAAACCCACAACCAAAGACACGCAAATGGGAAATATCTGGTCGGGACCTAGAAACAATTTGTAAAGGAGAAAAAATCATGATCACCACAGGACAAAGATGATTGAATTACAAAGATGCGCAGGCATGCCCCTGCGCATAAAGTAATTTGGTTCTGAGAGTAATGGTCTAAAGAATCCATTGCAATGCCATGAAAGATTTAGCTAGTCCATTCTGAGTATGGGTATGAGCAACAGGATATTGAACCTCTATACCCAAGGACATGCAATAGTCATGAAAGCTTGTAGTACCACTTTAAAGATAATCCAAACGGACAGTCTTAATAGGATGATCTGAAATGTATGGAGTTTGATAATTGCGCAAGCAACGAAAGATAAGCAAGGTTCCTAGTAGAAAGAAGGCAAACATGAGACCAACGAGTGGATGCATCAACAAGAACCATAGCAATGAAAGGGTCCACTAGTCAATGATAGTCCACAAATGTCTCCTTGAATATGTTCTAGAAATTGAGGAGCAATGGGATCCGACTTTGAGGGAAAGAATGAAAGGGATAAACTTTCCTCGAGTATAAGCAAGATAGTTGTAATCAGTAAGGACAGGATATATGACCGGTGGTCAAGGAATGAATTCATTAGATCAGAAGTATACGCCTAAGCATGAGGGTGTCTGATAATTGTTGCTCATGCCATAGGAATCATGGGCTGAGTTATCAACTCGAGTTCAGAATTGCATAAGATTCAACAGTGTTAATGGTGGTGAGATATAAACCACGATCGCATTATCAATTTTTCCAGAATACATTTTTTTCCATCATGAGTTGCAAGAATGAGGTATACCAAGAGTTACATCATCAGCTGTGTCTAGATGGTATCCATTCCAAATGATATCTTTAAAACTAAGTAAATTGCGTTTGGATTGGGTGAATAAAAGGCACTTCAAGGTGGAGAATAAAGGCCACCTGTAGAATAATAGTGGCTATACCGAGCCCTCACTAGGTTGACAGACCGGAATAGAAAATATTAGAAGGGGCCAATAAACACTTGGGAAAAACTTTTTGCTTCGAGAATAGAATGAGTTGTATACAAGCCTCGCTGCATTAAATATCTCTCCAAAGTGATTTGACTCGAGGTGTCAAGCTGGCAGAGGCATCCATAAGCCTTTTAAAGATATATATAAAAATAAGGGATGAGAGACACAAAACGCAATACTACTGAAACATTAAGGTTCTATGTGGAAAAGGAATATACAAGAAAATAAACAAAGAACTAATCCACTGATGCCCATCACCACCAGACGGGAAATATTTCCAGGGATCTCAAAGAAATCAAAAACATCAAAGTGGGTCAAATCCACTCCACCATCACCATCATCATCATGGAAATTGACTTCCAATATTCTTGCCTTTGTCTTGATTGAGGTTTGCAGAGATCAACCAAATGTTTCCACATACGATGCGTACGTGACCAATGACCCGTCATGCCATCTATAACAGTATTATCTGCTGCACGGCGATACCCCGCCGTCGCCAGGATTTGGCGCCTTCCTGATTGGAATTGCCTTCTTATTTTTGAAGGATCGTTATGATGCCCGACCACGAATTATGCCTCGACCACCACCATCGCCCGCCCTTCCCATACCGCCCATTTTCGTGCCCTTGTCCGTTACTATGGGATGGCAGCATTGCTTGTGAAATGTTTTGCACTGGAGGATCTAGATTAAAGATTTTGAAGTAAAGCTCAAGTATTCTTTTCAGCCACAAGGAGACATGCAATCAATTCAGAATATTAGTAAACCGACGCTCTCTATATTGTCGCAAGAGCACATTGGGTGGGCGTGAGTGCGGTAAGTTTTTCGAGCATATCCTCATCGCTGATGTTCTCCCCGCAGCTTTAACCGAACTATCTCAAATAAAGCCGAATTGTATTCGCCACGCACTTAAAGTCTCTGCCGCAAGTGCCCAATCATCTTGCTTTGGGAGTACTACTGCTTCGTGGTCATATCGGCCTTGCAACTCGCTTTAGGACCAATGGGTCTTTTATCAGAAGGTATTCATTCTTGAGACTTTCATCAAGATGATGCATGAAGGTACCAAAGCTTTTAGCGTAGTCCCGCAGGATGCACTATTAGTTTCTTTTGATGGTTTCCCTGTGTTCACATCTAAGCGTATTTAGCATCTAAAATCCACAGATAGTGAGTTGCGTCTCGAATATCAAGGGCAACAAATTATACTCAGAGATTAGACATATTATGAAAATAATAGAACAAAAACAAATAAAATTTGTAATAAAAATCCATCAAAATTCTAACAAAAGAAATAAATAAATATTTTTTTTCAAAGAATCTAAATAATGACACTATTGCCTTGGAATTATAGTTTTGTAAAATTCTTCAAGAATTAAAGTATATTGCAAAATTATTTTAAATTATTGCAATAATGAATTTCGCTAGAATTCAAAGGGTCAGAAAATTCTTCTGAATTATTGCAATGTGAATTCTCTATGAATTGTAGTAGTTTGCAAAATTCATCTCAATGATGGCAAAATTGGACTCTTCTCTGAATTCAAAGTGCAAAGGTTGGGCCATAATTGTTTACAATATGGAACTCTACTGGAATTTATGTCAAATTGAAAATGGTTATCAAATGCTTTTGGAAATGATACCATGTATAAATAGAATAAAAATAACAAAAGAAGAAAGTAGCATAATGGTAGAGTGTAAGCAATAGTATAATAGAAGTCATGTTCGAACTCTATTATAAACTGTTATCTCCTTTATTGTTTACACTATTAAAATAATAACAAAAACACCGCCAAACAAGAAATCCTGGGGCAATAAACGCCATCACTTCCCCATATTTAAGTAGAGAACTAGAAAAAAGAATATATTTATTGGAAATCACTTCAAGATTTAAGAATCCCAACCAAATTTTAGATGCCAAAGTACATATAGGAAAAATTTTAAAACGAATCATGACAAATAGAATTTGGGCGGACATGGGGTGGAGCGAGTTTTGGCAAATGTCAGCTGCGCAAATGTCAGCGCCTATCACCTTAGGGAGAATCGTCTTTAATAACGTGTTGTAATGAAATAAAATAAAGGAAAAGGAGATGGAGAAGAGAAAACTTAGGATGATCTTTATTCGCTCTTGATAAGACTGTTATGGAGAAACATAATGAAAAGACGAAGGTACGGTGAGAAAACCAAAGGACCTTTCATAATGATGGTCATTCATTAAAATATTTATAACAC